>VWZP01006707.1:1007522-1487771 GCA_013396995.1 Dicaeum eximium | reverse complement strand
CTGGGAGCGGCAGCCCCTGCCCCATCGCGGCTGCCGCCCCTCGGAGCCCCCTGTGCTCCGGCCGCCGGCGGGGAGCGGGGTCCTGGGCCGGAGCTGCGCTCCCGGCCTCGCTCCAGCTTTGTTCGCCCCACGCGTCGTGTTGCGGGCGGCGAGGCTGCCGAGTACGGCCGGACTGGCGCCCAAGTACTCGGCGTGCACCGGGGCAGGGGATGCTCCTGTCCCCGTGGCGAGGCTGCCGCTGCACTGCCCGTGCTGCACACGCTGCTCTCTGGGGGCTGCGCTCAGAGCAGGCCGACCGTGGGTACAGTCGTGGTATTGTGGTATTATAAAAACACAACAAAAATTACATAGAGAAAGCTGACAGAACTGAGGAATCGTTCCTGTAGTATTTCTCATCGTATCTTAGTTGCTAAAACATTTTTGCAGAGGTAAAGTGATAAATTAAAGCACGAGACATCCCTGTTTGCGTATGCAAGCGTGAGTAAACTGTTGCCTGAATTAGAAGTGAGCAAATGTCAGACCTCTGAATTCAGCCACAAGTTATGCTACTCCACACTGGGATCCTTTGTGACCAATTTTTCCAAAGAAGTATTCAGAGTGGTTAATTATATGTGCATTTCTCATTAGGAAATGTAACTTTGTCCTTCGTGGCGGAGGTAAACTAGAAACTTCTGATGAATTGTTCAGGTTATATGCAGTCAATTATCTGTGGTAATTGGGCTGGGAAATTTTGGATGATGGCAATGTGGAGAGACATATGTACAAAAGCACCTGAGGAGCCAGAAAAAATTAGAAGCTTAGCACCAGCCCCAAGAGTTTATTGGCCTGGGTGCCCACACGTGCTGACATTGCCCGTGTGAGCTGGCTCTGCACCTGGACAGCGATCCCAAAGCCAAGCCCTGTAGAACTGCTGCACAAAGACACCTGAGGCACTCCCTCCACAGTGGGTTTGTGCACAGTTTCTGCATTGGGCTTCACAGTGCGGCTGTTTTCATGGCACTGAGATCACTGATCTGCTGACAGAATGGACACAGAACAGCATTTTAGTTTGTTCTTCACCCTGCACAAAAGTGATTGTGCTGTGTTGAGATTGTTGGTTCCAAAAACAGCCTGACTCCAGTAGACTAGTTTTGAGCTAGTGGAAAATCTCTGTGCTTAAATCTGGCAACCAGCATAAAATAGTCTAAAAACTTTCTGCTGTCAGTAGCTGTGAACAAGTACATATCTCTTACAGTTATCTTGTCCAATTGCTGCTTTATTCTTAAATTTTTATTCCTTATCCCAAATTCCTCTTTTTGTTTGTTCTTCCTTTTTAGTTTTTGTTCTCCCCTAAGCACATGGTACTGTTTTCCTTGTTGCTTCATGAACATGGTTTCCTAATGGGTCTTCTCTTCCTCTGTTTCACTATTTCTTCAGCCTTTGTAAAACTGCTTTTTTGCACGTTTATATGAACTATGAAGACCTGGCATTTTCAAAAAAAGGTGCAGCTCAGAATGAGCTCAGAGCAGGAATAGTGGTACATCTGTCCATTTCAAATCTTTTGCTCCAGTTGCAGAAATTACTTTTGCTTGTGGGTATGGGTTCTCAGACTGGTGTCAGGATGGAGAGTGGGGGCCAATCTGGCAGCAAAATGAGATTGTGATAGAGAAAAATTGAGAGTCAGTGTTTTGAGCTATGGTATAATACATACCATGAATGTTGGTGGATGTTTTATCAGGACATGAACGTGTGCCCGGGCAAGCTGTGTCTCCCAGCAGCATCCAGTAGTGCAGTGATGGTGGGATCTGCTGCATGGATTTTGCACAAAGCACCTTTCACTGTTGTGCTTAACCTTCAGTCTGATCTGCATCAGAATTCATGTAGGGGCCTGGTAAAAATAGCATGAGCCTACTTTTGTATTTACATTTATAATTCCACGTTTGTCTGGTTTTTAAAAAAAAAATGGGGGAAGGGGAAATAACCAAATGTAGCTGAGATTTCGTTGTGTCCTGAACCACAGCCTCTCTCCCCATCGCTCAGCCTTGTTTCAGAGGACTGAATGACTGTCTCAGATCTCTCCGTGGTATATCTGGAATATGTGGTGATTCTCTGAGCAGAGCTGCACAGATAAGATAATCCATTTCATTTTAATTGGCAGAGTTGTTTACACATGATCTCTTGCTCATTTTCCTCTTTTAAAGGAATGCATATCCATCCCTGATTACAGCTGAGGTCAAAATCCCTCAGCACTTGTAGCAAATCTCCTTTAATTGGTCTCATTTAGCTCTCATAAGGTTGTGTTTTAATTCTCACTCTTCCGAATCCTTTTCCCCAATCTGCAATGTAATTTATTACAGGATATTTTATAGACAAGGGAGCAGCCTCTGGCTGTCAGCAACCTTTGCTGTGTATCAAATTTCCAGCTCAACAGGCAGCTGCAGTGAAGTTTGTGGGTGTAAGGCAGTGATGCTGCAGCAGCAGCACACAGGCAGTCAGTGGTGGTGGCACTGGGCATGAGCGCAGGGTTTGTCCTGGATTCTGGAGATAATTGGGATGAATGCTCCTGTTTGCTCTCTCTGCTTCTCTAGTCTTATTCTTGCTTTGCTGATGCAATGGTCTTTGAGTTCAATTTTTTTCTTTTCTAACTGTCTTTCCAATCTGTTTGTTTCAAGGCAAATACATCCAAGTTGCTGCTGTTCTCTGATGACAGGCTTTAAGCAGCACACGAGTGGTAAAAGGCGAGTACTGGGAGCATATTTTTAGAAGGCCCAAAGCAACATTAGCTGTCTTTAGAATAAATTCCCTGTGACTTTGCTGAACACAGTTACTTAGGTTAATTGAACATAATGCAAAGAGGTGAAACTCTGTCTTTCATTATGCCTGTGCTGAGGCGCTTCACCTCTGGCCTGTCACAGCTCAGTCTGCAGGCACCATGTGCTGGTGCAGCTCCTGCCTGATCTCCAGGTGTTCTGACATCAGATCTGAAAGTCTCAAAGTCTGGGTTTTGTTTTTCTTTTTTTCTGTGCCCTCTGCCTTTACCCTGGCAGTTTTCCCACTACAGTAAAATCAGAAGGGACCATGTGCCTCTGCTTCAGCTGCAGAGATGGCAGACTGTGTGCTGCATTAGTGAGTTACAGACAGACCTTTTGCTCTGCGGATCCTGCTCTGGAAGCAGGAATCTCCTGTAGAGCTGTGGAGCACAGTTAAATCTTAAACTACCACTGAAAGATTTAGTGGAGTGTACAGATTAGAGCCCTGCCTATTCTTCCTACATAGTGATATTTGAAGGTCTTTGTCCTCTGGCAGTTGCTGTTTGGGCACTGTTTTTCCATATAGACCCATATCCTGAAAGGAAATTATGTAGATTACTAGACTTAATCCATTTGTGCTCTGTTAAAAATGCAGTAGAACTCTCTAGACATGAGTGATGAATTCATCTTCTGCACCAGGAAGATAACTTCCATCACATTCTTGCCTGCTCTAATATTTTTTAGTAAGCTAACTGATTTAGCAGTGAATGTGAGGGTTTTGGTAAGATTCTAAGTGCAGTTTGGACCTTCTCAAAATATTTGTGGCTTATGCTGGGCAGTATAACAAGATCTGTTTTCACAGAAGTGGGATTTGCTGTTTGCTTGTTTTCTAGATCTGCCCAAACTCTTCAAACAAGGAGAAGGGATGGGCACATGCTCTCTTTATATAGACTCAGCCTACTTTTAAATTTGTTAAGGAAAATAAATAGTGCAAAATAAGAAAGGACAGCTTCATGCAGCACTTGCTTATGTACTAGCAATACCAAGAAGGTGTTTGGAAATACCTGTCTCTTTCAAATGTGTTTGTAGCTGTGTGTAACTGCAGCTGTTCTTCCTGCTGGGGTTGCAGATGTGGAGTATCAACAATGCTTGCAGCTCTTCTCAGGCTGAAATGTTACCACCTTAACTTAGTCTATGATAGTGCCCTCTTCTTTCCATTAAGTGAATTTTATATTTGTCATTAAATACAAATTATGAAGTTAGGCATTAAAAGTAACAGCGATCAGATATCAATGTTTATATTTTTTTCTCCAAAATCAAAGGAGGTGGAAAAAGGAGAAATATATTGTGTCCTTTGCTCAGTGTACAGGGCTTGTGCAGGTCCTAGAGCTGGTAATCCCTGTGCTTTGGGTGTCTCACACTGCACTTAATGTCTACAGCATTTTGTCACATGTTTTGAGTGTGGGATGGAAGTGAGGGAGTGTGGGATACAGTTGTACTGCACTAGTACTGATCTGTTTTCTCTCAACACTGCAGTGCATTATTCATAATTTTTTTTCCCCCTGTAGAAATATCTCCATTAGTAGAAAAGATTGTCCAGGGCATTCTCTGTAAAGCAAGAGACAGCATGGTCTGTCCCCTCCTCTCCTACCTTCCCATGCCAGTACAGTAGCTCACAGGAGGAGGATGCCTCCTCAGGGAGGGTTTCCACACTGGGGGAGAGAGTAGATCATAAAGCTGCATGTGTTAGATGGCACACCAGTAAGTCATAGTGCTCTCCAGAGTCAGGGATCACTGCTGATTTTATTTATTGGTGTATGTTTTTTCTCTGTATTCAGTTGTTGGATTGAGAGCTGGGTTGGCATAACTGATGGAAGAGGGAAGGAGGAAAGAGAGACAGCAAAATGACAATTTTATCCCTACTTAATCTCTTTTTGCAGTTCTGGTCTGCCATCTGGTCAGTCTGTTTGAAAGCATACAACCCCAGCACCCTGTCCTTGCTCTTCTCTTTGTGTCTCCAGTCTCCTACACCATTCGGTTCTGCATTGGGAACTCTCCAAGAATATTCCACTCCTCTGAGTGGTTTGTGTTGGGAGGCTCCTGTGTCAGGACCATTAGATTGGGTGATGGAGCAACTTGTTTTCCTTTGATCGTGTTTAGTTTTACGGTTCCAGATAATTCCATTAGCCTAATATTTTATTGGTCTTTAAGCTTGTCTCTAATTAATGCTAATTTGCTTGGCAGTGCCTGTGAAGTAAAATCAGAGCTTGCACGTGGGTTTTTAGAGCTCTTCAACAGATCTTAACTCTTACATTTTCAATCACTTTGGTATTAATTCCTCAAAGGAAACAGTGGAATGATAGGCCTTAGCTGTGCTACTTTGTGAGTAGTAGAGCTCAATTTAGAAAAGCAGAGAAACTTGAGATTTACTTCAGAAAGGTTGGAACCTCAGAATATTTACAAATGTCTATTTTTGTTTCAAGAACCTCTTACTGAATGACTTTGCATTAGCTCTCCAGCCCTTACTGGTGCTTTAGAGTGAATGGAAAATTTTGTATCACAAAGGGCTTTTAAAACAGTCAGATCTGGCTTTTCTTGGATAATGAGAGCTGGACTCATCTGGTTACATGGGAAGATACAGTATGTAAATACAGCTCAAGTGTCCACATCTGAGGGGCACTGTAAGTTCCCTTTATGTTAAGGGTACGTTAGGGCACTGTTCATTTCTAAATCTGTCCTATAGTCGATGTCCACATTTATTGAGGTGAATCACTTGCTGGAAGTTCTTTTTTGTTTTTCCACTGAATATATTAAAAACTGAGAGTGTCACTCCAGATGTAGAGAATGTCAGCAGGATAAGTATCTGAGCAGAAGCTGAGTTGAACCCCTTCCAGACTGACAGCTAACTTGCTCCTAATTGTGGACTGCTTTTCAGTGTAGCACTTTTAATATCTTCACTATTAATTATGTAAATTTGTCTCTTCTCATATTTATCTTTCCCATATTTAGAACATTTTTTCTGTACATTTTTCTCTTTAAGCTAATGCTGATGTGGGGATTCTATGCCACTCACACTTTATTCTGAAAGCTTTTGGAAGTGCTGACTGTTACGGCTTGTTCTGCAGCTGTCAATTTTCTTTGCCCTTGCCTCTGTGGTTAAGTTGTTCAACAGGCAGGATTCCATTATAAGTGGTAACCAGGACCTTCCCAAATCATGGGTGGGTCTTTGATTCAAAATCTAACTGCAGAGATTGTAGTTGACTCCAAGCAAGGAGAATGTCAAAATGTCCATACTGGCCAATGATTTTTTTCTGTAAAGAGACTGGTTTCTCTCCTGCACAGTCTGGGTTTTGCACTGCTGGAAGCTTAACTTTGAACAAATGGTGAGCTCAGGTTTGGAGTGGCCCAACACAGTGGCACATTGTATGACTGAGATGAATAATGTAATTTCACAGCAAGTTGAATACCTCTTAATATTTAATGGCCCAAGATGAACAAGGAGTACAGCAAGACTGGGAACCTTTGTGCAATTTAATAAAAGGCAGAAATTTCAGTGGAGAAAAGTTTGATGTTTTGCCTGACCCCTTCAAATGTTATCCTCTTGAATCTGTCATCACCCATGTTTTGTTTGTGTTTCTTTTCTGGACATCACCTGTGTGTAGGTCGGTTTCAAGTATAGAGATATCTTTGAAGTGGCGTCCTTTGTCTCAGCAATGGAGCTACAGAACTGAAATCATCATCACCTAACTGTTGGAAAACTGCTTGTCCTCCAGTTATTGTGGGCTGCAGGTATTAAAAAGAGCAGACAGAAACTAGTGTAGACATTGCATCGATCAACACAGAGTGTCTGTGTGTGAGGACTGCTGCAGCTCCCTGTTTCATCAGCTGTGTGAATCCACTTTCAGGAGAGCGATGTGAACTATTGTAGTGTTAAACCTGCTTTTTCAGTGGGATGAAGTGGGATCCTGGCCCAGTCCAGCAGTTGTGATGAGGCAGATTCATTTCAGTATTGAAGCCTGGCCTAAATTGCTAGTCTCCATGTCTGATCTATTGTCCAGAACAGCCCTGAAACATTGAGCTTTCCCTGCCCCCCATTTTAGTTACAAATAATGTATTTAATTTGTTACATGTAATTTCACTGTTATATTTTTAATTAAATGCACTGGATTCACTCAGTGATACTGAAGCTCAAAATGCATGTGCTTTACTTACGGCTGAGTCATAATCATCTTCCTCATAAGAAGAGGTCTGTCACTGTCTCCTGATTTAGTTTTGTCTGGAGACTTCCATCCATCTCCTTCCTGTATGTTCCTTTTTCTGATCTGGTCACTTGTATCAAAGCGTGATGTGAATAAGCCTACTTTCCTGAGTCAAGGCTACCGTGCAAACGTGCTGTTATCACGTGCTCACATCTATGTTCTAGTATCCTGTAACTCTGCATGGAACAGGGTGTGTTTCCATGGCCCGGGTCCACAGAGACATATAAACAGAAAGTTTTCTGCAGGCAAAGCACTTGCTTTGCCTCAAACAAAATATTGATGTTTGCCTTTCCCAGCATTACTTATAAATACAAATTCCTCACTAACCACACGCGATGCTGCAGTGCCTGTGGTATCAGGCAGAGCTTGAAAGTTCTTTTTGGTCTTGCGTTGTGTATGTGGGCAGGTTAAGAGCAAACTCGTGTTCAGGGATTGTCAGAATTGGTGTTGAACATAAGGTTTCTCTGGGGTTGTTAACTCTCTTGCATGTAGTAGAGCTATGGTATAATTATTTTTATGTTAGTCCTAGCATTTTCCTATTGCTAAATGAAAACAGGGTGAAGATGCCCTTTGAACATACTGCTCTTGGTTGCAGTTAAAGTAATGCTGCCGCTGAGGAAAGCAGTCCAATCCTATAGCAGCGCTTCTGTGTATTGGCGCAAGAACTCAGCAAGTAAGGTCAGGAAACTCGTGTGGAAATTAAAATAACAGAACAAAACAAACCTTTTTTTGCTATGTTAGCATTTTCCAGAAAGGACAATGTTACTTATCAGTAAGAAACCCAGTCAGGCTCTTGTAGTGGCACACCACAGAGTACCTTGAGGATAAGATGAATTGATGGCATGCCAAGGCATCTGTCTTCAGAGGAGAGGAGTGACCACATAAAGACATGCCAGATGGTCACCTCAGTGCAGTTTCACGTGGTGTAAGCTGAAGAGGAGTCTTGTGCTACTTCTCTCTGCATCAGTCCTGCAAAGTTTTTAAATCCTAACTAACAATGGTCATGTAAAACTCTGAAACAAGCAGCATGAGGAGAGCCAAGCTGCATGCCCAGTACACCAAGCAGTAACTGCAGTCCTTTATTGCTGCCTCTTCTTTGCCACTTCTGATTAGACACTGGGTTAATTTTTATATCAGTGATTTCTTGTAAGGGGTAGGAGTGAAGAAGTAATAGCAATAGTAGTTTCTGAAGAAAATGGTCCTGAGGAAGAGCAAAGTAGTCATTTTGATCAAGGTGCAGACCAGCCCTGAGTTCACAGGTCCCGCACTTTTTGGTTTGTTTTTTTTTTGTTTTGTTTTGTGGTGGGTTGTTTTTGTTTTTGTTTTTTTGCATGTACTCCAAGACTTCCCAGCTTCTCTGATGAGCAGTGCTGTATTATCTTTATAGTCCTGTGCAATTTACCAGAACAACATGACATGTTATGTCAGAAAACTAGTTATGTTTCTATGGAATTGTTCTTGGGCTTGGTTTTTTCTATATCTTGTTGAACAAACAAACAAAACCAAATTAAAAACCAACCAAACAAAAGCAACGTTTCTGTGTTTTCCTCAATAATTTTTTCCTAGCACCCTTGCACAGACAGTCTGTCCCATGATACTATTCTGGACAGATCTTTGAGGACTGAAGTAGTTGGGAGTGCTCAGGCCCCTTCCCCTTCCTGCAATTATATCTTCCTGAAATGCATCCTGTGCAAGGGTGAAGATCAGCTCCAGGCAGTGCTGGAGACAGGGCAGTGGAAGTTGATACAGTGTCTGCACTGGAAGCAGGGTTTTTCTTGGAGGGTATGTCTGTAAATGCTTTGGTCTTAAAGTATACTGAGTACTTCTGAAAATGAGCCAACTTAAGAAAGAATAAAAATACAGCCAAACACATCTTCATACAACTCTAGAGTGTAAATCACAAATGCAAGATTCTGCTTTTCCCTATCATTAGGCTTTATCTGAAGAGAACATTTGTTGGGGATACAGATGTTATTTGGGCTTCATGGGTTAGTGATTTAGAATCCTCATGCTTGATCTGCTGGGATGGGATAGGTAACACCAAAATGGGTAACACTTGAAAATGAGTGCTGAGAGCACTGCTCATTTTGTCCTGTCTTCGCAACTCTTCACACTGGTGTTACACTGTCTCTGCTAGCTGCTCTCTGTTGGGATACTGTAACTGTTCCTGGGGCTCTGTGGAGTTCCATCCTCATTTGCAGTCATGACCTTTTACCAGGAGCGTCTTCCAGTGTAGCTGTGAAACTGCTGACAGAGCTGGGGAAGTGGTTGCAATGCTTGTGAGTACAAATGCCAGGACCTTCATGGTAGCCAGAATAACATGAGGGAGCTCTCAGCCAAATGAAATAGGAATGACCTTCTCTGCACAGAGATTAGGATATAACACTCAAATCTTTAAATTTAAATTTCATAAAATTAATTTCTGTTAGGTAATACTTCTTAGAAAATCTTACTTAGCTTGATTCTGTTTGTCTTGAAGAAAAAGAAAGGAGATGCAGGAAGAAATATGGGTTGGGGTATTTTTTTTTTCTTGTAAAGTTGTGGGAACAAGCTGGCTACTGCAGTGAAATTCACCCTGTGAATGTGAGGAGACTTCTTCTTCCTTTTTTCTGCTTGTAAGGCTGACTTCACTGAGACTGCAGAAATCAGGATGGAATACAAGAAAAAAGGAGAAATTAGTTTTGACTAATACTGATCTGAATCTAGCTTTGAGTTGGTCATTTTGGTGCCAAAGATTCTTTGTCCTGTCACTGTCACCCAAGATCATCTTAAACAATGATGAGAAAGTGTCACACAAAAATTCTTAGGAATGTTTGTTAATGATTAGTGGGTTTGGAAATGACAAATTCTAGGAAGCAGTCCTTGAGAGCAGTGAGTGCAATACTTTTTCCCCTGTTACAGTTGCTCAGATAGATTGTCTCTCTCCTGGGCAGCAAGTCATACAATGCATTATTTTGGCTTGGCAAGCTTCTTGCACGAGGTCAGCATTGCCATTACACTGCTAGCACAGCATAGTCATGCTTTAAATGTACTAGCTGCAGAGATTGTACATGACTACTGACTTTCTTTGAATGGTACAATATTAAGTATTCAGCTTGAGGCCTTTTATTAAAGGGGCCTCATTGGCAGTGCCAAGTGCTGTAAAAATTCTATGCCTGTGTAATGTAGCTCATATTGGGCATAACTAATCACTGCTAGGGCTTATAATCCTTTAGTGTATAGTGCATCTGGGAGCAAGTAGCTATAAGGCTGGGTAGAGGAATCCCCTTTCTTCTCCTTCTTCAGTAAAAGCTCTTCCTTAATATAAAGGTCCAGTTGCTGCTATTTCTTGTATAATGTGCAAAGCAC
This sequence comes from Dicaeum eximium, assembly GCA_013396995.1. Lineage (NCBI taxonomy): Eukaryota > Metazoa > Chordata > Aves > Passeriformes > Dicaeidae > Dicaeum > Dicaeum eximium. The sequence goes on along the minus strand of VWZP01006707.1, from coordinate 1,477,435 downwards.
AGCAGTATGTGGGCAGCAAACTAATGCAAAGTATTCTCCTGTCTGGTGTTTCATTGTTCTTTCTGCCTGAGGCTTTGCAACCTTGGTCTTTCTTAGTTAAAATCTTTAAACAATGGATTATCTGTTTTCTCAGGCTTTAGAGGATTTGAAATAGCAGTCACCCTTAGGCATTTGGCTCAAGATTACAGCAATAAATACATTCATCAGAGCCCCTTGGCCCTTCCAAGAGTCAGGCAGTCATAAGATTATCTCTACCATATTCATCTGCTTCTAACTCCAGTGAAGTGTGTCACCCTGTTAAGAATTTGAGGTAAGCCCTGTTCTTCCTGAGCATTTGCACTCAGATTTGTAAGAAAAGGAGGGGCTGTGTGTGGTGGGGTTGAGAGCACCTGCAATAGGCAGACTTCATTCTTGCTGCGAAGTTGGCTTTTACAGCATTACCAATTTGTATTTTCCAGGAGATCAGAAACCTTTTTGGAAAGCTAGCTTTGCTTCTTTTTCCCCAAGGTCCAGCAATCTGAAAATTTCATATGGCTTTAAAATTTGACGTTGGAATGTAATGTTAATCAATATTGACATTTCTGATCTTTGTGTGCCAGCTGCTATTTTTTGGAATGGTTCTGGGACTGGAGGGCCCTGTGCCAGAGATTACAAACCAGTTGCCACCCAGTTGTGAAATCTGACGTGGCAGTTTCTGTACGAGTGCTTCCTGATTGCACTGTTGAAAGAGTTGAGTATAATGTTTTTCTTCTTTTACTATGAGATCTAAGGTAGTTTACAGATACTAGACTTTCTGCTGTGTTGCTTGGGAGAAAGGTATCAGCTGTCAGGAGACCCAAAAGTCAGTTGCAGTAAAAAGCTACATTTTCTAAAGGAGTTTATTTCTGGGTAGAAAAGCTATTTGTTGTGTGACTTTGCATGGGCAGTGCTTTGCACAGTGGGGCTTACCTCTTCTAAAGAGAAGCTTTATCTCTGTGATGTCTGTATACCTGTGAAGATTCTGCTCTTAACAGTTTCTATTGATTTTCACCAAGTGTGATTTCCCGGCCTTCTGAGCTGTTGTTATCACACCACATCACGTTGCTCATCACAATTAAATAACTTGTGCTGGTTGGCACTGGCTTGATCAAAAGATTCTCCCAACACAGGTATGCAAATTGAAAAAAGAAAAAATGAGATTCTCTTTGGCTTTTGTACTTTGCTGTGTTTTATTTCTTCTTTCCAGCAAGAAAGTAATGATAAACATTTATTAAACTGCACTGCGTGTTTTCAAAGTATATAATACACATTACCTTTGCCTTGGAAATCTTCCAGCTTACTTTTCAGCAAAAGGTAACAGTATTTAAAGTGTTTGTAAATAGAGCAATTCAGCTTCAGCACTTCGTACTGAGCAGTGTAGCAGGTTTGTCTTGCTCTAGGGAATATTGGTATGGAGGCTGGGGTCTTTTTTTAATAGAGATAGTGAATATAAACTATAGCAAACATTAGTATCTGTTACTGTGGTTCTGACTGTCAAAAAGAATAGAAGTATATATACAAAATAGATGTTACTGCTGGTAGCATCAGTGGCTGGTGTGGGCTCTGTGGGTGGCTGTGAGCCACCTGCCCTTAGGGATGGAAGGAGGGCTGGTGGTGAAGGGGGCATTAGATCTCCCAGAGCAGAAAGTTGGGCAGGACACAGTCACAGACTTTGCTGATTTAAAAAGACAAACAGCAAGTCAGTCACCTTCCTCTACCTCTTCAGCAGCACTGAAAAAGTTGCTGCCCACATTTTTCTATATTAAAGGACTAACTCACCGTGCAAGGTGTTGAGGATTGGAAGAGAAACTTAGGCAAGAGAGGGCAAATAAATGCAGAAAAGTACTTTTAAAAATGTTTTTAAAAAGGCATCTTGATTTGTGATTGACCTTTTCATTTTGCACCCAGTGTTGAATTCAGGTGTTTTGAAGTTCTAGGTAGTTTGTCTGTGCTAGAAGTAATTATTTGTGATCAAATTAAAAAGGACATTTGCTTAAGGCCTTTTTGTGGAGTGCTCTTGTCTTTTGTTTCAGCTGCATAACACATTGGTGGAAGGTGCCCATGGTATCTGCTATCTACTGCCCTGCTCCTTCACGCCTTAATATGCAAGAAAGTATTTTTATTTATTTTTCAGTACTATTTTAAGGAAAGGTAAAAACAGGTGAATTCAGTAGAGCACAGATTACTCTGGAAACAGTTAAACTGAGTGTCCCATGATGGAAGGAGAGAAACAGGAGAGCAGTAGCTTATCTGCACAACAGATCTTTGTCCTTTCAGTGTTTGTGGGTAGATTATATATTGTTTGGTTTTCTCACAAGACTTGCTAAAATGATGGTTCCCCGAGTAGGTGTCTCTGAATTGTGTCACTGATTCACTGGAAGCATGTGTGCAGTGAAAGGGGTAGCAGTAGATACAGTGTCAGTGTCTGCTGCATCAGAGAGGGAATAGAGACAAGCATCTTCACTTGATGAAGCCTGTGTTGACAAGGAGGAACTATAATATTTAATATGATATCTGTATCAATATCTATCATATTTAACTTCTTAGCATTAGATAAACGTGCCAAAAATGCTGTTTCGCTGACATTTTGTTGTATGAACACTTTGAATATCTCTGGCTTATCCACACTGAACACTCTTTGTCATAACTTCTCTCTAAAGTGTTAGGAGACCTTTCTTTGTATATCTAAAATGCACAATGTCATCTCTACTTGGTTATTGCCAGCATCAAATGACTGGAAACCATTGCATAGGCTTTTGTCATTTCAGAATTAGTGGTGATCTCATTATAAGGCCTGTCAGAGACATCCTTTAATATTTTGAAAACTGTTGAGTCATCTAGAATTATTCTTCTAATAAATGGAGAGGTTATTTGACCCAACTAAAACCCTGATGGCTAACATCAGGGAGATAATACTAGATCTCTTTAGCAGTACTTAGATATCCATTCATGTTTTCGAATTGTCAATACAAGAAAAGCTGAAATCAAGTAAGAGTACATTTGAAGATGGATAGCAAGATATTTAATCTATTTCAGGGACACTGTTATTTGCAAGAGATGAATTAATGGCTATGTGAGGCTTTTTAGTGGGGGAGAGGGTCACACAGTTCCTATCCAGGTTTTCAGATGATGGAGAGGAAGCCAGCCAGCACACTGATGAGGTTTGGCTTTAGCTGCTCTAAGTAGTTCTGGCCAGATCAGGACATAAGATCCAGTTAATGACAGTGAAAAGTATAAGAAAATGCTTTTTTTAGCTGTTCTAACAGTTTGTGGTGGATGAAGAGATGAAATTACTGTATTGGAATCTCAAGTGGGTTGTTCATTGTATTTCTTTTTTTCTATCACTTAGTTGAGTAATCTCAATTTTTATGTGTTGTTTGGCTGTTTTTTGTATGTGCTATCTCAGATTTTTGTAAAACAGCCTCACAAGAGCACCAGCTGCTTCAAACTTGACATTCTGCAGGTAGGAATCATATAAAGGCAAGTTCAAAAGAGCAGCACTCCAGGGAATGATTAATTCATACAGCTGTTCCAGCCATCAAGGGAGGCATGAATCTTTCTGGTTTGCCACAGCTGTGATGACATGCTCAGAAAGCTTTGTATTTATCATCATTCCTTGTGATAATGGTATTGCTGGTCCTGTTGTTCCTAGGCCTGGGTGCAGAGCTGTGAGAAGGTGCTCTGAGCTCTGCCCTTCAAGTGCAGCAGCACTAAAGAGTAATCCTGCTGTTGAGAAACACAGGCAGAGAATGTGCAGTGCATGCATTGGCTGTGCCTTTCATACTGATTGCAGCATCTTTATGAATTACTGTGATTGCAGAGTCATTTCTATTTGTGAAATTGTTTCTCTGTAAAAAAGATCCTGTAAAAGGGGTATTGATGATTTTTTGTTTGAAGTAGTGGCTTAGTTAGAGATACCTTGCTGCCATCAGAAAGGGAAACTGTCAATACTGGAAAGTAACAAATTCAGTTCTGGCCAAAGGAAATATTTTTTACTCAGTACCCAAATTAGTGTATGGAATGTATTGCTACAGTACATCATTCAGGTTAAAAATGTGTAGGGTCAAAAGTAATCCAATATTTATGTGTCAGTTATATAGACAAATCCTGCAAATGAAAACAAACTTTTTAAGGTCTTCTGGACAGCTTCCTTGATCTCAAGGTATCCATAAGTGTAAACAATAATAAGGACGACTATTTTTCCTTATTCCTATTTTGCAAATTTGTCTTCAAGGCTTTCTTGTGCTAGTCTTTGAAATACCTGGAACTGGACAGTACAGATTGTAGGAACTGATGTGAATGAGTTTTAGGCCAAATTCAGAATGAGTTTCTTATATTCTGTATTTTTAAAGTGTTTTAAATAGCTATGATTCCTGTCAGATCACAAAGCAATTACAAATATCCCATTAAAAACAAGGTGTTAAATTCAGATTATTACACTGGTGATAAAATATTTGGTAGAAATGTATTCTGCATTGCAGATTAACACTAAAAATAAATGCAGAGTTTTGACAGGATTGAGGAAAAATGTAGTTCAAGGGGGGGCAGTTCCCCCCTTTTTTTGTGATATCCTCAAGAACTGTAACAGAGAGTATAACTAAAACAGAGAGCAGACCTAGTTGTTGTTTGCATGGATCAGGCAATGGCACATCTTCAACTTATTCTCCCACCATGTTCAGTTTAAACCAAGTCCAGTGTCAGCTCATTTTAGACAGAAGTCTGTGCTGTTGTGTTTGTTTAAATCTTTGTCTGTGTTGAGAAACTGAGGAGAGGTTACAGGCCTGTGCCAGTGCTCAACCCTTGCTCCACAGGAGCGTGACTTGTAAGTGGGCAGTGTCTGTGCTGGTCACAAACACAAAAGTGTTTCCAAAGCAGTTGCTACCTCTCCTAAATGATTACGCTTCTCTTTGGGTTTTGGGGTGGTTTTTTTTGGGTGAAAAGGTAATATTCAGATCCTTATGGGTTTATTAGTCACAGTTGTTAAAAAATTCTTTTGCTTCACAAATTTGGAAACTGCAGTTTATGAACAGAAGGTCACATCTGTAGTTGAAGGTCAAATTATTGATACTGTATGTGGGAGTTGTTGTTTGCTATCCATTCAGTCATCAAGTGCCAGTAAATCAGTGACAGCAGTGTGCCATTACCACTACCACCATTAGAGCATGTTACCTTTTTGCTGTATAAAAACAGGAGGACTTGTCAGCAATAGAAGAAATGAAAAGAAACTGTTTAAAACAGTACAAGCATTATAGTTTTGGGCATCTTTCTGAATTTGTATGTCTGGCTTGTGCTTTTTCACCTACATGCTGGAGTTTCTTGGCTTGAGCTCTGTGCCCTTTTTTGTTGTGGTGTCAGATACTGGCCTCTCAGACAGGCATGACTGACCTGATGTACTATCACAGTTTATAAATAGCCCTAGAAAATTAGGGCAAACTCCCAGTAAGGGCTGAGCTATGTTGGAATTGCAGTGGTGGACCAGGACTGGCATGGTAAGGCGTGCTGCTGGCAGGATCTGAGGTGTGTTGGGAGTGGTTCATGGTCTCAGGCTTGGAATATTAGATAAGGGAATGGGAAAGCATAAAATGGGATGAATGCATTTTATCCAATGTTTTCTGGTTTTTAGTTTTCCTTACTCAAAAATTCACTCAGTGTGTGTTGATTAGTTTAGATTCTTTGCTACCTCCTTGACTTGTATTATTTCAAAGTCCCAGTGGTTTGACATGTTAAAAGATTTTTGTATACAGACTGCTGGAAGTACACAGTGCAAACAGGGAAAAGAGAAGTCTTTTCATAGAAGAGTCCAAACAGAATACATTTAGATGCCAAAGGCACATTTGTGTAACAGCTGTTACTTAAGAATTATGTTTTTTTATTATAATCCACTGGAGAGAAACTAATGCTATTGAGAAGTTACTATTTTGTATAGATCTGCAATATTTTTGTCTCTCCTCTTTTAGCATATGGTCATTCTGCACAGTGCTTTATTGCCATCTATGTCTTCTTGTCCCACTATTTTCCTTCATATCCTGTTTTGCCTTCTCAATGCTGAAGTCAAAATATTTACTGCTAAAACTAGAGATTCTCTTTGTTTGTATCTTGGAGAATAAATTTGTGGTTGGAATTGTTTTCATCCAAGCTGAAATTCTTTCTACTTTCCTGCAATTTCTTGTATACTACAGTTGAAAGGGTATTGGCCATGTATTAGTGCATATGTGGCTTGAAAGGATATGTGGAAGTAAAAGTCAAAAGCTGGTACTTTCTTTCCTTCTGTTTTTTAAGACAGAAACTAAATATAGTGAATGTTAAACAGATGGCTATGTTGTCGCACAATAAATATTTAAAGAAAATTAAATTATGTCCTGCCTGTTCGCTGACAACAGTTCCAGCCCACATAGTAACAGCAGTAATAATAATAATAGGAGGATTTACATGTATTTATTTTTTAATTCTCTAAGTGAGCTACCTAGCAAGGTCATTTAAGGAGATATTTTTTAATGTGGGAAAGATAAATGATGTAATTGAAGGTCATCCAGCATGTCAGAGAGTCTCTTGAAAGAGCATCCAGGGTCCCCTTGACTTCCAGACAGTGTGTTTCCATTTTAAACCATGCTGACTTGCAAATGCTTACTCAAGGACTTCCTACAGAACTTTGGGCTTTGATGTGTTTTTTCCCTTAATTCCAATCTAGCTGTTCATAAATTTTAAGTTGCCAAGAGGAGATAATAAAACCAGACTTGCATTCCTGTCCAGTGTACTTGAACAAAAAAGCCCCTGCACTGTAGGTCCTCCTGAGAGTTTTGTTGTGAAGAGACGGTAGTGGATGCCAGAGAGATGACGAAGACTCAGCTGAAATCAGGGGTTTTATTTATACAGCTGAGTTTCATCTTGTGGTATTAATAGCATACAGGCATTTCTTTAGGAGAGAGGGGATGGATACTCTATTTAGCACAGGCCTGTGTGCTACTCTTTCTGCCATGAGCCAGAAAATCCCATTGCCTTTAACCGTTCGCATGCATTACCTATCTTTACTGGGAGGAGTCTTCTGTAAATCATTCTGATGTTGCAAGTTTGAAATCTCTGTAAGAGATACAGGATGAGGACAAGAACTGTAATAGTTCACGTACAGGTGACAGGGCTGGACAGCAGGTCAGGTTCATGGCAGCAACAAAGTTCATCTGGCCCATGGTCCTCCTCCTTTTCTCAGGATTCTGCAGATGTGCAGGAGAGCAGGTTGAGGAGTTTATGAATTGTCTCAATTACCTATTTCCTGCTAAGTTTTACTGATACTTTTCTATCTGCTGCAAGTAATTATATCACATAATAGAAGTGGAACTGGTGCTTATTGCATGATAATTCACATGATGGGAGTAGTTTGCTGCTGTATTGCAGCAGAGTGTATAATCTAGGGGGTGAGTGGGATGGTTTTTGGATTTGGGGGCAGGTTTTTTCCATTTGGTGGGGAAACAATGCCTGGAATTCTTCACTGCCTCTAAAAATTTGTCATCTGCCCCAGCTTAAAGATATATTAATAGTATACTGATCTCTTACATGCATGGTTGGTCCTGTTGCCTAGATACAAACATAAAGTGATTAGAAAGATATCATTAATATGAGGTGAACAAAATAGGTCATAGAAGTCCCCAGTTATGTTTTTCCTATGTGCCCACCATGCATATTGGTACTTGAGTTTTTTGCTTGCTTATTGCAGATTGTGCTTTGCTGTAATGCTGCATTAGGCTTTTCACTAAGCTGCAAGTGTAACCTGTGTTTTATTTTCTGCCAGCTCTTTCTCTGTGGTTTCTTCCCTGTTCTTTGAAATATAACCTTATCAGTGTTTCTCACATCATTTGTACCCTTCTGTGGTCTGTTACCTTTGTGTGTCTGATCAAATGCTGTTGTGTCTCCTGAACCTTTTTCAATATGCAATTGTAGTTTTAGTTTCTGCATACTGCATTACTCTTGGTAAATATATGCACTGTGTCACATAAAGGTGTGTTAATAACGCTACAAAAGCCCTTGTTTTTTAACATCTCCCTAGAGTCTTGTGGTGGATTTGTTTGGGCTCTGGGGAGATGTTCCTTTCTAACCTAGCTTCTGGTTTAGCTCTTTGCTTTTCCATCATTTCCTGCAGCATTTCTGATTTTCTTCATAAAAACATATACTTACTTCTGATACCACTCTTAGCTGGTTTTGCATGCTTTTTTTCAAGTGTAGATGAAAATGTCTGTGGCTGGCTTGCTTTTTTTTCAGTTACACCTTTATTTCTTTAAGTCTGCACTCTAACTTAAGGTGTGATTTTTCTCTTTCCAGCTGTTCTAGTGTAGTACTCCATCATACTGTAGTTTTAAGAGTGAAAGAACTAAAGCAATTTTTTAGTTCTCCTGATTTAACAACCAGCTGCTGGAGGTGGACTGCAGTGACAGAGTTCCCAGTTTCCTTTGGTTGTGAAATAAGCTGTTCGCTTAAACCCTGCTTGTGTAGGCCTTTGGTATGAGCTGGCATGAACTTAGGAGGAGGAAGAATGAAAATAGTGATACTGGCTTCCTATGCAGGATGGTGAAGAAAGAAAATATTTCCTGCTTTCTTTTGGAGAATTGTTGCATGTTGTTTGACCACAACTATTACTGTGAATGAGCATTAGGCGTGGGCATCTTATATGTGTGTGTTATTTGGTGATGAGGGAGAGGACAGGAGGGATTGTTGTGTGGTTAATGAGCTTGTAACTGTGATTAAAAAATTGGATCTAGGCTTCTTGCTCTGCTTTTTGTGTGAACTTTGGTAGTTCACTTCATTGCTGTCTCAGTTCTGTTTGTATAAAATTCAGATAATACTTCTATTCCACTTTTGTAGAATCCATTTCTTTTGAAAAGGATGTACAGCATCTGTCTTTTGTTAGGCATACAGAAATCTGATTGCATATACAGATACTGTTAGAATCCTAGTGGTTTTGGTTGGAAGAGACCTTACCTAGTTGCTGGCCCTCCTGCCATGGCCAGGGACACCTTTCCACTAGCCCAGGTTGCTCAAAGCCAATCCAACCTGGCTTGAACACTTCCAGGATGGGGCATTCTCAGCTTCTCTGGATGATGTGTTGCTGTGCCCCACCACCCTCATAGTAAAGAATTTCTTCCCAAATGAAACCTGCCCTCTTTCAGTTTAAAGCCTTAAAGTTTAAATTCCTCCAAGTCCTATTACTACATGCCCTTGTAAAAAGGGCAGCTGAATGTTTGGGTAGATACATAATATGCAACAAACCTAACCTTGGCTAAAACCTTTTGGTGTGTGCTGTATTGTATATAGAATGTGGTTGAAACAAAGTATGCAAAGTTTTCTTAACAATTTGGTCACTAAATACTGTTTCCTAGTTTTTACAGTGGATGACATTTTTAAGTGTTGTCATAATTATTGTGGTGGCTGTGATGGCTTTCATATGTAATATATCCATGCACAAATACATTAAAGAAAGTCTCTCATTTCATTACTTTGTTTCTTTGATATCATTTTATTTTAAGAGCCAGTCTCCTTTCTGGCTTTGAGGCATAGAATGCATTGATGAGAAAATAAAAAAGGAGAAGAGAATGCAGTATCCAGTCATAGAAGTGGTATGTGTAATGTAGTGCTCTGTTCTTAGTACCTAATCACTTATTTTGGAGGAAGTATTAGAATCTTTATTTTTTGTATTATGGAAAATGGATCAATGGAAGAAAGAAGTCAGAAGAAACCGACCTGGATTGCTCCAGTCTGAACTCAGATCATGTAGGACTGTTGTAGTCTTTCTCTTTACTGTGTTCTGGAACAATGGACTGCTGCAGATATTTTTGTACACCATATTTGAGGAAAGATGAGGCCCAACTGAAAGTAGCTCAGGAGAAAGTGATAGCAAAGAAAACGTGACCTACCAGGAGAGAATGGAACAATCAGAATTATTCAGGCTGGAGAAGTTACAATAATATAAAAATTTTTAAGTGTGCTACAAAGAGAAAAAAAAATTCTCTCCTCTGTTCACACAGCCCAGAAATAAAGGCACAAATTGTATAATTAGAATTCAGAAAAGCTTTCCAAGAGTGCAAGCAGTTAAGCAGTAGACTGGATTGCCTAGAAACCAGGCATACTTTGTCCTGGAGGATACTAGCAAAGATAACAGGCAAATGTGGAAATGCTTTAGGTGTCACTGATTCCAAGCCTGTTGTCTGTGAAAGGGTACTGAAATGGTTTCTGTATAGTTTCCCTTTCATTTTAGGCATATTCTTTGCCCTGATAATTTCCATTGAATTTTCTTGAGGATTTTTCTTTCTGCTAAATATTGCTTCAGTCAAGCTGGACTTAAATGCATTAAAGGTGAAGGTATAGATTTAGAAAATGTATGCTGGAGAATGTTAATATATATAATGTTGTTTTTCTTTTTCCTAAACATCTTGTTTACTTTTTTTACACTGCTGATCACTGTCAGTGCTGTTTTCACTGACAGACAACATAAATTCTTACAGAGTAATGACAGGAAATTTATAGCTCATAATTAAAGACCTCTCTTTCTGGTTTTTATTTCTTTCTCATTTTCTTTGTTGCTATGGTCCCAGACTGCCCAAGAGTTATCTCTGTTAGAATTTCCTTAAATAATACACATTATTGTATGTATTCAATCCACCTCACTAAAGTTGCGTCCAGATGAAATTTTATTTCAGTTTTTGCTTTCATTTGCAATTATTTAATAACAACCTGAAAAAAAATAGGTGCTGATCTTTGAGAACTCCACAAATACCCTTCTTCCATGCTCAAAACTGATCAGTGATTCTTGTTTCATTTCTTTTTGCCCGTTTCCTGCTTGTGACAGTACTTTGTTCTTCTTGCCTGCACAGTGACTTGAGTAGCCCTTTGTGAAGGACTCAACCAAATCTTTTGAGAAAGTTCCAATAAACAATGTGTTCTTGTATTCTTTTACTCCATCAAGTTTTTTTCTAATCCTTGAAAGAATTCAGCTCCTTAACAGATCTACCTTGTGTTCAATTCATCTTGTCCCCTCAACTATGCAGAAATCTTCAGTGTTCATTCACGTGGTCTTAAGGATTCTCCTTCTGTTTGTTTCTGAGAAGTCTTTGGGTTTTTGCAGACTTCCCAGTTACAGGATTTCAGGCTTACTTTCTGAGGCTAAGGTGATGCTTACAAGTGGGAATTCACTCCAGGACCCAATGGACATTTTCCCTGGTGTAGGTTCTCACACAGTCCCACTCTTCTGTCCCTGCATAATCTGTGCAGAGGGCCATTAGAAGTATTTGTGCAGATGCACAATGCACTGAATCTAAAATAGAAAAATAACCTGGATCACCACAGGGCAGTGGCAGCACGGCAAAGGCAACGTGCAGCTGGTTAATGTGTGGGGAAGGGAAGAGAAGGGAGACAGCTGCTGCCTTCCAACAGCACTGCTGGCATCGCCGTGTGTCCTCACCGGCTTAGGAGACATTGGATTATGTGTTTTGGTCTTTTGCATCAGGGGATTTAGGCTGAGAGTAGGAAATTCTCAACAGGAATGAGAATTACAAAAGTCAAAAAGAATCTCAAAAGTCACAGAAATGTAAATGTGGTAGTGCTGATAAATACTCTAGTTAGCCCTGTGGAGTCCTTGTACTGTTGTATCTTAACGAAAAATGTATGGTTTTACACCTCTGTTAGAGGCCGGGGTCTTTCTAAACTTGTAAGATGCCAAATGTTAGAAATTAATTAACTGTGATGACACTAACAGAGGAACTAGAGATAGAACTAATCAGAGAATATCAAAATAAAGTACTTCCCACTTGTGGGGAGGCACTGGGGAGAATTCAGTCAAAAAGGTTTAACCAGAAATGTGTTTGTGTGTGCTCCAGGGAAGGGTGAAACTGGGAAAACACTAGTGTTTTCAAGCACCAGAAACATATAGGAGTGAATAGCTGCACAGCAGATAAATCAGTTTACAGATGTGTCATGTAGCAAGAGGTAAATTAATATGGTTTTGAGTTACAAAAATTAAAGAGAAGTTCCTTCTTGAGCAACTGTGCGAGTTAACTTGCAAGTTGTACCAGGCCCAGTTGTTGTTCTTAGAGCGATAGAAATGAACTGAAGGGATTGGAGGGACAAATGGCAAAGGAGACCCACAGGCACACATGCCTTCTTGGACTATATGATAACCAGAAGTGTAGCTGAGAGATGTTATAAGAGTCTACAAATATTGGAAAGGTGCATACTTGAAAGATAGAAACTAATTAAATGAGTAACGTGAGAAGGGGTATAACTAGAAACAAGGGGATGAGGTTATAAGATATATTGAAGTATGGAATAGTCTGCCCAAAGGAAAGACTGGAAGAACAAATATATAAAAACAAATATATAATACAGAAGACTGATAGAAATAGCCAGGAAATAATCTAACATCAAAGAGTCAATTTTCTAATGAAAATAGATTAAGTAATTTGGAAATCTCTTTTACCCATTTAATTTATGTTTGCTTTTGAGGTATTAGAACAAGTTGGCAGACTCTCTTAACTCTTTAATATTGCCTCCCTAATGCTTCCTGCTGATTCAAATCTACATTATTGCATACCAGTCTTAGATACTGCCTTTCTTCAGGAAAAAAATGTTTTAAAAAGGAACAGTAGGGCAAACAGTATGAAAAGGTATAAAGGGAAAATAAAGGTGAGTAAGTTTCAGGAATGATTTTTCAAGAATGGTGTCTTGCTACATTCTGTTTAAAAGCTGTAACTGCAGATAAATGGGAGGGAACAAACTAATACCAGATATAGAGGTCTAGTTGCACTGGTTTGTTCCTGTTTGCTTCTAGTGGGGAAGGTTAAGGGAGCTCCCAGACTTTGCTGAGTGATTCCTGTAGGCTGGAAGGCAGCCCTGGAATTGATTTGAGGAGATTATTTAAAGAATTTGGAGAGTGTATCAGTCTGGGGATGTCCCTTTGCAAAGCAAAAAACCGTGAATCTTTGTTTTCAAACACAACTATGAGACAGCAATTTGTACTGCTCCATTTAATTTCTATACATGGTCTCTACACATCCCCAAGACCAGCTCCACTGGTCAGAGCATGGTGCTAATAACACCAAGGCTGTGGTTTGATCCCTGTACGGGCCATTCACTTAAGAGTTGGACTCAACCACCCTTGTGAATCTTTTCCAGCTCAGAATATTCTGTGATTCTGCTACTATGCAGTCTGCACAAGAATTCCAGTTGCTCTCTGAGCTCTGGTATTGAGGACTTCCTATGGGGTCATGTTTTAACTTTCTCATTACAAAGAAATGTATTTATGGGAAATTTAAGGCCAAGTTCTCTGGCAGTTATAGTCAAGGAAATTAGAACTCTCTTGCCTGGTGGACTGTCAACTCTTAAAACAAACCAAGGGGTTCTTAGCATATTTTTTCTCTTCCTGCTTTTCCTTTGATATACTTTGGGATTGGTTTCAGTGATTGAGAAATACTGCATTTTCTTTCACTTAACGTGTTTTTAGGGAGCAGATATAGTGTGTGAACTGTTTATTGAATATTTACTATTTAGAACAAAGCAGTTGGTTGCACACCCTGTGTGCAACGATCTTCGTATGTATATAAAATAAAGTACTCTTTGATCTTTCTTTCCTGCATATCTCTAATCTAGACCCATTCTGGGTTTTTTTTTTTTCCCAGCTCGAGGGTGTACTTGCGAGCCAGGCATTGTTGACTTTGCTCTGTGTGTTGGCTTCTGAACAAAGGCACTGCTGAAAAGGTGAGTGCTTAACTTCCATCCTCTTTGATGGAGGTTTATGTTCAGAGGAACTGATAAATTCAGACTTGCCAAACCTGTCACCTTAAACTGTATCTAGGTTTGCAATGGAGAAAGTCTAATATACCAACTCATAAAATTGTGAGCATCAGCCATCAAAACTCTGTGAGACTCTGGTTTAGTGTAAATTGTGTGGCATTCTGCAGCTCTGGAGACCAGAGAAGCTGAAAGGTAGGCATGTTTCATCTCTTGAACAGATCAGAATTTAGAGCTAGAGAAATCTCTGAGACCCTGAAAATAAATGATACAAATACAATACCCAGCCTGTAATCTACACCAGAAGGAAGGGATGGCTAAGGGGCATGCTTAACTACCTGTTTCCTACATAGTTGTGGGAATTTCTCGTAAGATTCTATGTTTACCACATCAGCTGTCTTCTGAAGGTAGCTGAGGTACCTGAGCATTAACTGAAAAGGCTTTTATCAAATCGACAAGACTGTTTATAAGATGGGGAATAAATTTAATGGCATTGCTCTGCTGTGAGTACTTATCAGGAGATTTTCAAAACCTTCCCCTTCAGTCAATGAAATACTGAGTGTGCCAGGCATGTAAAAGTGCATTGACTAAGAGGAGTGTCTAACGTAGTTTATAGGAAATAAACAAAACTTTATTTATAGGAAGTTATTAGTACCCTAAAGAAGGATAGATAAAAGTAAATATGTGATATTGTAATGCCTATATTTGTCTGTTCTCTGTGAGAATGCATTAACCATCAACCTGCTAAATTTCAGGATGTGTCTTTGAAACCGTGGAAGGCAAGGCAAGATTCTCCTCCTCGTTTTGTGTGTAGATAAATTTGTCTGGTAAAGCAAGATCTTGTTCTGTGATTATCTTGCTCTGTGATTTCAATGAGAAGGACCTGTCTGACCCGAGGACTCTTACAGTCTCCTAACTGAAGGATGCTAAAATCAGTAGTCTACTGCATACAGCTCCAGAAGTAGTTCTGTGTGTCAGGAATGTGTCCCTGGCTGACATTTGACACAACAGTATGCATTGAATTTAAAATTCCATTTGGTTTGCCATGTTTCCTTTATTGGGACGTGGTGAGATGCAGTCATGAGGAATATAGTATCAAGAAAGATTAGCAAGCAAACAAGAAAAAAGTATAATTTAAGAGGTGGTAGGTAGATGTAAGGATCCGTCTGGAAGAAATAACAGTTATGAAATTGTGATTTTATTAAATAATCATAAAGAATAATTCTCTGTACCTGGGGGCTTGTAGAGAATAATCATTTCTAATAAGGTTGAGTTCAGCAATTACCATGGTACTCTTGAGGCTAAGCATTTTTGGTCTTTCTACTGTTAGTGGCTAAGTCATGTGAGACTTAGTGATACAACTGAGCTGAGTTGGAAATAGCATTTTGGGTTTTTTTCTTCTAAAACTTACTGTTGTAGACAAGGCCCTAAAAGTAAGTAAATCTTCTATGTTGAAAATGGTAAGGGCAGTCACTGACAAGCCATGTGGTTTTGTGCATGTCCTCTAGAAAGCATGGATTCCTTAAAAAGAGGCAATCCTTCCCCCACCCCAAGCAAACTCACTTAATTTTATTTCCCAGTGTGATGCTTTTATAAAATACATAGTCTAAGGAATCTGCATCAAGTTGCTTCTTTCCTCTTGATGTTTCTCTCACCCTTCTAAATGCATTACTCTTTGCCCTCTGCCATATCCGTGTAACTGGCTGAACTGTAGACATGCAGTGACTTTGTGCAGCTACAAAAGCCATATATAATGCACAGGCCAGGTTTGTTAATCAGACAGCCTGATGAGACCAGACATACAAACAACACTGGATTTAGCAATGTAGTTTTAGGTATCGAAAGAAGTTGATTGCTCATCCCTCCTGTTCAGTGGTTTCTGTTTCTTTGTGCTTTGATTTGTGATGCAGGAAGCCTTGAATATCTTTTTGATACATGTAGAATCTGGAGAGGAATCTTTGAAGTCCTTAATTAGCATACTGTATTTTCACTTCCTTTTCCGTATCAAGAGATCAGATGATTTGGAAGTGGTTGTAGTATATAGGTTTACTGCTGGAAAACTTTCTAAGATCCCTTTTGAGATCCTCACTCACACCAGAAATTCAGGTGCAGGACAAAGTTTTGGACCTCTATGTTGGAAACACCAGATTTGAACATGGAGTTCTGTTCAGCTGAGAGCTCTGGGCATGTAGGGCTGTATTATCAGCAACTGCCTGAAGCAAGCCCTTCCTGCTGAGGATCTTTTTCAACCAGACATGTCCCTCTCCAGTAAGCAGTAGTATCCTTGTGATTCCTTTCAGATGTGATGGCTGTCGTGGACTCGAGTGTATGAGGGTGGATATTGCACTGAATTGGGTGTCTCTCCCAAGTTGGCAGGATTGTTCCCAGCTGTCAGTGACTCACAGTAGCCGAGTTGCTGTATCAGAGTTCAAGTCATTGGAATCTGCAGTTCAGTTTCCCTTGATTTGTTTGGCGGAGATGAAATTTCCCATGAACTAGCAAGCGGGAGGGAGATTCCACAAAGTAGTAGCTATGAATATGTGTTGGGTCTGAAAAATTGCTGAGAAGTGCTGTCCTTACTTCCTCAGCTCTTCCTTGGGAATAACTCCTTGCCAACAGTCATGCTTTCAGGTGTTTCCTTTTGTTTTGTTTAGCTTCTTCCACTGTACTTATTGCCAACAATCTCCAATTTCCAGAACTGCATTAAATATGTGATAAATGTATGCCACGTGATTGTCATCTTGTTCTTTACCTGAATGGTTGGCAAACTTCATTTGGATTTAGAGGTTCTGTTTTCTCCGCAGGGTAACTACTTTATTTATGCCAAAGAAAAGGGCACAAATGTCATCAATGCAATCCATTCAAACAATTAATTTATTTACTGAGCGAAAAGTTACATTTTATCCTATCTTTTTTGCCACTTGACATTTTTACTAAGCAGGTTATCTTATGGTAATATGAAAGGATATTTGAAATAACTGGAGACCTGGTTTTATGTGTTGATTTTGACAGTTGTTCTGATAGTTTGTGATTCTTCTAGAGAGCCTGCTGGACTCCTTTAGAGCTGTGTTTGGATGTAGGCAGTATTAAGTGCTGGCTCCTGAACAGCACTGATTCTTCCGGAATCAGTAGGAACCTTTGAATTTTGTTTATTTTCTTTGAAGACAGCTGTTAGGTGACTGAGAATCACTGTCAGTTTCCAAAATAAATAGGTCTTCCGAAGCTTATTTGCCTTCTTGTTGCTGTGTTACAGAGTATCAGAATATTGGAAGCAAGTTCAGTCTGAACACTTGTAGCTCGGTTATACTGCACGTTAATGAAGAGTTTTTTCTAGTTTAGGGTGCTGTTAGAAAATGCATGAAAGTCCAAGAAAATAGATGTTTGCTATTCAGTGTTGTGGCTTTTCTATTGTCATTAATCAGAAGTGATAGATAGTTTTATTTTCTGGTTATACTAAGCAAGAACAGCCCAAGAAGATAAAATGTGTATGTATTTCAGACTTAAGGTATATTTTTCCATTAAGCAGGATTGCCCTCTCCTCTCCAGCTCTATATTTGCTTCCTTTGTCTACCCTTTTATAAGCAATGATCCTGTCTCTTTCAATGGAATCACAGGCAGGGGAACTCCTCTGTTTCTATGTAGCACAGGTTTGCCAAATCGGGTTTATAGGGCATGTTATTCCTAGTAAGGTTAAGGACCCTTTCAGGATACTTTTCTCCATTACTACAAAGTACTTGTTTTACTGTCTGGTAAAAACAGGGGTTTTTTGTTACATCCACCATCACGGGAAAATATTGGAATAGTTTTCCTGCCCCAAACTTACTCTCAAGGCAAGAGTTTAATGTGTTAACTGCTGAAGACTTGTTTGCATGAATGCATTGAGAAAAGGTAAAATTACCTTTGTACAGCTAGGAAGTCAGTATGTAGTAAACTCAAGTACCTTAAATCATGGTGTAGACTTCTTATTCAGAAAAAAGTTTACCTGAGTTTGCTGTGTCTTTAGCTTTCCTTCTAAATACCTGAAGAATAACAGTAGTCAGTGACTCTTAACTTGTGTTTGAGCTGTTTCCTTGCTCGTTTTTCTTGAGCTGAAATATTTTATCTTGTCAGAAAAAGAGGTCCCTCTTGCCTTTGTTGTCTGTATTGTAACTTCAGTAGCTGAATTCGAGGTATGGTAGTTGCTTACTTTCCAAGACAGTAGAGGTGAGGAAGAGCAGCAGTGTGAAGCAGGTAGGTGCATCAGTATAACATATGAGAGAATAGTGTGATGATGAAAGGCACTGAGCTTCTAAATAAGCACAGGGAGAATGTGTGTGTGGTAGAGAGGGAGGTATCTCAAAAAGCTGTGTTTGTTCTCTTGAGGCTCCCAAGTGCTATAATTGAGTCAACATGTCAAAGTGAAGTATGTGCTGAGCTTTGGGAGTAGGGGAAAACTGCATCTTCTGCACGTATGGATTTAGATGAACCCCATCTTACAGCAATAATGAGCACTCTGCTTTTGCACTGCTGAAACTACAACTCAACAGAATAGCTGCCCAGCCAAGCTCTATAATTGATGTTTCTCTAAGAACTGCTTTAAATCTTTGCCTGGGAAGCTATGAGTAATTGGCTTTGCCTTTGCTTCTGATGCAGATGTGAGCAAAGGTGACGAACAGAAGGGAACATGACTGAATACACTATTGAGATACAGGCAAAACAAACTGAAAGGGTCTTCCTTGATTTATTTTTAAGTCTCAGAAACAAATATCTGTATGTCTTGCCATATTTCTTACGTTGGTGTAATGTTTTGGGGATATACTGACTTTTCTTTACTGTCAGATTTTTGTGTTTTAAATGGATGGAAAAGGGTTGGTTACAGCCCTTTGTCCTGGTGGTTTGTTGCAGCCTTTGGCTGTGTGACTTCATGCATGATGCTGCACTGGCAGCTCTCTCCTCGGCCGTAGCTCACTGCTGCATTGCTCTGGGAAATCATATGAGATTGGAAGTTCTTTAAAACCAGTGTTTCCTTGCTAATACGCTAATTTCATCTTGATTGGGTTTTATGTAGAATATCTACCTTTGGTGCTTTCATATTTTATAAATCGTGCTTACTGACGTATCTGATGTTCTGATTGTTTCCATAGTGACAGGAATGGCAAAAACCTGGAAAAGGAAGGTGACAGCACTGTATTTTAAAGATGAACTGTTTTACAGAGGAATGGTTTGAGGGGGTGGGAATACAGTCGATTTTTTTCAAGCAGTCGTACTTACTTGGAGGTCAGAGAGGAAAGACTTGGTTTGGTATTTTGGCATTTATTTGTGTGAGCAGTGAGCTCAAGGTTAATCTAGATAATAGAAGATGTTTTTAGCAACACCTTCTTTCTTGCTGCTCCAAAAGTTGATAAAATCTTGAAATGCAGAAAACTGAAATGTGCAAATTATCTTCACAGGAAAAGTAGAAGTCAATATGCCTGTGAGAAAATGTGTTACATGCTTTTGTTTCATAATTTCTCCCTTCCAAATTCATTAAGTAAGTGCAAGAAGCTTTTAGCATTAAAAATCAGACACAAAACCATTAGTGAGAGCTTCAACCTTCTTTTCTCCTTTGGTAAAATCAGTCAGTGGTTTTATTTTATTTTGTGGGAACAAGGCTTTATTCCCTTTCATTACACATCATATTATTTGCATATGAAATTAAGATACCTTGAGAGAATATAGGCACTTGTTTAGAGTCCATGCTGCAACAGGGTTTTTTTTTTAAAGCACTTTGTAGGAGACACAAGCTTCCCTAACATTCCCTTCTGTCGTTGGTGTTGATGCTTCTTCCTGTGGTGTGGTCACTTGAAGCAGTTCCTTGAGATATACTATATATGCCCTCTGTTCTTATATCAGCACAGACAAGTGGGAGGAGATAATGTGAGAAGTGCTTGTAAATGATGTAGAATATTTTCATTGAGGGGCTAACTGTTTCCTGTGAAGCACTGGTTAGCATTCTGGTTGAATGACCATACCTGGAGGTATTTACAAGAGGTGTAGATGCGGCACTTAGGGACTGCCAAGTCTACCACTTGGTATCATTTAGGTGTACCTGACAGTGCCAGCTTAATGGTTGGACTTCATCTTAAAGGTCTTTTCCAACCAAAGGATTCTGTGATTCAAAGCATGCTTCTCCTGCCTGCCCTATCACAGTGCCTAGGATCTGCAGTCAGATTGGGACTTTGTGCCCAGAGAGTTCTAGAGAGAGCTTAGAAAGAATAAGTCAGGCTGTGGTGCCCATCTCCAGGTGACAGACACATCCTCCAGCCCTGGGGAAATCAAGCAGGCTGGTAGTAAGACACAGGTGCTGCACTCCAATTTAACACATTGTTAAATTCATATCTCTTATGCCTTCCGGCCAAAATGTGGCATCATACTGTAAACTGAATATGTGTTACATCTTATTACGCTGGGGAAGAGAAGCTGGCAGCTGGGAGTTTGTGTTGCTTTTTAAGTTGCACAGGTTAGTTGGTTATCTGTGCCTGAGGCCTCTTAGGTCACATCTGCATTAGTACCTCTGCTGGGTCTTCCATCATTTTGGTATCTTGGGAGTGGGGTGCATAAAATATGTAATTTATGGTTCTTCTTTATATTTATCTGCAGTGTTCCGATCAGCTTGTTGAAAAGTGTTTGATTCTGGTTTTCTATTGACCTGAAGGGGAAGTTTCCCTGTTTTTTACAACTAGGATCATGTTTTTTACATGGATCACTGTATAAAACAGGGAAGTGGTTTAGAAATCATGGGAGCAGTTAGCTGTTGCAAAAAGGCTGAAGAAAATCGTGTCATCTGCTCTAAATAATGTCCTCTTATTTGCAGAATGATATAAATCTAAATAATTTTTTTCTTAAGAGACAGGTTCATTTATAGATACTTGAGTTGCTGAAATGCTGACTTAGTGGAAAAAAAGATTGGTTAGTTGGTGTTATATCTATGCCCCCACTGCTCTCCACCCAAAAAAATCTCCAACCCATTGTTTTTATATTATTTTCGCTGATGGAGTTTTAAGGCATTACTTAGTGCTTTGTCTTAAGTAGTGTCCTGTGTCCCAAGCATATATTAGACATCACTTGTATTTCAGTAACATTATGAAATGTAGATAGAAGTAGACATTTAGACATGCCTCTGTCATGTGAAACATATTTAGTTTTCTTCATCTGTAAAACGTACAGGTTTAAATTCAGAGCTTCTTCTGATCCCCTTGGAATGAAGGGGTAGTGTTTTTCTATTTTCCACTGACGGTGATAACTGATGAATCAGTTAGTGCTGATTCGTTGGTGTTGACCCCTCTACTACTTGTTATAAGATAGTTTTATTTGCAGAGGTATCACAGTGACCTTAATTTGGCTTGCTGCGTCTTTGTAGATGTTTTAATCTTATATGAAATAGATGAAATCCAAAAGGATGGGAACGAAAAGAAAAAAAAACCCCAAACCTAAACTAACTATTCACATGTAAATGTACCTATTAAAGCCATAGACCATGTAGATTTAGATAGTAGTATATTAATTTCTTGAAGTAGAACTTTCCCTTAGATCTTGGGAAAACATCTGCAAGGAAGAAAGCATCTCTTATACATCTTTTGCTCCTGGTTCCAATTACAGGCAGCTGTCTGATTTATACTCAGTGAAAACTGCTAATTGTGCCCTTGTAAACTCTTTTAGTTTAGAGGAAAATGTATTTATTTGCATGAAAATGTTTGCATGTGAAATACTGAAAACCTTTCCTGCAGATACAAAATTTCAGAATTCAAAATGTTTAAGCCTCTAATGCTCTCCTAAAAGCTGTTCCTTCCCTGGCTGATAGCTTTTACCTTGCCATGTGTCATTAACATTTACTGCTATTGCAAGTTCTTGGGTAACAGATTGAGGTGACTTTGTGTGCTGGTTTAGATGGCATTTGCCAAACAAATTGTTAGGAATCCTGCAGTCATTTGCTCTTTGTCTCTTATGAAACGTGAAACTTGTGATGTGGAGATTTTGCATTTATTCTTTTTGTTTCTAAAGTAGTGGAGAGTTCCTGTTTTATGAAAAGTTTTTAAAGCACCGACTAATAAAAAAAATTAACATCAAGTAGGTTAAAATTTCAGTCTTCACCTCTGTGGTGAATAATGCTGATTTTTTTGAAGAGCTTTTTATTGAAGTCTTATCCTTGATTAATTTTATGGCACACTTGAAAATAGGAAGCTATTGGATTAGTATAATTTTGCTTATTAGAGAAATATGTTTTGATAAAATTGCATGCATGAAGTCCACCTCTCCTGTTTTGAGGTGGTGTGTCTGCAGTGGGAAATGCCAGGTAATTCAGTGGCACAATGTTCTTTTATTGATGGCACACACACTGTGTCATCAGGTCAGCCCTGTGTACTCTGTCTGCACTCATTCCTACCTTGAAATCACTTGTATTGAGAATAGCTCAGAGATATTTCAGCCATGGCTGTCAATTTAAACCAAGATGCTTTGGCTTTCCCAAATGCTGTTCTCAGAATTTTTTGAGGTCTTGATGATTTTTGTGTGCTTTCAGGTCATGGTTTTTAGCCTTTTTTATTCCCAGAAACCATTTAAATGTATGTTTTGAAAAATTCATATATAGTATTTTTTTGTTGTTTTGTCCTTTGAATCTTTATCGTTGAGTATCTGTCTTTATCTGATTGACTGAGCTTCCTTCAGGGTTAGGAGTGGGAACAGGAGAAAATTTGGTGTCCACCATTTTTGCATGTCAGGTGAGTCAGTCTGGGGCTGGAGTGTCTCTCTGGTGTTTTAAAACACCTTTAAAGTCATCTTCTCTGGGAATTGTAAATTCTGGCTCAGTCTTGGCTGCATGAGTTAGTAGATAATACTTACTTCAAAATGTGACACATTTGCTAGGGTTTAATGCATCTATTTTCTTTTTTAATTCAGAATGGGCTTGCCCATTTCCCTGTTTTAATGTGGTACTTCAGGGAACAGCTGTAGAAAACACTCTGCTGCTAAGTCATAGCACCTGGGGTAGAGCAAGAGCATTGCCAGCAGGTTGAGGGAGGAAGAATTTCTTTACTGTGCAGGTTATTGTACACTGGAACAGGTTGCCCACTGAGGCTGTGGAGTGTCCCTCAGTGGAAATGTTCCAGAACCATCTGGATGCAGTCCTGTGCAATATGCTCTACAATGACCCTGCCTGTGCAGGTGAGTGGGACCAGATGACCCACTGTGGTTCCTTCCCAACCTTACCCATTCTGTGATTGTGTGTTACAGTGAAGTCACATCACACGTTAATTTTCTTGGTAGACATGGCAAAGTTTTCAGAGCAGGCATCACCTGAAGAAGGTGAACTTAGTTCTGGGCTCACAGCTGTGGCAGCAGCAGATCTGTTTGTAACCTGGGCAGGTGCAGGTCATGATGCTGTGATGTGCCACTGCCACTGCTGTCCCAGTGAGGTTCACCACTGGTTCACTTCTCTGTAAAGTTGCTGTCAGTTGAAATGGGAGCTTTTGTAATGCAAGAGCTGTTGGAGACCACCGAACTGGAACTCCATCAGAACTCAAGTCAGCTTCATTCTCAGCCAGCCTGAAGCTATTGATGCATTTCAGCTTTTATTATTGCCTGGCAGGCACACATGGTGGGCAGTCCTTTGAATCTTGGCTGTACTGTACTGTTTATTCTCCTGTTTTGGAAGCTGGCTAAGGCCTTGATTCTATGTGGGCATACTTCAGCCTTCACTTCAGTAGCTCAGTAGGGTGCCTTTTGAGATACTAGCTTTAGCCAATTCATAGTAGATTTGTTTCCAAAAGATGTATCTCTGTGTATGCCATTGGTGAGACACATCAACATTTCCCGTCTGGTGGCTGAAAAGGAACACACAGTGAGCACTGTGGTTGGTACGACCCTATGCTCTTGGACTGGTTTTTGTCACATTTCTGAATATTGGTAACATTGTCGGTGTCTCCTTTCTTGCCTAAAGCATGCTGCTAGAACAGATTTGGGAAAGCTCTTCACTTCTGTCTTTATTTTTGAATCATAGGAAGACAAGTGGATAATGTTAATAGATGGCAACTCTTTGAAGTACATTAGAATCAACTTCAGAGAGAAAGAAAATCCCTTCCCTGAGCTCCAGATAAACAACAATGCTTTCAAACCTTCAAGAGGATCAAGGTGAAATGCAGTGAGCAGCAAGTGCAGGGAAGATGATTCTGCTTTTATGACGATTGGCAAAAATACATTCTTTCCTTTCTGTGCTCCTGTAACAAAGCAAAATAACAAAGTACTCTGAGATTGTTCTATGAAAAGAGCACAAAAAGCTTTCTATGTTAAATACCCTCATCTTAATAGATGTGGGTAGAATATATTTTAAATGGGCTGGAAATATCTCCTTGGAATTCTGAAATATCTTCAAAACTAGCTGAAAAGAACTGAATTCATCTGATCATGCAGGTGCATTTAACAGCATTTATTTGCTTATGTAGAGTTGTAGGAGGCTGACATCTTCCAGCTGAGGTGTGTGTCACTCCCACTTCAGTTGGCTTTAGCTAAGAAAGAGAACGGAGCAATCTCATTTCTCATTTTCTTGCTAAAGTCTTCAGGAAAAAAAGGAAAATAGTTCTGAGCCATGGACCTGAAGTACATTTCAAAAGCTAAATATGCTCTCTTTTGCCTAAGGAAAAGACTGTCTCAGGAAGATAAGTCGGAGAACAAGTAGCAAATGACTGTAGGATTGTTCCTGCTGAGGTTCTCTTTTGGTTTTTCCAAGAGTCAGTCGTGGAAGACAAAGGAGAAAATAAAACAATTTTTTTCAGAAGAGGAAAGTGATTTTCAAAAGCAAGAATGTATTAATGTGGCTTTGAAACGACTGATGAGAATAAAGGCTGAAATTCAGTGGGCAGGGTTGTGTATTAACATGCCTTAGGGGTTGCAATGTCATGAATGGTAAAGATCTATGTAAGAAATTGAAAGCTGCCTATCCAAAATTCAAATGAGTACAATGAAGAAAAATTCATAGTTTTGAAAAAGCTATGATCTGAAACATGTTTGTTTAGACATGAGGACTAATCAAAGAACTCAAAACAACTCTGCAGGTCACCTTTAACAAAAAGCTCTCAGAATAGATAATACTATAAGTTATAAAAGAAGTATCACACCAACAGCATGTCCCATATGCAATATAAAAATGAGAACAAACTCCAAATTGAGAGGCGGTGGGCTTGGATGGGGGAGGGAGATTTAAATGTGTTCTTCGGGAAAGAATCACTGTACAAAACTGAGGAAAAAGAAGATGGCAGCAGCCAGAATTTGTGAGCTTTTCAGTCCTTTGTTGGGTTATCTTGCATAAGTGCTTTAGCCAGAGACTCTTTTCAGTAGCTGCATGGGGCCAGCTTGGAACACACACGTGCATGAATCCAAATGTAATTTCCCTGTTGTGCACATTCTGGCTGTGACAGCTCAAGTTATGAATGTAAAATAGCAGGAAAAAAAAGTTCAGAAGATGGCCAGGCCTGAAATGTTAATAAGAACTGACTTACCATGAGATCCCTTGAGGCTGGCAAAGGTGCTGGCCGAATT
This sequence comes from Dicaeum eximium, assembly GCA_013396995.1. Taxonomy (NCBI): domain Eukaryota; kingdom Metazoa; phylum Chordata; class Aves; order Passeriformes; family Dicaeidae; genus Dicaeum; species Dicaeum eximium. The sequence goes on along the minus strand of VWZP01006707.1, from coordinate 1,452,103 downwards.
TTAAGTTTGTCTGCTTCCATGCTTTGTTTTGGTGTGCCTTGAAAAGAATAAATGCCTTGTTTTTACTGTGCATCTAAGTGGTTCGGCATAACAGAAGTAACAAACGTTTTCTTCCGTGTAAGATGCAAAGCAGACAAAGAAAGTGATGTTAATCCTCCACTCGGGTTTGTGGTCAGCACTGGCACACAGACTGAATCAGCATCAGCGGCTTTGATCTGTAGACAAGAAGTACTGTACAGGGAATGACAGTCTCTTTTCCCTTTCAGACAGTTCTTTTTCCTGGGGGGCAATAATCTGCAGTTTTCCCCGGTTTCCAGTGTTCAGAAGGCATTTGTCTTTCTCCTGGGTAGGATTGATGCAGGATAAGGGATATCCTCCCCCTACATCAGTACAGAAGACATCTCATCGTGGCCATGGGATGGCTTGTCTCAGACTGTGCAGGCAAGGAAAGGGCTTTTCTCTCTTCCGTGTGCAACTTGCACAGCAAAGAGAAATTGCAAAGTTTGCAAGTTTCCCTGCGTCTTCAACATCGCATTTTCCCGGGTCTGTACTCTCTCTTTTTTTTCCCAACCTCCTTCCATCTCTTGTTACCATGGAGAATGAAATGCCTGTTCCATTCAAGTCGTCGGGCTGAATAGGTTTTGAGGTTGATGGATGGTGAGAATCTCTTATCCCTCCTTCTCCAAACACCGCCCCTGCCTGGTTCTTGACATTTCACTTGCCAGAGACTGGCAATCAGTGAGTGGGAGCTGAAAAGGAGGCTGGCAGTGTCCTGCTGAGATGCTCTTTCAGTTCGTGGATGAAATCAGCAGCCGTGAGAAGGCCTTAAGGGCTTGGGTGCAGAGCCTTGTCCTCAAGCTGACTGAGGCATGAATGCTCACTTGAGTGAATGTTCTTGCTTCCCCAGAGCACCCAGGGAAAAAAGAATTCATATGTGAAATCTGTTGCTGCTTATGACTGAGTTTCAAGGGGTGAAGTAACCTCTGCAATGTAAAGGGAAAGGTAAGGAATGAATGAATACAATAAATGCTCTGGCATATGCTGTCATATATACTTCTTTATCTGTGTCCACATCATACCAGAAGTGGAATTTCTTTGCTGCAGTCTGACTTGAGTGGTTTCCTGGCTGTGATGCTGAAGTTAGCAGGAGCCTGTGTTTAGTGGGATTCCAGTAGTCCCTGTATGAACTGACTGCATCTGCTTGGCATCAGTAGTGCAGTGTCAAAACAGATTTCTGAGTAAGGTACCTTTTAATAACAAATCTGTGGAATTGTGGATATTGACAGGCCCAGGGTTGAAATATGAGTTTGGGGATATTGTTTATGTGCAAGAAATGGAGCTGCAAAGCAGAAAAATTAAAATTATAGCTCTGTAAAATTATACAGGAAATATTTGTTTTGTTGTTATTTATTACTTTTCATACAAGATAACCATAGTTTTAGAGGGTATCAGAAAAATTTTTAGCTTATGCTGAAAGGCTTAAGCTTGTCCTTTATAAAGGACGGGTTGTTTTGACTGGTGACCACTTAGTAGTGAGGGCTTGGGAGAAGCGTACACCTGGCATTGTTTATCGGATGAGTGGATTTTGCATCTGGAAGTAAAAGTAAATGTTATGACTTTAAATTCTGACATTGTTTCCAAGTAGAAGCATTCCACAAACATATCATTGTTGAGAGAAGATATTTCTGTGAGTTTTCTGCTAAAAACTTCTGTGTCAGGACTGTAACAGCATTGGGATTAATACTGGTGATATACCTTAATGGGTGGCATTTCAATGTTTTTGAGATCATGTGTGAAAATTTGTCCTTGGTGATTTTGAACAGCTGTGTTTGATAAGTGACTGTGAACTTTCTTCAGTAGATCTTTTCAGAACCTTGCCCTGATAAATATTTTCACGCCTTCTATGTATTCCTGAAGTTGCGAACCAATACATCTCTCCACTCTACTACCAACAGCTCTTGCATCTGTCTTAGCTCCTCAAGAATTCACTTTCTGTTTGACGCTTTATGTCATGTTTGTTGTTGGATTGTTGTCTCCCTGTTGGAGTTTTCCTACTGTGCAATTGTTTTTTTCTGTTGTGCAAGCTGCTTCCAAAATGCTGCCATGTTAGCTGTTTGGCCACCGCTGTGTTAGAAGGGAATTTTTAATTCCTGCATCAGAAAGGCATATGTGTATGTCAGTACATACAAAATAAATATATGTATACGAAATACATATGAGTATACCATCCAGTTCCCTAAGTAGTTTATTGTAGAGATGGTAGTAGTATTTTTGTTCCCGGAGCTTGGAACTTCCTAGAGGGATGTGCACACAGAGGATTTGACTGCCTGTGACCTTCAGTCATACAAGATAATATATGATAATATGCAGGGCTTTGATTTCCTGGTTGGGTGGGCTACTGCAGAAAAAAATAGATTTTCAAAAATACACCACTGAAGTGTCTTTTTTTTGCCATAAATACATCACACACGTTGGGTGGAGTTGAGATAAAGTGATACAGAGAGGAAAAAAGGGGAAAGTCCATTGGGACAGAGAATGTAGTTTGGGATTAGCTTCATGTTACCATTTGTAAGGGATGGGGAAAGAGTGAGCATCTGTTTTAACATGGTGATTTTGAGTAAGCAGCATCAGCATCAAAGCTTACATGTGTATTTCCATTTATTCTGTTAACCTGCTGGAGTTTTTTGATACAGTATTATCTTCTTTATGAAAAAAATATACTCCTAGCGGCTTATGGATTTGCATGAGATAAAATCCCAAATCTTTTCTCTCACATTCTGTGAGGATTGTTATGCTAATAATTTTAGAGATTGTCAAAAATTTTTCGAGTATTACTGACAGGATTCATTCTCTGAAAAAAGATTTTCCAGTCTTCAACATGGATGTATTTAAATTCACTTTGCCTTCTTAAATTCCTCCTCTTCCCGTCACAAAGATTGACCTTTACTTGATTGGGGTCTTTTGATTTTTATGTTTTCTCTAAGGAGAATTTGACTGACTTAATAAACTTGTAATTAGGACATATCACTGCTTCGTTCCATCTGGTCTGCAGTTAAATTATTCTGGGAAAAATTCTCATGTCCCACTCTTTTTAGATTCAGAGTTGTTTGATTCCTTTTTCCTGTCTTCCTTTTTTATCTTAATGGTAGCCAGAGCTTGTAATTTTTTTATCTTGTCCTTGCTATTTAGATGTGGGCAGCTGGAGAACAATCCATCTCTAAACCTCTTTCTGCTTGCTAGGTGTTTAATTCACCTTTTCCTTAGTGATCAATGCCTGGGTTTTCCTCCATTGCTTTCCCAGGCAGTGCAGCATGGATCTGACCTCATTTGCTTCAACTCCACTCCTGTGCCTGCTGCCTGGTGCCCCAGTCAGCGAGGGTGGGCAAAGCTTTGTTCAGGGCAGCTGGAGAAAAAATCCTGATCGAGCAGCAGACTGAAGCTGTCTGAAGGGTTTACAAAGACAGGTCTTTGCTGATTTGTACTTGGCAAGTTACCTTTATAACCTTAAAATCTGGGAAATTAATTTTCGTTTAGCTTTTGCCAAGGCTTCCTACCTGTTCTGTTTGAGTGAATTTTTAAGCCCTTTATAATAGGCTGGTACATATGTGAAGAATGAGCATTGTGCTCTCAGTAACTCATTCTCTTATCTCAAGTGTCATTTACTGGAGTCTCCTTACCTTTTGCCTCCTGTAAAATGTAAACTGAATTACAGGCATATAATTAAATCAGCATATTAAGTGTGCGAGGAATGAGAGGCAGTGGGAATTTTGATGGCTATATCCACAGTAAGAACATTAAAATCTACATCATCAGATATCTAAGCTATTTTCTAGTGTATTGAGAGCACTGGTTGTATAAGAACAATTTCCAGGTGGATGAGATGTGTTTGGGTGCTAGTTCAGCACAACAGGCTATCATTTCTCCTCACCCGGGGGAGTGGCTGCTTCATAAACCATGTGGCTGCTAGCTAAAAGACTCAGATGTGCAGTATTAGTGCTCATCAAGGAAGGGGACATTTGATTCATTACTAAATAGTTGTGAGGTTTTGACTGAGAAAAAAAGTGACAGTTTCAGGTACTGACGTATTTGCTTTTGCTTGTAATCCATGTCCAAATCACTTTGTTGCATATGGCATATCTCATACTTAAAACTACCATGGTCAGTGTCTGAGATTGATTTTCTGCCTCATTTTTTTGTGCCTAAGCATCAGGCACATAGTGTTGGTGCTGGCATTATCTCAAGATATCTAAGAGCATTTGCTTCTCAGAGATTAGACATTTTAATTTATTTTATTTACTTTATATTATGCATAGCAATTCAAGTTCCTGTTGTCTTGCCATAACCCAAATTTGGAACACAAAATTAAAATTAAAAACTGCAAAACAAAATAAAGCACAGAAGGCATGACAAGAAGTGGGGTTGATCTCTTTAATGTAAATATTATTTTCTCCAGCCTTGGATTTCTGATTAAGTGTTTATCAGTTTACTGTGAAAACCAGGAATAGCAAACTGTTGTGAGATAGAGTCAAAGTTGGGTGCAACATGAGAGATGCCCCTTGGTGAGTGGATTTTTGTAGTGTGTGCCTCACAGCCAGTTGCTGCCTCTTTCAGATTTGTCCCTGTGAAATCCTTTCCTTTAGTCTTGTTCCAGAGTAGTAGCACTCAACTCCAGTACATCCCTCTCCAGCCAGTCTGGTTATCTTCTGTTGGCCCTGCAGTGCTCTTCCCTGGCTGTGATACTGCATTGTTATTCTATCAGTAGAGCAAAAGGGTAGGAAAGAAGCCGAGGAAGGGATATCTGAAACTAGTATTGGCTGCTGTTTTAAATGAAAGTTAACATTTTTCATAGCAGAGAGATACTGTAGGAGAAACAAGAGGGCACGCTAGGGAGAGCTCTTGAAAATGCTGTTTGTGTTTCAGTCTTGTTCAGGGTTTTGACTCCGAGAACACATTCAAAGTTTGTTGCCAGTTTAGAGTTTAGAAGTCTATATGGAAATAACCAGTGTTTCAGTTCCACAGTGATTCTTGAGATACAGGACAAGACACACACATGAAAAATGGTTGGTTGTCTAATGGACTAGGACATTCTTTAGCCAGCCTTTTTATCTCCTGTCTTCCCCTTTAGTCTGTCCAATAAAGATCCTGTTTTGTGAAAGGTGATCTCAGACTGTGCTTCTCTCGGTAAGCTCAGAGTTGCTCTCATTTGCCACAGTTACAACATTCCTGTCTTCAGCTCCTGCAATCAGGGAGTTGTAGGGTGCATTTGATAAGCTCGTAAGTCTGACTGATTGATAATAAATCTTTGGTGGATTAGTTATTTGGATCAGCGTGCTATGAATAGCTGAGGATGTGGGTCTACCTCTTTTGCTGACAGCCACTAAAATTGCTTTATGCTCCTTGCAGAGCTGTACCATGAAGCTCTTAACCCTCCACTTTTGGATAACCGAGTACAACCTAACCCTAACCCGGTATTATGTTGCAGATGAGTACAGACAAGGTGCAGTATATAAGCAGTATCTTGATGTAGTATAACTGTGTGTATTGAGTTGTGATGTGAGTTTTCAGACTCACTTGGGCTGAGTATCGTCTGCAGGAGTCAGGTCAACCCTGGGCTAAGCTGGTACAGCCATAGGTGGAAGCACCCTTCTGTTCCATCCTCTTCTGTCTTCTCTCATTATTTGCTCTCTCTTAGGCTTTGCCGCATAGGACTGGCTACCTCTTCCTATTTCATAGAATCTCAAACTTGTTTCCATCTGTGTTTTGCAACCCCACGAATTGGGCATTGCTTGAGGTTAATCACGAACAGTAAACCTGTGCACCCCTGTGACATCCTGCAGTGCCTCTGTTTCTGTGCAACACTGAGCAGCAGAAGCTGCCTGTGCACAAACCAGATGTTAGTGACCTCAGCCAGAAAACATTAACTGCATTGGCAGGGTTGCTGGCCCCGTGTTCAGATGAGAACTAACAAGATGTCATCAGGGGTTGCTCTCGTGCCCTAACTTGGAAATTATTGTAGAGACACTCCACTTTGGCTGTTGATCTTCACAGACAGTATGGATCTTTTATTACCTCTACCCAAAAGTGTTTTTTCTTGGTTTATGGTGAATAAGTGGATTTATACAATAAAGGTGATTGCTTCTAGTTCCATCTTCCTATTTCCATATTTTATCCAAGAGTTGCTTCAGTTGTTTAAAGTACATGGGTTTGTTACTCTGGATCATAGATATAAATAAATGCCAGAAGCATGAGGCCTTATCAGCTGTGAGCAGCTGTACTTGCCTTTTCGTTTTAAATCTAGACACCTGAAGTACAGATAAACAACAAAACTTGTTTTTCTGGAAGGTAAAACCTTAAAAGTTTAAAATTTGTTGGAGTTTGTTGAAGGCTGTTGCATCTCTACTTAAAGTAAACTAGCATTAGCATTTTTGAGGAAGGCTCTGACCTCCTTGTTAGAGCTCAGAGTTACAGTTCAGGGTAGGGAGTGTTAATGTCTGTAGTGGTTTGGTTTTGAAATAATGTTTATGTATGGACAGTCATGCTTAACCTAGTATATTGCTTGCATATATTGGACAGCCTAGAGAATTAAGTTGGATTTCCTTGAGGGTATCATCTTTTTGCAGAAGTGGCTCTTGGGGAATGCTTGAGGATGCTGGCAAATGAAGAGGAATATACTCAGGCAAAGCTTTAGAGAACAGGATTTTAAACACTTTATGGGAGATGTTGGAAATCACCTTTGTTAGTTTGATAGGTTAATTTTTGACCTCAGAATTACTTTTTAGACACTGAAATGTGTTTTCCTTTTCCATGGATACATTATTCAGGTAACAAGGTATCCATACTGAAATCCTGGGCTCAGACCTGGAAGCAGTACATAGGTTTATGTGTGGCTCAGACCCTGAGCTAGTTCACCTGCTGAGCCCTCACCAACTTTGCTCAGAGCTACTGCTGATGTCTCTGTTTTGTGCTTCTGAACCATGGGATGCTGAGAAGCTGGCTTTGAAGGTGCTGGAGGAGCATTCAGGAGCTGTCTGGGCTCCACAACTCACAGATTTAGACTCAAGCTCTGGCTCTGCAAGACTTAGAGCTGTGGAGCTGATGATAGCAGCAATTTCAGGAGGGATAACTGGTGAAAGAGTACCTTGTATGTACTGTGATCCCTTTTGCTTTGAGAGATCTGTCAGATGCGGTTTCTTATGGGGCTGCCTTTGTACCTCAGCTGAATTGTCCCAGAACCTGGAGTGCTGCAAAACATGGTGCAAGGGCACAGGGCTTTGGCCTCTTTGCAGCAGGGTTTGTGTGTTTGGGTTTTCCAGTTATCTGGCTATTCCCATCCCCCACTGTTCTCGGACAGTGGAAAGCCAAGTTAGTATGCTAGTGCTGGACTGAAGGCTCTATCAAGTGGTGTCTGACCAAGGTAAGAATAAAGTGTTTAGTAATAATTTAATCTTTACTCTTTCTTTATTGTGTTACTTTTGAAACATCATAAAGTACAAGTAATCAAGCTGAGTAGTGACTCTTTTGGTATTCAGGCTGTATACTCTTAGGAATTATTTTTTTTCTCTGTTGGTATTGGCACTGAGTTATAAAAGTGAATTTGTGCTGGGTATCTAGCCTATGTACTGTATATATGTACTATAGTGAAGTACATCAGCATATCCATATACATACATATATATTTTCAGATGAAAATACTGAGATACAGATTGCAAATTAAGAGTTTACTTGTCTGGCTCTTGGGCAGAATCTCCTGGTGAGGAAAGTATATAATATCCTCATGTATGCTGTAGCTATTAGTATATTAGGTCTAAGGGCTTTTCTTTCTAGCTTTTCTATTTTGTCCAGGATGCTCTTCAAAGGTCAAATATTTGTAGTACAGTTATTCAAGGAATACCTGAGTGTGATGATATTCAGGGGATATGAAGACGAAGCAATAACCTTCTCCAGAGTGCACTTGTAGTTATTTTTGGCAGTAGATTGCTGTACTTTCGAAAGCAGAAACATTCGTTTTGCTTCAAGTGACTTTATCCTCCAGAGCTCAGTGGAATCATTCTGCACAAGATAGGGAGCTCTCCCAAGTTCCATCCTATGGGTTGCTTTGATGTTGGGAGCTGGAGCAAACTCTACTGTTTCAGAACAATATATTTATTTTCTCATCATCACCTTCTGGGAACAGTGGTAATAAGAGATTATGACTTCTTGTCTCCCAAGTATTCCCTCAAACATGTATTCCTGCTAACTTTTTTTCAACTACTCTGCAGGGCTCTCTCTGGCACCAGAAAGCACAGATCTTCCAGCCCTTTAGCAAGTGCTCATTTCTTGTTTCTGTGTGTCTCTCCAATTAAAAAAGTTGTTTTGAAGGGGGGAATTTAGAAAGGAAGAGTGGTCAGACTTTCTGAGTTTGATTTCTTTGTGTTTAATGTGACTACCTGTTTCTGGGCTGGGGCTGGCCACTGAAATGTGCTCCTTGTAAGAGAGGAGTGTTGCATCACCTTGGACAGGTATTGCAGAGCTCACTGCGATTCAGCTGATGCAGTTTTACACAGGACGAGGGTATCTATGTTAAACTGAAAAGTTTTGTGTTAAACCTGCTGCTACTTTTCAGCAGAGAAAGACTCTTTAATCTTCTTGTTACCATGCCCCAGGGGAGTTGCAGGGACAGTAACATCTGTACTTGCTGTATAAAGCTGACAGCTGTTTCAGGAGTCAGTTGGTCCTTTTATCCAGTGTCTCTGCATAGCACAGGGAATGTGGGCACTGCACCTTCCTGCAGGAGGTTTTACAGGATAGCAGTAAGTGCTGGCATTGCAAAATGCTCAACCATGGGGTTCCATCGTTTGCCTTTGACTTTTGAATACTTCTGAGATCCAGAGCACTCCAGAAAAGTTAGCAGGCATGTTGGTTGCAAGTGAGGGAAAGTCAATAGACAAACCCTGAGTTTGGTAGGTGACCATAGATGACTGAAGAGATTGAATCAGGGCTTTAGTGACTGAATATGGAATGGATAATCTGCTTTAGAGAGTATCTTGGAGATTCCCCAGCCTCAACCTTTCTACAGAATTACCACGTTGAGCGTAAGGGAGTATGATTTCCCCTGACTCTCTCTCTTTGTTTCTGTACTACTTCTTTTTTGCTTTTAATTATTCTTCAAAGAAATAACAAAAACCCCTTACAATTTCCGTAATTAAGAAACTCCCCCAACAACAACAATAAAAAAAAAAAAAACAAGCCCAAAAAACATAAAAGGGAGGTGTATAGGAGCCTCATTCATCACCTTTTGTCACCCGACTTGATTTGACATCTGAGACTACAGAGAAAGTTTGGCAAGTGCAATGATTTCCCGTGTGGGGATAATAAGAGAGAAAAAACCTGTCAGTTGAAAACAGCAGGAGCTGCATTAGCAAATATAAATTAAACAGATGGCTAAGATACTGCAGCTGTCACATAGAAGCTCCAGGAAGATTTTTAGCTCAGAGCTGCAGGAGGCTGTTTTAAAAGGAAAGATGAAAACAACAACAAAGCAAACTTTAGCGTGACGAAAGAGACCATAGAGCCATTCAGATTGTTATATGAAATTTATCCAGGATTGTGGTGTTGGTTTGGTTTTGGTTTTGTTTTTTTTTTTTTTTAATTCATGTTTTCAAATCTTAGGATTCTAAAATTAAGTTAGGATCATCTATTATTAGAGCATGTTCAGATTTTGGTATCATGAGTTTGCTTGTTTAGAAGTACTGTTCTGTACAAGACACTAGCTCTCACATGCTCTAGCAAGCAGGGAGACGTAACACATATCATACAATTTTGTTCTTCAACTGTTTGTTTTACAGCTATTTCAAGAAAAACTTCTTATGAAAGAATTTTGAAGCAAACTCTTTTGGAAAAACAGTGTGGAAAGTGTTAACATTTTGGTGGAGGAAGAACCTGCATTTTAGTGTCTCGCATGTTCAATCTTAAGATAACTTTTTCAGACCCATTTTCAGCTGAGAAGTGACTATTCCTTTGTGAAAGAAGCGCTAGAACAGCACCCAAGTTGGCTACATTCAAGAACAGACATGCGCTAAAATGAGGACAAGTTGGAAATTCTGTGCTGTTTCTCGGATACCAAAAGGCAATTAATTTTCTAAATGTTATGTCTTAAAGTATTTTTGTCAATTGAGACTGATGGTTTGTCATAGATTATTTGTGCATAAGCAGAGATTGTTATGCTACCTTTACAGTAAAGGGTGATGTGAATTACAAAATAAGGTCAGCTGCATTTGAAGCCTGTGTTTTACATTCAAAGAAAATAGCATGCACAAATGGATTCCTAGGCAGGTTTATTGACTACCCAGAGTTCTGCTCTTTGTTTGCTTTCTTTACTGCAAAAGAGTAAAGAAAGCATTTCTTTATGTATTTGTGGTTGGCTTTTTAAATAATTCTTACTATGCAAGGACTTCTGGATTTTGATTGTACTTCAGCCCTTTGTGCAAAATTAGTATGTCTTCAGTTCTGCCTGTTTTTCTCCAATTTGTGTATTTCTTTTCTATAAATATCTTTAGGTACTGTTATATCTAATTCTAAACTTCTTCTCTATGGATTATTCCAGAGCTACAAAATCTACATATCAAAAAATTAAATCTTTTTTCCCTCTGTAGTTAACCTTCCTGCCATCATCCCCACAAAGTTTGAGTACAGAAGCCCCAGCATGCTCTGAAAGTTGGTGAACTTCCATTCTGTTAGAAGTAGGAAGTTTGTCACTGAGATATGTGTGCTCTTTACTGGCTACATCTGTAACCTAACCTGTCCTAGACCTTTTCCCATTCTTAGTGGTTCAGGACGCAAATCATGAAGGACATAACAGGTCAAAAACAACAGCTTGGCCTTGTTTATGTGAGCTTGATGAAAATGTATACCCTCAGTCTTCCCATACTGTTCAGGGTGCTTTAGCTGTCTCAGTAGAAGTGAGCTCCTCACCATTTAACTGCATTTCTTTTGTGGTTGTGGCTTCGTGCATAAGTGTAGGAAGGAACAGCAGATGATGCTGAGTAACTGTTGTTTCTACCCTTCAGATTTCATTTCTACCCCTGCAGAAACTTAGCAGCACTTATAAAGTCCAGAAAACTAGGAGGGTAAAAGCCTCAGCCTGACTGTATTTCTTTTCTTCCATTTTTGCTTAAGACAAATGAAGTGTACTTGAACTTGAGAATTATAAATGTGGAATATCTTTGTCAGTGATAGAGGAATGTTTCAGAGTAAGTGACCTTTCAGTGGGAAGCCTGGCCTCAGCCTCTACATATTTGCTCCTAGGCTTTAGCTTCCAATGCTTTAGCAAACTTTGCTGCCGGGACGTACACAGCAAGGGAGCAGCTGTGTAGGCAGGACCCAAGGCATACAGGAAGATTACATACTGAAACCTACAGGTTCCTCCTGACTTCTCCTCCTGGGAAGAAATGCAGGGATCAGTCAGTGTGATCAAAGGCTCAAGAGAGCTGACAGTTAAAAATGGATGAGAAAGAGCTAAAACAGAGAAGTGAGTTGGATGGGAAGAAACAGAGGAGCAAGATAGCCTTGTCCTGAAAGATGGTTAACCTTAAATTTTCCTGCTGAGTATCCCAAAGGCAAGAGTGAACTTTTCCAGCTGGAAGTGTAATTGCTGTCTAATGGCCATTTATATTCTCTTCTTCATCTTCATGCAAGCCTTCTAAAGCATGTAAAGCTGCATGATTGTTTTGCTGTAGGTACAGCAAATTGAGTGCTGTCTGGCCTATGGCAGAGCTGATGAGGAAAACGTCTTTATAGTTTTTGAAACAAGTCTGTGACAAAAATTTTTATGTCATGTGAAGTGCTGTTATCAAACTCTCTCTGATTAGGATCAGCTGCTTACATGCAAAATGTATGGCAGTGGAAAAAGAAAACATGATCCAGCTTCTTTTTAATGCTCTCATGACAAGAAAGTGCATCTTAGGAAGCAAGTGAGCCCAGCCTTTTGGTGCTGTAGCTTTGATGTACAGCTTAGCCAATCTGCAAAAAGATGGAACCTTGATCTTTTTAACCCTAGCCCAGAATTGCCAAGTTGTTTTTTCAGGTCAATGTTGTTCTTATGCTATATAGGCAGCTGCATTGGTGACTGAAAGCAAATGTAGCAATTATAAATTGCTGCTTATTATTATGCTTATCATTTCAGAGATCACCTAAATGAATCCTAGGTGGAATAAAACAGCACATCAGGTAGTGCTGGTATGTGGGCTGTGTATTCTACAGTGCTATGTCAGTAAATAATGGGTTACTGATTAATTTTCAGTAGTTAGTTTTTTCTAATTTATCTCAATAGCAGAAGATTGTTAGTTTTGCTTCAAAGTAGTTTTAGCTTTACTTTTCAGTGGAAAGCAGCTGAATACACCTGCTTAAATTTTGGTAATGAAGCCATCCTTCATACGCAAAATAAATATTGTCAAATATGGCAATTTCTGTCTTTGGATTTTGATCTCCATTCCAGATTCAAACATGTCTGATCCAGATTAGTTTGTGGAATAATGTTTAGTGAGTTTGTAACCCACCACACTTTTGAAATATGACTCTGCCTAAGTCTTACACTTCAGTGCATTACTTCAGTCTGTTGGATGTTGGAAAGTTGTATGTTACTGCACATGGACATGGAGTGACATCTTTCTAAAATAAATACCGGTATCTACCAGAGAAGAGCATTCCAGAGATGTGAAACAGATAAGTTTCCTTTCCCTGTGTAAGCAAGCCCTTAGGTGATAAGATCTGCAACAGGCTTCTAACAAGAAGAGGAAATGTTGAAAGCAAAAAGGAGATGCACTATTGCTGGTAGCTGCAGGCTGCCACCCTAAGCAGCTCAGAATAAGGCCATGTCTAGAAAAATGGCAAGTAGTCATTTGGGAACCTGGCATAATGGTGCCTCTCCACCTTTGTTAGAAGACAAATAACAGTTGGATATTTAGTGTCGTTTTAAACTTGAGTGAGAAAACTGGGGGTTTGAATGGAAAATAATAATAACAGCGCAGTTCAAGAGCTATCACATGAATTAGTTTCTTGTACCACAGTCTTTGTTCTTTGCAGTTGTGTAAGTAGTGTCTAGGCATTCATTCTAGTGCTGTTAATACTCTGTTCTTTTCTGTTTGGCAGAATATATCTAACCAAGGCTTTGTCTTTATTCCTTCAATTATTTTGTATAAAATAGTAAAGTCATATGCATTTGCTGCTAACGGGATCTGTTTACAGAGGACTTTGCTTCTGGCTTGTTCACATGAATAAATGAACACAGATGCTTGTTAGTGTGAAAGTAGTAAATACACACCCTTCATTTGCACTCTCCAAAATATGTTGGTCAGAACTACCTCTCAAGATTTTTCAGCGTAACTGTTTTGTTAAGATTGTGCAGAAATCCCCCTTAGTTGTCGCACAATATTCTATGCTAGATTCAGTTAGATACCACCAAAAGTGTGCTTCTGCCAGTTTAGCATGTTTTTTCAGGGAACTGCTATTAGCTGTTCTGTCAAAATAACTTCTTTGCCTGTGTAAACCACCATCTTGACTAGGCAGATTTGCTAGTATAGCTATTTTAGCAAAGCCCTTCTACTGTAGGAAAGACCTTACTGATAATACTGTGAGGTTCCCACAGTAGATGAAAGGCACAATACAAAGGGCTTTATAAACATGAATTAAGCTTCACAACACCCTTGTGAAATAAATCATTATTCTAGCTGGCCAATGGTCTAGTTTCTTTTAATATGAGATGTTTTGCAGGGATGAGAAGGGAAGGTAGAATATGCAGTTGTAGGGATTCATGTCTGTTCGTATTGCAGTGTTTATAAACAAATTTCTAACCTGTTCTAATCCCCTGTTCTCTTTGTCCTCACAAAATCAGTGGTTTAGACTATCAAATTGCTTCTGATTGCTGGTTTCACTGATCTTTGGAAATACCAGGAGTTTGGATACTGACACTGGGCAATTTCTCACCTCTTGGAAACCTAGAGGGTTTTTGTGTATATGATGTTCTCATTAACGCTGTTTTTAACTACGTTGCTCTCTCTGATTTGCATTAGACTCTTGCTGTTCTCACTGGTGCTCTCAGTGCTGGTCTCACTGTTCATGTAGTAGTTCGGTTAAGGGGCCTCAGAGGGAATGGAGAGGAAACTACAGGTTTATACACGAGTGATTTTAAATTCAAGTCACTCAGATTAGAGTAGTATGATACTGTGTTCACTCATTTGGTCTTAGTTTAGACGTTTTTGAATGTTAATTATCATGTAATCTTTAATGACACGATCACATTCTATTTATTCCCTTTCATTTCTTAGAGAACAAGGAACAGAAGAATTCTGCTGGGGTGTAGGTTTATTTTCTTCTCTACCATTCATCAGCATCGCTTTTGAATTCAGCTTGTAAACCTTTGGATCAGGCCCAGGCATTTCTGCAGTTCTCTGTTAAACACCATATCCTGTATTCTGTATTAATACATCCCTCAAGAATTTAAGAAGGCTGTGCAATTTATCCACTTTCCAGTTTAGGGCCTTCAGATAGTGGTAATTGTTTTCACCAAGTATAGCAAGGAACTCGGGTTTGAAAAGGTATTCCAGATCTAAAATCTGGGTGGTGGTGGTGACATCCAGCCTGACTGGGTTCCCTGTCCTAACCCTTCAGGCATGCTGGGGGAAGTTCCAGAATCTGTTCAGTGGTGTGCCCGGTCCTCCAAGAGATACTTGATCTCTCAGGAATATTTCTGTGCTCTCATACTGTTTCCACAGCAACAGCACACTTTGCTTTTTTTTCTCCTTTCAAGGTGACTGTTGCCTTGAGAATTAGACACGTGGAAAAGCTTGGCCCTCTTGTTCTCTACTGAGATTTTGGTTTACAGAGGTGAAGAGTGGAAGGAGTAGGCTGGGGAGAGTGTCACTCTTGGCAGAGACAGTGTAATTATGAAGTGACAGTGGAAGTAATGAGTCTTACTTAACTGTAGCTTTAGTGTTGATAATATGATTGTTTTGAAAGTCACAGCTCTTTCTGAGCTCTGCAGATGAAAGGTCTAGGTCATTAGTGACTGTCATCATAGCCCTTTGCATGTGCTCCTGTAATCATTTAGAACCCACATCCACTTCATGCATGTGTTCATGTGCACTACAAAACCATGTGTTCATGCTCCTGTCCTCCTGCCCATAGATACTTTATGTGTGCATGTCACATTAAAAATGCTGCACTGTCACAGCGTTTGTCCTAGCACTGTGGGGAAGAGATTTAATTGCTCCACTGAAGTAGGATGTAGATGTTGTGCCACCATGTCTTGGATGTGGTACTTGCTGTGGGTATTGAGACACTTCCTTTCAAACAAGTACAGATGCCTATCTCAATATTTGCTGCAGTGTGGAGGACTAAGAAGCTCTCAATTTTTGAAAGAATTCATAGATCAGCCCCTTTTCTTATCTTTTAAAGGTGGATGAGAACAGAAGCATGTGGCTTGATACCATTCTCTTGCTGGGGTTGGCTTTTTTCACCAGTTAGGAAAGCAGTCTCTTCTTAAATGGGTGCCTAACAAAACCCTAAAAACAATTGGTTTATTTTTTTCAACTGTTTTATTTTGGCTCTTTGCCAGTATACTTGTCCTAAAAAATAAGATATCTTTTCCTGCAGAACATACAATTTGTGGTACTGAGCTGCTCCCTGTGATTTTTTTTTTCCACTATGTTATGGCTTTTGCAGTAGAGACTTCTGCTTCATGTGTGTGGTGAGTCTTTACCATCAGTATTTTAGTGCCTAACAGTTTTGAGTCAGGATGCCGGAAGTTTTTGTTATTTTTCTCTGACAAACAGTAAGTGAATGTGTTGACTGGGAAAACAAACAGCTAATATATGAAACCACATGATCTGGGGTTATCTTGGAAAGACACATTGTTTATAGCTATCTTTACAGTTCTAAGGCCAGAAATGCACTTATCCATGTAATGCTTATCCATCTAAAATGTTAAAAGCTGTTCAGGATTAAGTGTCCAAGTCAGAAATGTCATGCACATATAAAAGCCAGAAATTAATAAAAATACCTTTTATTACTTTTTCATTGTAAGCACATCTGGATGTACTTCTCCTGTTCAAAATCTTACACGTGGTTGAAAAATGAAGAGCATTCCAGTACTGAAACTTTTTAAAATTGAAAATAAGTTTATGATTGCAGGTCTTGCATTGCTTCACTTTAGTTCTTTTTGGTTGTATCAAGCTCTTTTTGACTGCACACTGAAGAAAATGTACATTTTAGTTTACTCAAGAATTTGCTTATTAAAAGACCAGAGTAAAAAATTCTATGTCTGTTTAACATTCAGTAATTTGCTATTAAGCTACTTGACACAAGTTAAAATTTATGTTAATACTGTCTTGATTAAACAGCACTCATTATCACACACTCTGATTTGGCTAAATTGGTTTCCTAGCAGATGTCTCAATAAAGGAACTCACTCTAACGTGAGCTCACTCTTCACATGAGATGCTGGAGCATGTCCAAATTAAGTTAGTGTGTTGCAGTAACGTTTGGCACTTGCATAGCATCTTTCATTTCAGAGCATTTCTCACAGTCATGTATGATATTGGGAAAATGTGTTAGATAATACAATGGCCGAAGCAAATTTATAGATTTTAAAGAGCTAGAGGACATTTTATAATTCCAGCAGATGTCTGGTATTACACTTTTTTGTGTTGAGCACAATGTAGGTGTTTAGTAGTTTCTAAGACAAAACTCAGTTTCCATAGCTTGCAGAAGGTTTGCGTTAACCCTCTGTAGGTCTCTCTATATAAAAGGACTTCACATCACAGCTTCAAACTACTTTTTTGAAAAAAAGTAATGATTTTCATCCAGTCTTAGAATCATCAGTGCTTTTCAATCCTCTTTCCTTTAATTTTCTTTTAAAATTATAAGTACAGAAAATATTGTGATTTCTCATCTTTACCTTCAGTTATTCTTTGATGACTACTTGCGGCATCACTTAAATCTCCTGTCATGCAGGCTTAACCAAACACTGAAGTCCAGAGGACATTTTTTTCCTTGTGCAGTGTTATTACATTGCTATGAGTTAAGACACTCTTCCTTTAGTCCTCACAGTTTGTTTTTGTGTGTTTTGTTACTTCGATTTATGTGTGCAGGAAAAGCTAATACAAATCATAATTGTGCATATGCAAATCTAAGGATTTTTCTGTGTTCAAATTGTTTGCCTATAATGTGCTTTTCCAATTCCATTTTCCAGCCTTTTCAGTATTTGGAAATTGGATTATAGGTGCAGTTTAGTGCAAAGCAGATATCTGACACATGAGATCTAACAAGTACCTGCCTAATTTTTTCTGCCTTGGAATTAGACTTACTACATTTTGCATTTCCTTAATGGTTATGTTTATTGATTGTATTTTACAGATAGCATAACTGAATGCAGACACTGAGAGAAATTTGCCTAAGAGTCCAAGTATTTCCTGTAATTCTGGTTCTGTTTTCCTGATTTGATTTGGAATTATTCAATTATGAACTATAATTTCATAGATGTGTGATGTATTAAGTTTGTGGCTCATCAGATAACATTCAGACTTGCCTTTCCCCCCTGCATGCACCTGTCTGGGTTTTCTTGTATATGCAACTCATTTTATTGTTAACTTTTCCCAAGTTTAATGTTACATAGGCCATCTTGTAAGGTTGATATCCATGTTATGTTACAAGGTGAACACTACTCTTGGATTTCAGCCATCCTCAAAAGCAAAGAGTACATTTTCCAAATATGAAAATTATTTCTTAAATTTGTTAGGTTTCTCTATAACTCAAAGGCAGATGAAGTGATTTTGCTTAAACGAAGGATTATTATTCCAGTGCTGAAGGCAAAAGTTAAATCTGAGGAGCAATTAACAGCAGGCTGGGTAGGTGGAGGAGCTAGGTGGCATAGCCAGGAGGCTGTGGGGGCCAGCCCTCCTGGCCCCCCCTTTGATCCTCTGTAGCCTCTGTAATCTGCTGGCTGCATGGCTGCTGGGGAGGTGCTAAATGTTGGAGCTCCGAGTTCCATTTAACACTGGTACTGTAGCATTTAAAGGAAATGAGAAGGATATGGCAAGTGAGAGCTGAGCTGTGAGATCTAGTGAAGCTTTCTGAGGCATTAGTGGTCCTCCCAGTGGAGTTCTCTTATATTATTCATGGCCTTTAAGCTTTTAGCCAAGCTGAGCACTCTGCACTCAAGTGTAGTAGTAGAAGGTAAAAGGAAGTTAACCCTGTAGTGATACATTGTAAGTTTCTTGCCAAGGCAGTAATTTTTTCAGTGTGTTGGGGGGATAGAAGCATGTTTGAGAGAGGGAAAAACTGGTTTCAGCTCTAAACTAATCTCAGAAAGTGTTCAAGCAGAAGTACTCTGCAATAAACCAGTAGGAAGACCACTTGAACCTATATGCAAGACCTCGAGTCCCTTCCTGCCTTAGCCTTCCTCATCAAAGTACCTCTTCTAAGTTTCAAAAGAAGGTATAACTTCAAGCTGCAAGTTAAACTAGTACTCAAATATTTCCAATGATGTTATGGAAAGATTTGTTGTAGCAGGTTTCTGTGTGTTAAGGCTGACAGAAGTAGCCAAGACTTCTCGATGATTCTATGATCAGGTACAGAAACCTGTATCTGAATTCAGGCTTGAGTCTGTAGATTTTACTGGGCTTGTGATTGTTCATGTGAACACGTTTACCTTTTCTTAGGTAAAGTCCTTATATTTAGGACTTTTTTCTCTTCTCCTTCCTACCATTTTTATCCAATCATTAGGTACATTAGGACTGCATGCTCAAGGGGGCTTTTAGAAAGGGTTCAGAAACAGGAGATTTTTAATGCAGTGGATCTATATTGGTAATTGATTTGGGGTATTAGTGCTTGAGTGGTCTCTCTATCCAGCTTTTACTCCATGTCTATTCCCAAGCTCTTCTGAGGTTTCACTGCAAGCATCCAGAATGTAGAACAGATTGTTGCAAACTAGTGAAGAATGACCTCACTCAGAGACTAAGTGTTACACTGGGATAGAGTGGAGAAGGTGACAGTATACAGAAGTCCTTTGCTGATGTGTAAACTTCAAGATGTGTAATTTCAATCTGTTGTATGTACCTTTTGTTGATAGGACTAAAATATATTACTTTGGAGGCAGGTGAGATAACAT
Organism: Dicaeum eximium; assembly: GCA_013396995.1. NCBI lineage: Eukaryota > Metazoa > Chordata > Aves > Passeriformes > Dicaeidae > Dicaeum > Dicaeum eximium. The sequence continues at coordinate 1,432,962 of VWZP01006707.1, read as the reverse complement.
ATGGAAAAATGCAATACTTGTGCCAAGCACTGGTTAACTTATGAGCACAGAATACCTATTTCCCCATGTGCTCACACAATCTTTAAATCTAGATGCCTCCTTTTTTTTTTATCCTTAAAGAAAACTGTGTTTAAGGGTAATATTTTTTAGAGCAGATTATTACTTAGAAGCACAAGGTCTAAGGCTTTTAGTTAAAAGTAAGTTCTGAAAATTTTACCTTGGAATGCATGTGTCTTCTAGGCTGGAGAGAATAGTTCTGGTTTTGTTGAAGCCAAGAATTTAATACATTTTCCACTTGACATAAGTCTTAAAAATAATTTGATTAGAAAACTGTGTGTTGGAGTCCAGCAGTCTGGAATAAAAGGTCTCTGTGAGCAGTCTATCCCTCTATGCTCTGGTTCTCAAGAGAAAGTAAAAATGTTTGAGTTACAGCAGTAAGGACCAAGGGGAAAATGATGCAGGGTACACAGTGATTAGTCCTAGTTTGAGTATGCACAACTGCACCCAGGACCCTTAAAAAACAGAAAGGAGAAGAGTTTAAAAAACAAAACAACATTCTTGTGAAGATTGCTGCTCTGGGATCGTGCTCTTGATTTTGCAGCCTAATAGCTGCATCCGAAATGAGCTGTTGCGATTTTACCCCTTGGACAAATTTCAGGCTACTAAACATTTCTTTTGCCAGCAGATATCAGCAGAATGTTCTGGAGATCAAATGTTACTAATGGCAGCCTTCAAGCGATGATTGAGAAACTGTGTTGAAAGTTCTGCTCAAAGTATGTTAAGCATTTGATAGTTTAAGCAGTTAAACTCTTTTTGACATTGGTTCAACTGTGGCATTTCCTTATAATCACTGCTGATGGCAGATAATTTTCTTGATGTGGTGTTTTTGCTCCAGTGTCCTTCAAGACGTAGGATTAGTAACAAATGCAGTGGAAAAGATGCTGAAAATTCCAGAAAGTCTGGGTAGAAGGGCTTTAGCAGACCAGACTTTCCTACTGCTTGGCTGTCATCTTATGAGACACAAGCTTTTACAAGAGCTCTGTTCTTGGTTAATTTTGTGAATGATTGCAAAAATCCCGGTGTTGTCTTGTCCTTCTGTAGGTAATATTTTCAGATTCCTTGTATGTTTCTTATTTAAAGAAATCTCTGTAGTGTTACAGCCTCTATAATGGCACAAGCAGGTGGACTCCCTGGGGCCCTTCCTGCTCAGTCAGTCGTAGCACGGGCTCTCTGTTCACCTGCCAGGTGTACAGCAGGACAGCCACGTTGGAATTTCAGTGCAGCCTCTGGTTCCTCCCCATCCACAATTGAAAGGGCACCTGCAGAGCCACTGGGGCAAGGGTGCAAACCTCTCACTTGAAACAAAGAAGCTCTGAGCTGGTGTCCACTGCAGTTAGCAAAAAGCAGGAATCTATTGGGTCTTCATGGCATTGTTCTGGTAGTGGGAGGGCTACTGGGCTGGCTTCTGTGATAAGGTATTATGAGCTTTCCCTGTGTCTGATGGATCCAATACCAGCTGGTATTAAGATGGACCTGCTGCTGGCCAAGGCTGAGCCCATCAGAGATGGTGGTAACACCTCTGGGATAAAGTAATTAGGACGAGGGAAAAGTTGCTGTGCAGCAGCAGTTGCAGCCAGTGAGAGGAGTGAGGAGATGTGAGAGGAACAACTCTGTAGACATCAGGGTCCTTGCACAAGGAGGGGCAGGAGGTGCTGCAGCTACTGGGGTGGAGATTCCACTGCAGCCCCAGGTGAAGGCCATGGTGAGGCAGCTGTCCCCCCACAGCCCATGGGGGTCCATGGTGGAGCAACATCCACCTGCAGGCCATGGAGAGCCCCACAGTGGAGCAGGTGGATGTGTCCAAAGGAGGCTGTGGCCCCGAGGGAAGCCTGTGCTGGAGCAGGCTCCTGGCAGGGGCTGTGGACCCATGGGGAGGAGCCCATGCTGGAGCGGCTTTGCTGGGCAGGACTTGGGGCCCCACAGGGAACCCCTCTGTTCCTGAAGGACTGCAGTCTCTGGAAGGGACCCACACTGGAGGAGTTCTTGACCTGCAGCCTGTGGGAAGGATTCACCTTGGAGAAGTTTGTAGAGGACTGTCTGTCTCAAGTGAGAGAACCTCACACTGGAGCAGGAGAAGAATGTGAGGAGTCTTCCCCATGAGGAGGATGGAGCAGCGGAGGTGACGTGTGATCCACTGACTGCAATCCTCATTCCCCTTCACTGGGCGCTGCTGGGGGCATGTAGACAAAATCAGGAATAAAGTGAAACCTGGAAAGAAGGATGGTGTTTTTAAGATAAGGTTTTATTTCTCATTATCCAACTCTGATTTGATTGGTAGTAAATGAAACTAATTTTTTCCCCAGGTCGAGTCTGTTTTGCCTATGACAGTAATTGGTGACTGATTTCCCTGTCCTTATCTTGACCCACAGGCCTTTCATTATATTTGCTCTCCCAGTTCAGCTGAGAAGGGGAGTGATAGAGCAGTTTTGGTGGGCACCTGGCATTCAGCCAGGGTCAGCCCATGGCAGGGAAATAAAAAGCAGTAGTCCAAGGGTGAGAGAGCAGGGAAAGACCACTGCTCTCAGTCAGAAATGTAACAGGAGAGTCCTGCTCTGGAGAACAGGTAAGCTTAGCCTGGGAAATAAGGGGGAGGAACTGCAGAAACTGGATTTCACATGCAGCATGCTGGCTCCATTTGAGTGTGCAGCATGTCTGCTATGCTTAAGAATGTTGGTATTTAAATAGTTTTAAGCAGGCTTTGAAGTTGGAGGCATGTTGAGTTAAGGTAGAGGTCAGTGTGTTGTAACTGTTGACTGAACATTGCTAACAATTTTGTGTACTTTTACATTTTTAAGCTACTTGACCAAAAAATTAGGTGTATGATTTTTAATTGTAAATTTAATGTTTGCGGTTTTATGTGGCAAACCCCAACAAATCACAGAAGGCTGTTATTTTTCTGCATCCACAGTACCTTTCTTCATGGCTTAACTGAATGCATGAAATGATAGCTTTGGGCCCGGATTTTTCCTCCAACATGCAGAGAAGCATATATTTCTGGTTTTAAATTTTAAACTGTGCTTGTCAAGTGTTTTAAAGCAAGGAAATCCCAGGAAAGAGAGGAGCGGGTATCTCCCATTCGAAGCGGCAGAGAGGCGCAATAATGTGCCTGGGAAACTGGTACAGAGCGGCACTTCATGCGTCAGCCCCTGCGGGCACTGGCAGCAGTGAAACACAGGAAATTTTGAAGAAGAGTATCGATGTAGACAAGCCCAGTGCTGCTCATGTGGAAGGAATTAGTCCACAAGATTTTATCTTCTCTTTAGGTTTGCTGTTTTCTGCTCGTGTCATACCTCCTCACTCTTCTCTTTCTAACTTCCAGGAGTGCCTTCTCTTGCAGGTGAGGCTTCCCTTCCCCAGCTGTGTCTGAGGAGGGTGTGAGAGACATGAGCAGAGCCTTGAAGAAGGGCGTGCAGCTGTATTGCCTGTATTGTCAAGAGCATTTAGAACACTTGGGATGGTGATTGCTGGAGGGAAAATGCTGCTTCAGACTATATTTAAGATATAGTTGAGTGGAGACTGCACTGGTATAAAGAAGCCACTATGGGTTGAACGAGCAATTACAGGAGAGCACTCGGGTGCAGGTGAAGTGGGAAAGAAGTATTTCCCAACTCCCCACACCTCCCATCCTCCCCCACCTTCTTTGGCAGGAATATGTTTACATAATTTGTAAGAGAAGTGCTCTCAAAGATATGTAATTTTATATATGTTCCTAGGAGTAAAAAAACTCTCACAGATCTGTACTTTTCTGTATATTCCCATAGAATGTGTGATACAAACCACCCTTGATCTTTGGCACATCATCTTTCTGTTCCTTCAGATGTTCTCAGTCCTTTCTTGCACTCAGAGGTTGCAGAAAGCAACTAAGCATCAGCCCTGAAGGCACCAATGTCCTGGAAAACTTCATTCTGGCCCTCTACCTGTGCCCTTGTTTCCCCAGGAGTCCGGAGAATTCCTCCAGCTCAAGCCTCAGCCTTCAGTCCCAGCCTGAGTGGCAGGGTAGGTGTGCCTGTCTCCTCTTCTGTCTCCAGCCTTGTTTCCTGGATGGACCCCACAGTCCTGTTCAGTCCGTGGCTCCATTTCCTTTTTCTAGGAACTGAATGCTTGGGTGACCCTTAGACCTGTTCTGTCACTCTCCCTGATAGGGATTGTCATGGACTTGTCACCAGCACACAGCTCTGCCCACCATGTTCAGACATGGTGGGACTGTGGCCCTTAAGTGCCCTGGGGTTTCCACTCTTTCTCTGTGGGGGCAGCCAGCCCTTGAGACCGTAAGACATGGTGCCAGCTTAGACATCTTAGGTGAGAAAAGTAACCACAAGTGATGGAACAAACTACCTGCAGGATCACTTTGTCTTTATGAAGCTGAAATAGTTGAAAAGATGAAAACATGAGAGCAGAGGGTTAGAATGCTTATTTTCTTGCTGGTGGTATTTCAGTGGCTTTTTTTTTAAAGGTGCTCCTGCCTGACACCAGCCACCCTCACTACTGGTAAACAGCATGTGGCACACAACAAAAATTCTGTTTTTTCTCTCCTCATATTTGCTGCAGGACCAAGAGTGGTCTGTACTTCGTATTTAAGAGTCTCGATCCTTAAACCGTATTTAAAAGATCTCTAGAAATGCTCAAAATGCCTACAAAACCCTCTTGATTTTATAAAGATTGGCCCAGTATTGTTGATTACTGTTATCTTACCTTCTGTTACAGCTTTGACTGTATGTCCTTCTGTTGTCTCTTTTCTTAAGCTTAAACTAGCTCTTTGTTTTGTCTTTCTGTGGCACATTTCATAAGACTTTTTATCACTCTCGCTACAGTGATATAATTTTTCTGTTTTTTTTCTGCTGATGAAACTGCTGCTGGTATGTCTTTTCCATTTTCCTTAGTGGATCAGAGCTTCTGTCCATCAAGATTCCAAGTCTTTCCTTAGTCAACAATAGCTCTGTTAAATAAAAAGCTTCTATAGAAAATTATTCTATTACATTTCTCCTAGGCATTTACTGTTACATTTTTCCTTGAAATTGAAGTGTTTCTGTTTTTTCTGATAGGTGTTTATTGTTCTAATTCGAATATTCTACTTACGAATATTAATGTTTTATAGTTTTCTTAACATCAGTGTAATGCCACAGTAAGCACTGCAGGATAATTGTGTATGATGTGTAACTATATAATCTCAAATTACCCACATTTTTGCCCCGAGTGGCATTATGTATTCCCTTGTTCTTTTATTAGGAAACCAAATTAATAGTTCTTAATCTGACCAGCCTCTCCTCTTGACTGTTGAGGATTTTTTCATGTGCTTCTTAAACACTTATTGGATTTTAGAAAACAAAAAACCCAACAGACTTCTGATGGTTTTCTCTGGTTTTGTCAATTAGCAATTTCAATCCATTACTTCAATGTTCTTCGGTTGTTTCAGGATCAACTGGTGAGAATTGAACAGTGTTTCACAGTGGAATGCACATGTTAATTCTTGTACTACTCATCTCTTAGTTTCTTATGCATCTTAATATAACTTAATGTATATTTTATTGTCACTTTTTATTGAGCACACAGTGGACCTTCATTAAGGTGTCTAGTTTTTTCTCTTTTTTTGAGTTAGTAATTCATTTATGACCCTGTTCAACAAGAAGTATGAGTGGTTATAATTCTCACTGTTCAGTTCTTTGCTTAAATATAATGTGTCCTCATGTTTCCTCTACATAATTCAATTCTTCTGAGAGAAATACATGTACATATGTTTGGATTACTGTTTGTTTGTATTGTCGAAGTGCATAGAGTCCTCCACAGGTGAGGTGCTAGCTGTTTTGGATGCTTCATGAATACACACAAAAGCCCAAATTCTTCATTTGTACTCATTTGTAAGCTACAGAAGTCAGATTTAATCAAAAGCTCATTGCACCACCATTTCTGTATCTTTAGAGTACAGCATTTGTGACTTCAAATCTTTGAAACCCTTTTCTGCTGTTACGTTTGAGTAGTTCAAATAGTTGTATTTTCTGTTCATCAGTATTATGATTTTATCTAACACCTTGTTTTACATCAGTGTTACATGCCATTCTTTCTGAATTTCTGTTCTGTATTTTGTTCCATGATTTGTGTAATACAAAAGTTGTTTCCATATCAATTAGATTCTGTTTTTCTCCTAATAGAAAATGTTTTTATTGGATTCTTTGTAATCCTCTGCATATGACAAATCTTTTCCTACCTCATTAGTGTGATGTATTCCAGTTTGTAGCCCACTGTGATCGCAGCCTGTTGACTTCTGTCATTCTATTGCACTTCAGTTCTACTTGTTAGGTTGTTCTCTTCTTACATGGCAGAGTAATTTTCTCTCTCTTTTCTATCATTCTTCATCCTACATCAGCCTCTTGAGCCCCAGATGTTACTGGTCTAAAAATGGGACAGAAATTAACCCTGAACTCAGAAGACCCCAAACACTCTTACCATTTTTGCAGTCTGCCACGTATGAATGCATCTTATGTCTCTCACAGGGAGAACATTTTGAAAGGGTCCAGGGCTGTTTCACAGACTTTGATTTCCATGTCCCTGAGCTGCGAGGGATACTTGAAATAACGATGGGCTGTGCAGATAAATCAGTTATCAAAATTCTCCAGCTGTGTTTCCCCCACCCTTTTCCTTTGCCCCCTACCTTGTGGGCACTATTCAGTGCTGCTCTGTCCATAGGCAGCCTGTACTGCTGGCTATCTGCTACAGACTCAGGGCTTATCATCCACCTGTCAGCAATTGCATGTTATTTCATAGCACAGCTTCAAAATCTGTCCTTGTGTTCAGATCTCCAGACAGACCTTGCTTTTTCACATTGCCTTGGTCATAGAGCTGCCCTGTGCTACAGAGGGTACTGGTCAGTGGGGGAAAGGAGGATCTGCTGGCAGAGGATGCTTGAGGGTAAAATACTGAGCAGAGTCCTTCCTTAGAGAGTGCGAAGTCTGCATTTCTATTTCTACCAGCATTCTAAGTAGTCAAAATTAATGTGCTGTGTGCTGGGGCATTTTCTGATGTTTCCTGTAGGTGGAAGATGTAGGATACAGCAGCAGCAAGGTGAGTGATGACATGTGGACACCTGATTCTGCTGGCATTGGGTGCCCACAGGCCTCGTTTGTCAGCACAGCAGCGAGTGCAGGGTCTCCACTGTCCTCTGCAGTTGTCTGGCTCAGGGAGCTGTTCCTGCATCCCTGAGCTCTGCTGGGGTCAGGGCAAATCTAGGCGATGAGACTTGTACTTTTTATTTGTGCGGGGGATGGGGGAAGGGCTGGCTGTTCTGTAAGAACTCTACTGTGATGGATTAACCTTGCCCTGTATGATTGTGCGTGGCACATCCCAAAGCGATTGCGGAGGCCCGGCAGCCCGAGCAGAGCCATCCAAGGCTCGGTGTGGGCAGGGCGGCGCTCCCCTGGCACGGCCTCCTCCTCCTCAGGGCGCGGGGTGCCGGGCTCCGTGTGCCGGCCCCTGTGCCCTCGGTTCCTGAGGGACACAGCCCTTCCCTCCCCACTGAGCCCCAGCGGGAAAAGACGAAATTCTGTTTATGAATAGCTTTACAGTCCCCTTTCTCCCGCCTACCCTGCTCTCTGGCCTGGGAATGTGCTGCCCACACAGTGACCAGAGAGGAATTTGGAGACATTTGCAAGATAATGCCATATCAAATGTTCCATTCTCACACTTTGTTCTTGAATTTTTCAAAACTGTTTACTACGTGTTTCCTTTCAGTTTTCATGAATAAGCACACTTCTCCCACACTAAAAATGGGGAAATGCATTTCCAAATGTGTGAAGCCATGTAACTGTAATAAATTGCTTTAATTATGTATGGTGTGGTTAGTTTCGGTTCGTTTCTGGAAGCCTATTGTGCATTTCTGCCTGCAACAAGTAGCTTTTCCTGTTTGCTTGCTGCTGTTTATCAGACTGCCTGTCCTCCGAAAGTAATCCTCATCCAAATTCTTCACTAAACAAATGCTCACCAAGAGCCTTTTTGATCTTCAAATGCTCATTGTCACCTTGCTTGTTGCTCTGACAGACAGCAGAAGGTAGAGTCTAGATTTCCTCATTAGAAATTTGGTGGTTTACGATGTTTTTAAGATACATGTTTTTCATCTGGTTTATGATTTTAGAAAGATAAAAAGTCACAGCTCAAGGGAGAGTGAATACAGTTTCAGGCATCTGGTAAGCACAGATAGAGGTCATTTATATCATCTTCCTCAGCTCCTGAGGTCACAGCTCCTGGGAACTTGAGCAGTGCTCTTGCATGCTTTTCTGTAGTTACTGTTTTTCCTGGTAAGTGGCAAATTCTTTACTTTTTTTCCTTTCCTTTGGTGTTTGGGAAGATTGGGGAGATGTGCTATCAAGGTGTTTTGCCTTCCTTATTTTTTCAATGACAATAGGTACAGAAGCATAATTATCTTATTTTTACTCCTGGCTAACGAATATTTCGTACTTTTTTTCTTTCTTGTCCACTGTTGCCTGCATTTGACCTATTTGTTTTTGTTTCACTTGAAAATGAGCTAGCTTTTTAACTCTTTTACCTTTTGTAAGGTAGATGGTTTTGGAGTTACTAAGGTAAGTTATTCCCTATGACAATCAGTGACTTAAGGTGTTAGGAGGTATGAGAAAAGGTCTTACTTTGAAGGCTTTCAACTTGAAGTTGAAAAGAAGGTAGCAAAGATGAAAGGGAAGCTTTTCTACTTTTTGTTAGGGGTTTTTCCCTATCTGCAGTGTGGAAAAACTGTTCAGTACTGTTGGGATTAAATGCAGAGAAGAACTAACAGTAAAAATTTTCTCATCCTCTGTAAAGGAATGATTTTTCAGAAGGTTTGGAGTCAATTTTGAGTGCTAAAACAAGCCTTCGTAGTATGGTGACCTGTCTGTGCCCATCATATCCCTCATCTTCTCTGAGGAGCTCCAGCAGAGCCAGCCACAGTGATCTTAAGTGTCTAGAAATATTCTTTGTGCAGCCCTTCCCACAGCTGAGAAACTGATAGCCCTTATTTATTCCTTTGTGCAGAGCTATCTGTGTGTGCAAAAGGGAGATACTTGCTTTTCCTTCCTGACGATTTCTCTGTAGAAGTTGCTCTGCTCTCAGGATACAATGACCATATTAATCAATTCATCAATCACAATAATCTGATTAAATTGATGGGGGAGAGGGAGCCAACAGATGAAACAAACAGATTATTTTAAGATATATGAGATACTAAATTAGTAACTGACTCAGCATTTAAGTGAAAGTGTTGCTCAAGAGATTTCCTGGTAACCAATTTAATAAATTACACTTTATGGCTTTTCATCTTTGAGAAAGGCTCGTGCACAGTTATTAAGAACCTGTAAGTAAAGCAGTAATGAAGTGTTGCACGTAAGAAATATCAATTATATATTACTTTAAAAAAAAAAAGGTATGGATTTGTGTATTGGATTTCACTTAGAAATGGACTAGGCTATGGGCACTATCATGGACAGATTAATATGGATTTTAAGCCTTGTACAGGTACTTTAGCCATGACCTGCTGAATGTGTATTCAGGCATATAGGAAACTGAGACTTGAGTAGGAAGGGAGTTGCTTTGTGTCACTGAGGTTTCAGGGGCAATCCCCTGGGGTACAGAGATAATGGGAGGGAAGCTCTCTGTCAGGGAGCATATGTTTTTGTGGCAATTACACTGTGTATAGATTAGGACTTCTGGGAGAGAGGGAATGGGAAGATGTGCTTGGAACATAGGACCATCTGCCAGTACCTTGGCATAGTCATTTCATTAATGGGAAGCTTATTAGCTTGGGTCCTGCAGAGATAGACAAGAAAGGCAGTGAAGGAGACAGAAAACTGTCATCCAGCTGCCATTGAAAATGGGAAAAGATGGCTCTGATAACCTCTAAAATCTGATTTTATTAGAACTACTTGTGCTCTTCTAGGTAAGAAGGTATCAATCTTCTTGTTGCAGAAAAAAATTTTTCTAAATTTTGTGATGCAGTGTGAGATGTTCTTTGGTAGGGAAAATATTAACACTGAGGGTAAGCTGGAATAGGAGGGAAGGTGTTAGGGAAAAAAAGGAAAGAACTGTGATTTTTAGTCAGAAGTTATTTTTTTTCATAAAAATCTGCCTTTTCCCTTTGATAAATACTTGACCTGACCCATATTGAATGTTGGATATTTAATGTTTGTGGTGATATAGGATGACCTGGAAGATACAACCCTGAGAGCATCACAGTCCCAGCCCTGGCCTATGCCAGGAACCTCAGAGCATGGCCTGTGTTCCCTGTGAGGCAGAAAATTAGGGGAATGCTCTGGTTGGGCACAAAATAGTGATTTAGAGGCAAAAAGGCAATGGTTAGAGCCTGTGAACTCTGTTCCTGTGTCCTCACATACCCGGTTCTGCTGCTGACATGGTAAGTGTCCAAGCTTGTGTTCTCTTCCTCAGTTTTGCTGTCCTGTAGATCAGAAAAGCTATAGTTAGCCTGTTTTAGGGAGAGCTCTGCTCTTCTGTTGATAGAAGGGTTAAATGCTGTTTTATTTGAACAGCTCTGTCTTTCTTTTGATAGTTGAGTCAGACTTGACTCTGGGTGAGGGTGAGATGGCAGAGCCTTTGCCTGGTGAAAATGGTGGTTGGAAGTACAAAGTGGTTTGAGTGTTGGCATTTGGGAAATTATTTTCCTTTGGTTTATACAATTCAGGCTAGAATTGTAGTAATTGGTAAAGATGAAGGGAAGGAATGAGAAAAGAACTGTTTCCCATGAAAAGCCTTATAATCTGCAGGTGCCTTAGTTCAGGGGAGTATGAGTGTGTTCAGGACAGTGTGAGGGTTATGCAGTTCACCAGGAAGATGGTCTGTTATATAAGGCTGGACAAGTTTCTGTTTGCACTGCTAGGATGGAAAAGGCTGTTTCCCCTGATGTTTTTGCTGATTTATGAGGTCAACTCAAATGGAGCATTGTCTCTGACTTTGTCTGTTGTAAATCTAGGGAAACAAAAGGAACATGCATTTTCAAAAAAAATGAGTAGAAAAATATAGCTTAGGAGTGTCAAAACACCTAAGCAAGTGCTGCTTAACTGAAAGGGGGTTGATTAGTCATCCACTTTGCAAACTCTCTTTTTGTATTGAGTATGGAAGAAGATTAGTGAGATGAAAATCTTATGTTATTACAGAGATAAGAATGGGTTATGGCTGGGTCCCAAAGGACAAAGAATTTTTTAATATTATTAAAAAAACCCAACCCTTTGCTGTGATTCACATGTAATGCTTAGACAATTACCTGTGAAAAAAATTACTATAGTAGTGTACAGCATGTGTTTATATCTGTAAATGTACTGACATAACATAAATTTAGATCCTGACCCCGTGCTTGTTGAATTGAGGGGAAATACTTCTGATGGTTCTGACAAGTATTTGATCAGATTCTCACACTGGTGCTTGAATGTGTTTTGAAACTCAAACTGAATTTTCTGCGTATGAATATTTTTTTCTAACTGCCTTAAAATGGAGCAGAGTTGATTCAAAGTCTAAAAAAATATTTGCCCTGCATATGAGACCTTTCTGTGTTTTTTCTACTGAAACACTGATCGTATCATACAGTGATAATACTCACTCGCCATGTTGCATGATTTTTGCATAGAGTCATAGAGCCATAAAATAGCAGAAAATGCTGACTTAGAGGGACCCATCAGGATCAACGAGTCCAACTCCTGTCTCTGTGCAGGACACCTCAAGAATCCCACCATGTGCCTGAGTCCATTGTCCAAACTGACAGTTCATGTACTTTCTCTCTCATGTAGTGGAAGAATGTTGTTGGCCCCACAAGGGCATGGTAGGTCAAGGTTTTGGCTCAGTCTACAAGTCTAAAAGGCTTTTCACTTAGTGAAACCATAAAGAAACCTCCAGCTGGCTGGATGCCTCTCTTAAAAACACAAGTGTGGCCTTATTCTGAAATGATGCTCAGGGAAAGTTGTGCATGCCTCAGTGTCTTGGGATGAGGAGTGGGAGTGGGGGGGCTTTGCTGAGATTCCAGTGAAGCCAGGAAAGTCAGATGTTTGCATGAAAGCACAGGGGATTTAATCTGATTGACTCAGAATTACCGTGAAAGGATAGAATAAGACAGGGGAAGAGAAAGAAGGATGGCAGCAGAGAGCTTTTAACTTGAGATATGAAAGGAAATTAAGAAGGTGAGCAGAAATTTTCATTTCATTGCAAGCACAAAAGCTCCTTTAACTGTTTATGTTAACTATGAAATTGTGGAGCTTCATGCAGTGTTTCCCTTGCAGCAGAAGAGCACAGAGCTGAGTGCTGCCTGCACTGGAAGTGTTATGTACAGCTTTACTTTAGTGCCTTTCTGGGTCAGTGGCTCTCAAACAATGCCACACAGAGCTGCTTTAGTCGCGCTTCCATGAGTCAGTCCGTAACTGACACTTCTCCCTGATCATAACCCAGTGTCCTGGAGAATCTGCTGGCTTTTCTGACTGCTAATCTCAAAGCATTTATGGTGTTCCTCAAACTCAGGTTGGTTGATCATGTGTACCTTTTTTCAAATGCCATTCTTGCTTGCAGTCCCACCACAGTCAGATTGTTGACTTCAAAAAATCAAGTGAAATTATGCAGACAAGTCCTTGCACCTTTAGCATTGCAAGAATTGATAATGCTCTCCTCAAATTGTTCTGGCACTGCACTCTCAGTAGCCATAATCTGTATTATTTTCACATGATTACTGATTTATGCAAAGATTTTTTTTTTTCCCCTGGGCATAATGTACAGTAGAATCAAGCCAACTGCATCATTTGCAGTCTTTCAAAATAGGTTTCTGCGACAGATTGTTTTACCTTTGCATGTCAGAAAACATAAAGGAAGAGGGATGATAAGAGTAAAATAGTGTATTTAAATATACTTCCAAACAAGCATATATGGTAGTGGAGACTTCTCTGGGTGGATCAGGTATCTCTTTCCATTTGTGGGAAGGTTTGGTGATGGTTTAAGCATGTAGTCAACTTCAGTGACATTTGGGAGCCCCAAGGGAGGAGGGAACAGTCTGTTCAACATTTGTGTATTCCTCATCAAGTGACTGCACCTGCAATCTTAATCATCAGCAATCAGGTATTCGGGCATTTTGGAAAGTAGTAGCAGTGAGGAGCAGAGCTTGAGAAGACTCTGTGGAAAGAGAAAGAAGACTATCATATCTGAAGTGTGAGGAAAATCCTGAAGATGTGTCTGTTTCTGAGCATTGGCTAAGCTGAATTTGGGGCTGAACATTAAGCAAGCGTGTAAAAAGTAATTGGGTAGGAAGTTTTGATTTCTTCTTTCTCTTCACTCCCCTAAAAGCATGATTTTTTTTAAAAACTGTGTTCTCTGTTCCATGTATGGAAATAAAACAGGTGCGGATGCAGGCCATCTGCAACAAGTCTTGCCCAGTTTGGCTTCAAGATATTATACTTATTCTTCCAGATCTGGATTTCATTCAGCTCTGTGTGTTTGTATCCAGGAAAACTGTCTGTAATTTTCTACTTGGTTTATTGGATTGAGTATCTCTTTTCATTATACATTCTTTTCTGCACAGCCAGCTGTGGTATGGCCACTTTTTGGGCATCTTGGAGGTTACTACTATGAACTTCAAAGTGTATATGAAGAAAGTTGCCTAAACAGCAGATAAAATTGAATTATGGACAAAATTCCATTTTCTTTATTGCAGCGTGTCTTTACCATCATATCAAATGTGTTTTATGTGTTATATTTGTGTATAGATTTCTGGCTTTATTGGTTTCTTCCTTTATAAAAATGAACAATGTTAATTCTAGTTTTAATTAATTCCTCAGTAGGGGTGTGTCATAATTAAGAATTGCAGATTCATATCATTATAGGCCCATGGGTGAGGTTAAGCAAGGAGCTGTTTATACCTTTTTTCCCAACAGTATCTGAGATATTGAAGGAATCTGCTCTGCAATGTAGAGCGCATGTCGTTTATGTTAAAGGACACAGATAAAATTAAGCATAAAGGGCCTGAAGAGGCAACACTGTCCATATCAAATATTGACAGTGATAAAGGAAAAACATAAAGTTGGTAGGCTTCTGACTTAGTTGTCTTTAATGGGAGAATAAAATGAGAGAAGCAAATTATCCTCTTCCTCTTCAAATTCTCCGTGGTAGCTGTCAGCTTCACTGGGGGTCACCATTTAGGCACAAAACCTTTACATAGCTTTTGTTTGACATTAAGTTCATTCCTGTGGGATTTGGGCACCTAGGTGTTTTCAGGCTGTCTGGAAACATAACACAATTGCCTTTCGTGAATCTGGTTATTTGTTTGCTGCTTTTTTAAATACTATTTTTCTTAAGATAGCAATGGCTTTGTGACAGGTGCAGAGGGATAAGGCATTGCTTTGACTGTCTGAGCCATGGTTTACTAGGATCAGGAAAGACTAGTACTAAACTAGGTGTCTTTAGCTCTTTTGGGTGCTCTTAGTTTGGAATGCTTTGAGGAGGATTAGCCTAAACAAGCCATTAGCAGAACTGCTTAAATTGTCTGAATGGGGTGAAAGGTTTTAAATGCTGTACTTCTTCAACCCGGTGCTGTACTACTTCAACCCAATTCAGTAATTCAGAGAATACTCAATGCTATCAACTTAATTACCACATTGCTGCCAGGAGGCAGTGGCTCTGTGACAGGATGGGAACTGACAGTCTTTCCAGATTTATCTATCTTATACGTAGTTATATATAGTTGTTCTTTCTTCAAGACTCTTCTTTGCTCGTTAAGGAACAGTCACAAACAAAGGGTGGGAGTGAAGAGGAAGAGAGAACAGTAGCAATGGAGCTTAATCAGCTGAGAAGGCTGCTTCCTTCCTACCACCCGATGAGAGCAAAAACATAGAAGAACTAGGAGAGATCTTTTTGTAATATTGTAGTCATTCCCCCTTTCTTTACAAATTTCTTCTCACAAAGGTGGCATGATTTTAGCTGCTAGGTTACAGCACTGGGAAGAAGGCTACTGATAGCTTTTCCCCCATTGACCTTGATTGCAGTTGGTTTGCTTTAATGCTTGTCTGGTGGCATACAGCTAAGCTGATAGCAGGAGAAAAAAGGGCAGAGGCAAAGACAGCATTACTCTGTTAACACTTCACTGCTTGTGTTAGCCTTTCTGAAAATCAGACTGAAGCAGTCAGTCAGACTGAAGCAGTTAGTCGTGGGCATTTCAGAGCAGCACGGTTGCAAGCAAGCACAGCCGTGCTGATGGCAGACAGGGCCTGGGCCAGCTGCCCTTTATAGAGAGGAATCCTTTCTTTTGTGTACAGGCAAGGTGATGCCCCATAAGGACATGCAAGATCTGAAGTAGGGCATTGGGTGAATGATGAACTGTACTAAGTCATTTGCTTTACATTATCAAAGGGATCGTAAAACCTTAGAATATTCTGAGTTGGAAGGGACCCATAAGTATAATCCAAGTCCAACTCCTGGCCCTGCGCAGGAGAGCCCCAAGAATCACATCATAGGGCCTGAGAATGTTACCCAGATGCTTCTTGAACTCTGGCAGGCTGGGTGCTGTGACTGTGATGCTTCTCCTTCATCAGACAGTTCTGCCTTTTTCTTCTGTTGAGAAAAATTTATGGTGAATAATGTTGAAGGCAACAAGAGGGGGAGGAGGAATTGAAGAGATCATTTCTAGAATTTTGAAAAGTAGACTGCTTTCTCTTCTGAAAAATACAAGTTCACTTGAGAGCTTCAGTGTGTCTCAGAAAACATTTCCCTTCCTAAACCAGTTCTGCTGGATGTATGTGAATGAGTAATAAAGGAGCTATGATGGAATCACTGAATGGAAGGGGCCTCAAAGATCATCTCATTCCAACCCCTCTGCCATGGACAGGGACACCTTCCACTAGACCAGGTTGCTCAAGGCCCCATCCAACCTGGCCTTGAAAACTTCCAAGGATGGGACATACTCAGCTTCCCTGAGAAACCTGTTCCAGTGCCTCACCACTCTCACGGTAAAGAATTTCTTCCTACTATCTAATCTAAACCTACTCTCAGTTTGAATCCATTCCCCCATGTCTTGTCACTACATGCCCTTTTAAGTAGTCTCTTTCCATGTTTCTTACAGACTTCCTTCAGGTACTGGAGGCCACCATTAGGTCACCCCAAAGTCTTCGCTTTTCCAGGCTCAGCAGTCCCAATTCTCTTAGTTTTTCCTCACAGCAAAGTGCTCCATCCCTCTAATCATCTTGGTGGTCTTCCACCTTTTAGACTTGTTCCAGCAGGTTGATGTTCTCCCTGTACTGGGTATTCCACAGCTGGATCCAGTATTTCAGGGGTAGTCTCAAATAAATATGTTAAGGTAAATGTATTCATGTGTTTTGATGTCCAGTGTCCTTAATTAACTCTTTCAAGTATATCCTTGCTGCCTAGTTTCCATTTCTTTCACTTGTTTGGAGATTCTGGCAATGAATGCAGTTTTCTGCATGGTTCTTTTTCTTGAACATTTGCAGTTTCTGACAGTAATGTTTTCTGATAATTGTTCCTTGGTTTCACTCATTCTCAGATAGCTTTGTCTTTACTCATCTCCTTCTCTATGTATATTTTCCTTTTTTCCAGTCTGATTGCTGCAGTCCATCCATCCTTACTTCCTGTATCCAATAGAAAGCCAACCCTGTCCTTGCTCATCTTTGTGCAGCTTAGAACTGTAAAACTGCACAATTCTTATAAAGTATTTGTTGAAAAAATACAGACTTTAGCTGGCTGTGGTTTTTATTCTGAATTCTATTTTTTGCAGAAATTAACTAGCATTTCCACCACTTGGTAAGTAGGGCTTTCTATTCTGTTTCCTACTCTCTGTTTCTATGTTTCTTTCTATTCTCATATTCCTGTAAATATTTGCATATTTTAACTATATCAAGCTATATTATCTTTTCCCCATGTATGCTTTACCATTATATATTTTCACTGTGCTTCTGATTTGGGCTTTTAAAATTATTAATATTTTTAAACTAAGGACAGTCATGTTTCTGAGGTATAATTACTACAGAGACGTACAGAGTAGAACTGTTGTCTGTCTAGTGTGACTTGGATTGTTTGCCCAGACTGAGGATAAAGATCTTCATGGGAAAATAGTTCTGCCTGGTTGGGCTCCCATGTGAATACTATTCTTCTGACTAAGAGGACCCTGTTACATTTGATTAGTGTAAATATTAAGTTTTTTATGCTTAAAAAATCCAAGTACCCTTCTCATTTTCCTGAAAGCTATTTTATCTCATAATGGTGAAGGGGGACCACACACGTGTTCTCATATGTATTCTGGGATTTTCAGACAGCATCTGTTATACTGAGTTTTGGCCTTTATTCTGGAGTAAAAAGTAAAGTGAAATGTCCAGTGTGACTGGTGTTTGCAGAAATAAAACTGTCAGGAATACAAATGTCACTGCTTACTGAGTCTCTGTATGGTTCACACCCTAACAGGAGCTCCTGTAGGAGCCTGGCTGGCACACAAGCTCTGGAGCTTGCCCACTCCACTGTTACGGCGGGTAAATTTGCAAGTAAATACAAACATGGTAAAAGATAGGATGCTTCTAGAGTTAATGACATCCTTCCAAAATCACTTACTTGTGTGCTAGACAGAGTTTCATTTCCATTAGTAAATGCTTTGATGCCTAGAGATGAAATGTGGGGTTGCCTCCTCCGTTAAGCATTTGGGAGCTGGTATTAAGCAGCTGTTGATAATGGTGGTAATGTACACTTTGTGCTGAGGGCTTTGCAAACATAGAAATCTGTTTGCTTCTCAGGGACAGCATAGGCACGAGAGTATGTAAAGAGGAGGGAAATGGGAAATGATGAGGTCAGTTTTTTGCCACCTCACTTGGCTTTCTGTGGAAATGACAACTGTGTCATCCCTTTCATGTTGCTTTAAACTGCTCCTTTAATTTGAGGTTCTGTAAAATAAATCTTGTAGTGAAATCAGATTTGGCCAATTTCAGTCTCATTCTACTGATAGATTTTTCTATCTGGTTGATAATATTGCTCTGTTCTTTGTGTTTAATCACTGGCAACTTATCAATTATTGCATTCAGTTTAAATTCCCTGTTACCCCATTCTGCTGGCATTAAGTTCTGCCCTCTTCTTACCTGGCTCTGTTGCATTTCTACTTGTATCTGTTTTGACACGTCTTGGTGGGAAACTGTGTCACAAAGAGCAGTTTCTTCACCTCCTTGCTATAACAGTTTTCTGAGTTTCTTGTAAGCAGGAGTAAGTTGCATTTGTAAAAGCTGAAGACAAAATTATTTGAAAGTTGTGTTCCTCTCTGAGTGTCTCCCCTGCATTTGCTATCTGTTAATACTTTTGGATTTTTTTTTCAAGTTTTCTGTATTCTGAAAAGGAAAATCAACTAGAAAAGAATGATACTATATCTTGTACTATATCAGCACTTTGGTAATAGTTTACATCAGAGAGTGCAAGATATTTTGCAGTGAAATGGAGAGCCAACCCTTGTGGGAACTTCTGTTAAATGCTATTAGTTGGATGTTGGTGTATCTGCTTGCGTGGGTCTATACCGACTTACCATGTGGGTAGAATTTTATAAATTCTGCTAATAATTAACTTCCTAATATCATTGTTTTTCTCAATGACTCTGACAGGATTGTTCTGTGAAAAAAGCCATTTCTTTATTTGTCTATTCTTTTTACAGTGAAATCAAACATTGACATTTTCTGTAGTTTAGCTGTTTTGTGGTTACATCTGGCTGTTCTGATGTTTATCGTGGTGTTTTGGGATCTGCAGAGGCCAGGCATGCAGGGCTTCTTATTCTGCCTTCTCAAACTATTTAGTGAAGGAAGATAAGAATTATGGATCAAAAGAAAGGAGGAAAATTGTGTCCTGCGGAAGGATAGGTGCTTTTTTTACTTAGCTAATCATTATTTAACCAGGAAAAAGGAGAAACTTTTGCTCTTGTAATTATGTGAGGAAGGCAGAGAGCTGGGTGTGCTTCGTTATATTTACAGGCAGAACAAGTATGGTTCTTGTTTAGTAATTGGCTGCAGAAGTATTAAGGATTATTAGAAACTCAAAGGCCAGAATTTTTGCTGAATCGGGGTCTGTGTGAACTGGAAGGCTACAGAGGTACCTGCATATCTGTGGCACAAGTGATGTAAAGGACCTGACTTCAGAGGCTGTCCAACAGGTATAGTAAAATTCTAGCAGTCTGGTCTGTGCCCTCCCTCGGGGTGTTGGTGACTCTTGAGACACCCTCCCTGGCCAGCTGCTCTGTGTGCTTGTCTCCATCCGTGTGATCGCCAGCCAGGCAGAGGCATGGAGGAGGGTGTGACTCTCCTTGGGGGTGGTTTGTTTTTGTTTCACATTATACCTAATTGCGAAGGCTTTGGGAATAGACTACACAGACTTTGTCACACCATTGAAGTTGTACTGAACTGATTTAGCTGTGGCCGAGACAAAAGAAGGTAACATTAGAAGGTAGTTTGCTTTGTTGGTTGTTTCAAAGACAGCAGTATTAATGAACAGGTGTGAGAAATCCCATTAGGATTGTGCTGGCATTTCCAGTTCTCTCAGCTCATACTGAATTTGCTTGTTCTGTGAACTTTCTTTTTCCTTTGTGGTTCTAAATACATATTCCTGGTTTCTTGATTGGGGGGATTTTCCCCCTCTGCATTTGCCATTTCTCATCTTGCATTACTCTTTCTCACTCTTGCACAGTTGAGCTTGCTGCAGTGCAGCCCTGTCATTGTCTAGTCACTGCCAACACGGCTGTTGTCATGGCCTCAGTCTGTCCTCATGCCCTGTTTAGTGTAATGTAATCATTACCTTGGTTGTGGAGAGCCAAGGTACTCCTGCTAAGTAAATGTTTACCAACACTGCTGAAGGCTAGGGAAGAGGGAGAGGGAAAGATTGTTTTAAGTTTTGGGTTTTTTCTCTTTTTTATTTATTTTAAAACAGAACCTTGTTCCTGAGTGAAGCAACCGATGAGTGTTTTCCTTCACCAGACTGTGGTCAAAGGTAGGTGCACAATCTTTCTGCATTTTTATGGACTGACATATTAAGATTTGGTGAGGGGAAGACTTCAAGTCCTTCTGAGCAGTCTCATGTCAGAAAAGAGGCACAGTATTAGGTGGAGGAGGAGGCTAGACTATATTGCTAAAGTGTGAAGTTGCAGAGAAAACAATTTCATGTCTCTGGTCTTCAGTTGTACAGTTATCAGCATGAAGTGGCAGATGGATTAATTTAGATCAGGAAGGAATTTCTGATGCAGTTCTGGGACTGCGATACTGTGATAGGACTGGGTGGTTGCTTACTGCTAAATATTACTTCATTTAGATGGAGTTACTACTTCCATACCTTCTGGGCAAAATTTGGGGCAACGTCATTCATTTTCCATTAACTCTGCCTTTGAAAAGAAATGGGAAGGATGTGGGCTAAAAAGCTTTTAAAGTTTCAGAGTTTGTGTTTCACAGAATCTCTGACCCGTGCATAACAGCTGTAAGATTCCGTCAGGATTAACTATTTACGTTGCTCCCAGCATACTGGAACTACATTCATGACTTATACCCACAGGAAATATCATAAATGTAATTAAAAATTAAAAATAGAAATACTGGATTGGTCAAAATTCTGTGCTGAAGGAAAGGAGTCTTACTTTTTTTTTCCCCCTCATTTCTGTCAGGATGAATAGTGAGGGAAGGTTATTCTCGTTGAGTTTGTTTAGTAAAAAACCCACACTGTTCTGCCAAGTTGGCTGGCAGAAATTCAGCCTTCTGTGATATTTATAATTTTCAGATGCTAATATACTTATAAAAGTGTTAATCCTGTCTTAGAAGTGGAAGTTCCTACAATCAGTGCAGTAGAAAGATGGATGATGTGGTCCAGTGAAAGGTTCTTAGATTTTTTTCCTGGAAAGAACAGAGATTATTTAGTTCTATATGTGTGCTGAACAAATCTGATTGAAATACTTTTTCATGCCTTAAAGAGTGCTGTATGGATTTCTCAGATTGCTTTATATGAGTGGACTGCTACAGCTTCAACTGTGCAGAAAATCAGGGGGCAGAGAAGGGAGGATGGAACAGCTCATGACTTAGGCAAGTAGCCTGGGTTTATAGAAAGGAGATTGCAGGAGCTGGTGCTTGGTGCTGATTTCCAGTGTACAGTAGCTGAGGTGGTGAGGAAAGGTGGATATGCTGAAACAAGGACTTTGGGCTCTCTGAGCCCTACACGTGCTACAATTCTAAATTCCTTTGTATGTCAACCAGAAGCTGAACTTTACCCTAATTTTCTTGTTAAGGCTCTGATACTGTTGCCCAAATGAAAGGTTTCTTCCTGGGCTGATTTCCACACAGGTCCCGCTTTCTTTTGGCAGCCACTCACACTGCAGCTTTATGCTTTTTCACAACCCTAACCCTGCATTTTCTAGAGACGTGTAGACAAGAGTCTTTAGGCCTTAGTTAGATAAAACGATTTCAGAAGAGAGGTATGACCGATGTAGTTGGTGTGGTCCTGTTATCATAGCTCATTCCAGTGTAATTTGAATACTGAATCTTGTCTTTGGTAAACTTTTTATCAGTTTTGTAGGTGACATTTGCAGAGAGACTAGTAAGGGAACAAAAATAACTTCAAATGTGTGATACATGTTTTTATACTTGCAGTACATTCTTGTGAAGAGTAAAGTGGTAGAAGCTGCAGCTAATTTTGCAAACTCAAGATTTTAAAAAGAATAAATTACACAAAAATTTGAGATGGAGTAGAATGAGTGTAGTGACCACATTAGCATGCTACTCAGCTTGAATAGTGGTTTACTTCCAGAGACATTTGGTGTAATTTTCACATGTGAAATTGATAGGTATTTATAATAAGTGAAAGAGTCAAAATATTAATGGAATGCTTCATGTGTTCTACTAGTGTCAATGTGTATGTGATATCATGGCTAGAAGAGCAAAGGGAGAGCAATGCTTGACTTAAGGTACAGCCACAGTAAATTGCTACTGCACCACTGATTTCATTGACACAAAGGGTAGAAAATGGGAAAGACAGCAAAAAAGTAGAAATTGCAGAGGATGGAAAGGGGACCATGCAGTTAGAATATACAGCCAGGTAGCCCATGCAGAATCCATTTCACTCTACATGAAAGCAGAGTTATTGGAAAATAGAAGTTATTATTAATTTAAAAGTAGAATTTAAGCTTTTCTTGTGCTAGTATATGATTAGTTCATCCTCAGCAGTACTTATTGCTTAAGACTAATGTCTTAATGTTTCCTGCCTATGCCAGCAATATCCCACAGTTAAATTACAGAAAGTGAGTGCCAACTAACTTCTTTTCTCTTCTATTATATTTTAACTTTTTCTGGTTCCCAACTGTGTCTGCTTTGTTAGTTGGTTCTAATAAGGATTTGCCAGGTATTCCTTTGCAGTCACCAGTTCTTCATCTCCATGTCTGCAGGTGGTTACAGTAGACCAGTTCCTCAGAAACTTTGTGGAATTGACCTAATATTATCACAGAGGTCCTGTCATTGAAACATTTCCAGAGGTGTGCTAGTTTATTGAATGGTGTATCTTCATGACATCGTGCCACATTTATGCAATAGGGGTGAATTCTAGTGTTTGGACAGGATTTGGCTTTAAACATTTTAATTAGCTTATTGATCTGAAGTTTAAGAACTGCCACATTCATGGTGGATTTTTGCCAGGTACAATTTACATAATTTTTAAGGATTGGCTGTTGCTGAAGATGAATCTGTGGAATATTAAAGATAAATACAAAAATGAATAAACTATCTGAAATTACAGGCACTATGAGTGTAAAGACCTTGTAAGACTAGCAACCTGCACTAACCTCATTATCCTTTCCTCCATATAAGTATACTGTGTCCCCAAGTGGGCTTTGGAGATCTGTGAGATAAGAAATGTGAGCACAGCTGAAAAAATTAATTACAAAGTAGAAGGGCATGACTTAGAGTGCTTTGTGAGGGCATGTTCCTCTCTTCTGGATGTATCATCTATTTGTCAATTGAATGGCTTAACTCTGGCCCTTTTCACCCTATTCATCATGCATTTTAAATGAATATCATGGCAGAAGAATGCTACTTTCAATACATTAAGAGCTTTTCCCCTCCCTTAACATGGAAGATCAAAAGTAACACATTATTGTTAGGTTTTCTTCTATAAATACAGATGTATTTTCTTCCTTTCTTTCACCTTATTCTACAAAATTATCCATGTGCTTAATATATTACAAAACTCTGTTAGTGTCTCAGATATATTTACCGTATCTGGTATTAAAGTTGTTGATCCAAGGCCCACACCAAACTGCCAAGGTCTGTCTGAAGGCCATGCTTAAAGGCTTCAGAAATCAACTTAGGTTTTGATTATGGACAACTTGGAGGGCTTCCCAGAAAAGACCTGTACAGTTGACAGTTACAGTTGATGAATATTGTTTCCATTGATTTTTAAATCTGTTCCTGCAACCACAGTGCAGCAGCCTCTTGTGAGGTATAGCAAGAGCTAGGAGCTGAGGCAAGTCAGAAGGCAAGGGTGACCCCAGTGCAGCAGGGCCACCACTGATGGGGTGCAGTTCCACAGGGTCTGAGCATGGCAGGCAGAGCTGGATCCTAGTGACAGGGTTTGTTGACACTGCCAGGCAAGATGCACTTCATTCCAAATGGGGTGGATAGTGGTTCACTTGTCTCCTGCTGTTAGAGGTGTGTTTTTAGGATACAAACCTTTTACTGTTTGTTTGTTTTGCTTTGTTTTGTTTCCCCTCTTAATTCCAGCATCAACTACAACCAGAGTGGCAGGAAGGAGCTTTACAAGAATCACTCGTTTTTTATTTCGGTGCCAGGACAAAAGAAAGGATAATATGACATAGCTGTTTTTGATTGAATTTCAGGTAGGGTAGATTTCACCAGTGACGACATGTTATTCAAGCCAGCTAGGAATTTAACAAAATAAGTGCAAATAAAATGAGTTGATTGAAGCTGAAGAGATTGTTCCTACCCAAGTCTGCAAAGTTGATCTCCTTTCTCAGCCCAATCCCAGCTTCCATTCTGGCAATGTTCTCATGGCTTGTTAAGGCAATAAACTCTTGTTGGATTTAATTGTAGTCCTCCTTGTGCTTTGTAGTGGATCTGTGTTATCCTTAGTTAAAGAGGAAATTCAGAAGAGGAAACTCTTTTTCTGTTAACAGGTATTGGCAGGATTAAATGCATCCTTGAATCTTCTATCCCTTCCACAGTTGCTAAGGTGCATGAGAAGTTTTACCTTCTCCCTTGGTGATCCCTAGAAAATCTGAGTTGTGCCCAAGTATCTTTTTTAAAAGAGCTAAGGTAATACATACTCTGTATCAATATTTGGGTGAGCAAGGATGGAGAGGCTCAAAAGAAATAAACTTTTTTTCAGCTAGTAAGTGCACTATTTAAGTATACCTCAATAATAATCTATCTTTGCTGGTATTTTTTCAGGGAAATTTACACACAAATATGTTTGGTCTTCACTGGCTTCAGTGAGAATTTCAAGATTTATGGGACTGGCTACATTATATCCTGTGTGTTGTCTCCAGCTGTAAATATGGTAAATTGAGTTAGTGAGATGGTGGACAGAGCCCTGTGGGACAAGATCTGTGAACAGGGTAGACTGGGGATGGAGAGGGGGTGGGTGTGTCTGTGACTGAAGGACTTGGGTGAGTAATGCTAATGTGGCACATTACCATAAACCATTCTAGATTTGTTATGTGTTTTTGTCTGGAGTTTATGGATTGGTCCTGGATAGAACTATCAGTGCTATTGTGTCATGATGACTTACAAATAAGGCTTGATCAAGAAAAAAACTTAGAAGAATATAAACTAAACAAGCACATGTCTTCCTACATCTTGGTAGCCAGACTGTTTCTCAGGTGTAATCAGTGTGAAAAGCATCATAAACCTGAGGTATTTTGAAAAACATGTAACAGAAAAACATACCCTTGGAGCATGGCAGGGCATGAAAAATGTGTTTGTCCAGCTGTTTAAAGTCTTCTTGAAAATTCAAATAAGCATTGTAGTATAGCTCAATAAAAGAGAGGCATCAGAGAGGATTATCAAGTGTCTTGCTTTATGAAGTTAGGATTTCAATATGTGTCTGTTAGCAGATTTGCTTGGACAGTCAGATTTTGCTTATTTTTTTATTTAAAGTTTCAAGATTGGATTATTTACAAACTAAGGCCACTTAGTTGAAACATATTTGCCTTGGTATCTTGTACTCTTTTAAGCTACTGATACCAAGCACAGCAAGAGGTTTGGGTCTTATCAACATCTTAGAAATGCAGCATGCACGATTTCAGCCAGTGACAGAAGAGAGACTTTTATCTGAATCATGACTAGCTATTTTGGGTTTATTTTCATTTTTCTTGGCATTACCTTCACAAAAATTACTTTTTAAATCTGTTTTAATTCACAGACCTAAAAAAATTACCTAATAAAGATACTGACACCTTTACAGTGAATTAAAACTTCAGAGGATTGGCTTTTCTTGGACCCCTCAGAAGTAGTCTGCTGATTCTGGTAGAGACCCTCTGCTCTGGTGTTGTATAATTCTGCAGTTGTGCCTCTGCTGTCATTATGTGATTCAAATGCATTGAGTAGTGAATATAAAGATCATGCAGTTGTGTCAGAAGGGCCTTGCTGTATATCACAGCCAGCACAGGGCATGTTATTGAAAGACCTATGGAGTTATCCCAATGACTGGGAAGCTGCCTGGAAGGGAGACTGTCCTTAAATTGAGCAGCAGTAGAGGCTGTTTGTTAACTGGTAGCAATATCCATAATTTCCCCCTTTATTTCTAGGGCTCTTTGGAAGCAATCACCACAAACCAAAGCTGTGCAGAACTACATTATTGTGTTATGGCAGGATAATTAGGACTGAACTGTTTAGAAAAATAACCACTGAAATCTCACCATGACCACCTGCTAGCATGAAGACATAGTTAATGTACTTGCCCCTAAATGGTGCTTAACATCAGTTGAGCTAAATTATTCCTCTGTTTGCCACTGATCTAGGGGACACTGTGCAATAGTTGTGGGAGTTGGTGGGGCATGGGAAAAGGGCAGGAGGTTTGGTTAAGGAGGATGAAGAAGAGGAAATCTAGCCTTTGAGAGAAATACTGAAGCTGTGACTTTAGGCAGTGAGTAAAAGTTAATTGTCTTCATGTATATGGAGCAGTAGTAATTCTTCTTTCTAATATTTTCTAAATGAATAGGTTTGAAAAGATTACCAGCAAGTGTCCAGTAAGCCTGAATCTCTATAAAACACTGGAGACTGGAGAAAGGTTTATTAAGTGTCTGGTGGAAACCCATCATGAAAATCTTGGTTATTCTAAAAATTGGTTCTTTGTTGTGTGGAGTCAGAATTTTCTGTCATCTTTCTGATTAGTGGAGTATCAAGTGATTTCCAACATCTGCTGTTTGCATACTGCAGCTTGAATGGAAAGGGTTTGTTTACTGGCATAGAGGGGAGCTGGAAGCTAAAGAATTTAATGGTTTTAGGTTATGATTCTATGAAAAATTTTGTCAGCATTATCCATCTGCAGTTCACAAAGAGGCTTGCAGATTTGCAGTGCTGCATTGTAGCATGACATGTATGTGAGATGATTTTTTTTTTTAATGAGGCAAAATAGAGAATCGTCTCCTCTCTTAGATGTGGAAACAACACTTTTCAAAGGTGCTCAACTTCCAGTTAACTTTCATTGATTGATTAGAACAGCAGCTCTAGTTTTAGGTGTGTAATCCTTATCCCTCAGCACCTCGTCTTTTATTCACTGCTTAGCAATAAATACCTTTGTGGCTATGTGCTTTTCTTTCTGAAAGACTTCAGGGCTTTTTTCAGTTTTCATTTTAAATAAATGAATGAAGAATTCGTGCTTTTTTTGTAATACAAGTTAATGCGATGTTTTTGTAATATATCTTCTAGGATTAAAAAACACTGAGCAAATCATTGTGCCATTATAGGACAGAAAGAATACATACTGTGTGCCTATTCAGAATGAGTTTTATTGTTAATTCAAAAGGAAAGTAATTTACTCTGAATAAACATTTTAAAACATTTTCTACCTTAGCTTCCAGGGATTTTTTTTTTGGTCCTGTCAAAACAATGAAACAGTAGGAAATATCTTTGAGGCAGATCTTAATGCTGGACATTCTACAAAGCAGGTTAAATCATAGTAGGTAAACCCAAGAGCCTGGTACTTAACCCGTGTTTCTGATTTTAGTTTTTAGTTTGTTATTGTCAGGATAAAATTTTAAGGAGGTGCTTTTTTCACTTTATAACAGAGATGGCACCTGATGAATCAGTGAGACTCAGGCCTCTTCCTGAGTGCTCTCTACTACCCTGTAACATTCCATCACATTACAGTCTCCCTGTCTTACTACAGAAGTGTTTGCTGTGCACTGTCAGCTCCTGTTAAAGGAACTCCTCTAGAGATGTGTGCTAGTGTGTCATCCTGTCTGAAAACCCTCTACTCCCAAACCCTGACTGGGAAAGGATACAACTTTGAGCATACCTGGGGCGTTGCATCTTTGAAGAGCAGAATATGCTGTGGTAAGAAGTGCCTCCTTTCCTGCCTGTCTCTCTGCTTCTCTACAACACCATTTTCTGTTACATTTTGAAGTAGAGTGCCCCTCTTGTGCCAGGCTTTCAGGAGTTTAGATCCCTCCCCACCCCTCAACCATTGCTACGAGAAATGCTTACGTAGGGACAGAGCATAATCTGAAATTTATGTATTTGTTCTTTTAACATGTTAATTTTTTATTAGTGATGCACAAGAAGGTGATTTTTCTTTGTCCCTCTGTAGATTTATTCCAATCTCCAGATTCCTATAATAGTGTCTGAATATACATAGTTGATTTGCTCCCTGCACTGCCCCAAATGAGATCAGTTCCCTGAGTGAAGCTGCAAACAACATTAGGGCAAGAGAAGCAATTTACTGCTGCTGAATACATTTTCTGAGTGTAGTTTCTCTCATCTTGTCAGCTTGTCAGTCTAGAGGCATCCATAAACCCATGACAGCTTCAGAAGATGAACTCTGGCAGCAGGCTGTCAGGGTGCCAGGCACTGCTCTCTGTGGGCTCCCTTTTTTTGCTTTCCCCCTTTGCCTGCCTGCTTGCTCTCCCTCTGCCTGCCAGCCTCTCTTCTCTGTCTCCCTCTCCCTCCTCTTCCCCCACTCACTCCCCACCTCCCTCTACCTTATTGATGTGGGTTTAGGTGCTGCTGTTTTTGGTGGTGGTAGCTTTTCGGTTTCCTCCTTGGTCCTCTTGCCACTGGAACAAAAGGAGAGCTGCTGCCCATGGTGCAGCACCTGCCTTTGCAGCCTGAGTAGGGAAAGGGAGGAAAGTGGGGCGCTCTGCATCCTCGCCTGCCTGCGCCAGCAGTGAGCTTGTTCAGTCACTTTGCTGTAAATGCCTTTGAACTGCTGCCAGATCCCATTGTCTGCCGTGCAAATGGAGTTCAGCGCCCTACCGTGATTACATGCACAGTGTGTAAGAGGAGGAAGGAATGGAGCTGTTCCCACCCTGACGGAGCATCCCGAATCTGCCCTGTGCCATGAGAAGCTGAGCACTGGACCATGCTTTCCTTTGCACTGGACTGTGCCTTCCTTTGCACACCATCTTCCTTGCTTTCCTCTCATTGTTCCTGAGATTTCAGGGGGTGACATGGAAGCTTTTCAGAGAGCAGCTGCACGGCAAGATAGTTTCTGGGGGGAAGGGAGCTGTGCTTTTGGACTGTTTACATGGGACTGTGCTTTGCCCACCACCTACCTGTAGCTGCAGTGTGGTATAGCAGTTAGTCTTTATGGTGCTTATGCTCAGCACTAATGTGCTCTTTTTAATAGCATGAATTTATTTACATTTTTCCATTTGCCTGTGCTTAAAATTACAGCATCCTTAGGTTCATAAAGTGATGTGAGAGATTTTGGCAAATCCCTTTACTGAGTAAAGGGAAGGCAGCCACTGGTACTAATGGTTTATCCATCTACCAACTGTGCAGCCCAGCTGCCCTTCTCCAGAAAGGCCAGCTCACATATGATTTTTGTGAAGACCAGCTCTCAGGCTTTCTTGCTTTCCATTTGGCTCCATGTCTTTCCTTGAGTTGCTGGCTGTCTAACCCCTTTGGATAGAGTAACTGCATGTAAGGATTTCACTTCTAAAGGTAGGAACACTATTCCTTGTCTAAGTGCTACCAAGGTTGTTACAAGAAAACACTGTTTTCTTTCATGCCTTGCTGTTTGACTGCTTGTTACCCAGTCATTATCTGCAAGGACAATGCTTTGAGAGGAGGATGGAGGAGCTGCTATTCAGTGACTTTATTAGGCAGAGTAGTAAGTGGAGTTGGCAGGGCTTGTATCTCATACTGATATGCCTGCTATAGTTCCTTGCTCATTAAGGTCTTTGTTAGTTCCTTCTCCTCTGCCTCCCCCTTTTCCCTCCCCACAGAATGTCTCTGCATCTAACCTTGCTGCTGGGTTAAATTCAGGTTCTGAAATGTGCTGGAGGAGGATGAAATCTGGCCTGTGATGAACTGGTGGCTCATTAATGCACTTGAGTAGCACAGGGAAGGTGGCTGTAGCTGTGCACACCTTTGCCTAGGTCACTGCTCATGATGCAGTATAAATAGATACTCCCTTGAACCTTCATTGCCACTTTGTCTTGGGTTCCAGACTGGTAGATGAAAAGATATCAGCAATATTAGTAATTGATGAAATCACTGTAACGATCAGAGCCGTTAGAGAGAACATTTTAAAAATCAGATGATGCCTTATGTGTTTCCTGAGGACTAAGCCACAATTGCTAGTGTTTTGTCACACAGCAATCTAAATTCTCGTTTGCATCTCGAGAGCGAAGCTAGTTCTGCTTAGTTAATATTTAGCAAGATGAAAGCTTAGAAATGGAAATTTTGATAGATACTTTTTCCTTTCACCACAGACTAGTAAGTGATGATCCTTCAGTTAACAGTGTGTTTGATTTCCATTATTCTTTTAGTTTCTTGGGAAAAATATTCACTTGGAACATTGAGAGTTTTTCTGGTCATTAAGAAACTTCTTTATCCTTGAGCTGACATGTAGCTGCCATTCTCCTGGTCAAGGCACATTAAACAGAATTCGGGTCTTTGAAAATATTCTTTCATTAACCAGTCACATTCATGTCAATAGTACAGATGCTTCTGAAATTTGGCCAGACACTGCAGATGTAGAAAGCAAGAGCATGGCCTGGAGCATGGACTTGAAACTTTTCACAAGGCCTTTTTTCTTAATGGTCTTTGGTTTTTCATCCTAAAGTTACAAATATAAGTTAGGTGGTTAGCCTGCGTTGTAAGCAACAGTGTAGATGTAACTCTTGCTGTCTAAAACCTGCCCTCAGAAATGTGGCTATATGGAAGAGGAGACACAGTTTTCAATTACCTTCTCTACCCTTCCCCTTCACTCCCCAAATTCAGCTCATAAAGGATGAGGAAGTGTGATGGTCTCTGTTTAAGTGATGGCATATGGTTAGCTAAATTTACAGTGATTTTTTTTCCATATTGTTTTAGGATGTGGCCTTTCCATAAGCCATCCAGTTCAAGAATCCCAAAGATATAAAGAAAAGGTGTATTTTGATAGGAGTGCTTAAGCAAAAGAGACCCAAAGAACCCTGTTGAAGGTTGACTTGCTGCTACCTCCAAATATCTTGGATCTCGCTTCACTGCTGGAATTGTCAGCCTCCCATGTGGCTTTTCAGCTTTGATGGTTTGAAGGAAATTACTAAAAAATACAAATGATCTTTCAGTATAAAAACATTCTCTATTTTTCTAAACCATTTGAAATGCTGTATCAACTGTTCACCTTAGATTAAATATAACAGAAAGTTGTTAGCCCTGCTGCTGTCCTTCCTGAGGAAGAGCCATGTTAGGCACAGTAAAGTGCTGCAGTATGTCAGAGGCGTTTCAGGAGTGCAGCAGCCGTTTGCCTCAAGGCACGGTTAAGCTCACATTGTGAGGCCCCTGTTCAGCCTGGTGTTACCACTTGGGTATATATAGACATGTCCCTGTTGTACCTCCTTTCACACACCTGGACCTTGCTGAATTTTTCTTCCAGCAGGGTGAAGTGCCACTTGCAGAGCAGAGCTGCACAGGTATTAGAGTAGTTATCACTCTGTGGGGCACCTGTTTTCTGATGCTTCGCGATGGAGTCACCTGGTGCAGTAGTAAAACTGTTCACTTACGTTTGAAAGCTGGGAACTTTGTCTTATTTCTGCAACACTCTAAAGAAGGTGATGGTTTCAATAACCTTGTTTCAAAAGAGACACTTGATAGTGCTCATTTGTAAAAAATGTTGTAAAGAAGGAAGGTCTGCAGACTAAACCTGCTTGCACACATTATGATGAGCCCAGGCATGAAGTGAAAGGAAAACTCTGAGCTCTTCATTATGTAATGCTCCCTTAGGGCAATAAGAAACACACTATAGAGTCAGCAAGCCCAGCCCAGGGGCTTGTGGAGAGGGAGCACACATTGTTCTTAAAATATGGCTGGTGCTGGAATAGTTCATTGCAAGTATGAAGCCATTTTTAATGCTAAATATTCCTCAAAGGAATTTGGTTTTGTAGCTTGCTATTTGAAAAGCTGCTTTCAGTCAATGTGATGCCTTCTTCCAAACAAAAGGCTGTGAAGTTAGATAGCATATAAACATAGTACAGTCTTGCTTTTTCATACCCCTTATACAAGCTGAGACACTCCTTTTTGGAACTGAAAAAAAACAAATGGAGAAGTTTACCTCTCTCTGCTTTAATGTGTTATAGCTTTTCAGCCTTTTTGTGGTGCTTAGTGACCACTCTATATTGTGTGCTTCATTTCAGAATAAGCAAATCATTTTTATACTGAAGATTCAAATGCAGAATATATTTGTGTAAAGGCCAAAGGGTCTTCCTGAGGAGAGGGATGGGCAATGTAGGAGAGCACATAATACAAACCTCCAGAGTCTCCCACTGATAGATTGTTTGGTTTGTATTTCTATAAGGAGCAGGGTAGAAGATCAGGTGTTACTTCTGAGGTGGAAGCATTCATGGCATATGCTCAGCCTGCAGATGTTACATCAGTTGGTGGACTACTCTGGTTAGCATCGTGGAGGGAAGTGGAACTCCCCCATAAAAATAGAGGACTCATATATCTCCTCTTTATTTGTATTATTTTTGCATTTGCAGAGTCCAAGGTGATTCTTCATATAAGCAGTTTGACCTAAAATAAACTCTGTCTTTCCCCTTTTCAATAAATTTAATGTCACTGCCTTTAGTTTAACCTCCTAGGTGGCTTGTGTTGAGTGAATGTGATTCCTGTTTTGATGCAAATAAAAGCAGTGAAGGAAAAGAAATATATGTGAGCCTGGGAAATGCAGTGGAGGGGAAGACAGTTTTCACCCCTTCCATGGAGCAGCCTTTATGTTGTCAGCAAACCAAGCGGAGTTACAGTCCTTCTGCTAATTGAGAACTGATGGGGAATTTCTGACTTTCTGTCTGTCTCAGATCTGGTTCTCTGGAGTGTTTGCAGTAGAGCAGCAAGTGGTGGCAATCCCACCCTTATCACTGTTCTGAAGTTTGTTTTACCCAGGTTATACCAGGATACCAATTCATTCTGATACATTCACAAAGTGCTGTAGAGGCATTGATGTTTAGCATCTTTGTGTAATGTGATTCCCATTTTCCGGATGGAGTTCCCAAAATGTGTAACCACATCAAGGTAAAAGTGGAGTTAAGGACTGAAGTCAGCCTTACCCTTGAATTCCCTAGCTTTTCCGTCACAGAGAGTACATGAAGAACTCTGACTGTCTCAAAGATTCTTTGAACCCATTTCTGCTGTTTGTGGACCAGTGCACAAAGAAGTTTAAGATTTAATGTCCCACCCTGTGTCATCTCCTGTGGTAATGCTGCTTGTCCTTTTGTTCTTCTAACCCTGCAAGAACAGAAAGACAGAAACCAAACAGGGCACTGAAGTTTCTCTGGCAGCTCCTAATGTTGGTCTTCTGAACACAGAATCCTCGCTTGTAGCTCATCTGTGGAGCCTTCCTCTCTGAATGCTTTGGGAAATCTGCATTTGGGTGAGAGGACAAAATTGGATCCTCAGTTTAGCATGCAGGAACTAGGAAACAGTCACCCTGTCTTCAGTCTGAAGGAGCTGAGTGAGGGTAGCAGAAAACTTGATAACCCTTACCCATGGTCTCTGGCACTGCTGTCCAGGGACAGCCTGACTGAGCCCAGGGACACCAGGGCTTGAAGCCAAGGGCTGCATCCCTGGGTGTCCTGAGGCCGAAGTGACCAATGTGTTTGTCAAACTGTCACCTTGTGTGGCTGAGGATGGGAATGATGTTCAGGGCTGCTCTCCTGAGTGGGGTGGGGCGATACTGGTGAATTTGCACACTTGTCCGTGCCCCTCTCAGCTGAGAGGGAGGTCAGGCAGCAAAGCCAGCAGCTGGCAAGCAGAAAGGAGGCTGGGTTGCATCCAGTGGCAGGCAGCTGCCTCACGATGCTGCCTGATCGTGTCAACTAAATTGGTTGGAAAAATTCAGGCGGGTGGTGGGGAATATGGGCAAAAATAAACATGAAACCACTGGGGCAGGATTCTTGCTGTAGGTACCAAGATGTCAGCAGGTCCTCCGAATGTGCTTTCTGTTAACACTTGCAATCACAGATATTCTGCAAGTCACTTAGCACTTCATGGGAGAGTGGGGACAAAGTCAAAGCATTTCAGATTACTGCAGAAACACTAACCCAGATTCATAATGAAGACTGAATTTTTCAGGCTTCGTTTCTTTGTTGTATAAGAAAAGAGCATGTCTTCCAAAAATCTTTAATCTTTGTATTTCAGCTACCAAATTAATTATGTGAGCTAAGTAGACAAAATCATTAGAGTTAATTTCAGTATTTAACTTCTAAAATTTTAAAATATGTTTATCATTATATATATCTTAGTAACATAGCTCTTCAAAGTTGCTGTCTAGCTAAAAATTTTTTAATTCTTGTGTTTTGTCTGCAGTGAAGAAGGTAGGAAACTTCAGAGTTGGGATCCAGACTGCCATTGCTCTCTCATTTGCAGCAGTGTTGAGTAGAAAAAGGAGGAGGACAGCATGTCTGGAGTATAGTGTTAATCTAATCTGTGGCTATGAGAAAGCATTAATTATTTAGTTACAGTGTTGCTGCAAAGTCGAGTTTGAATTACTTGAATGCTAAATACAGTTGTTCCTCTCCCATCACATCCGTGCACAAGACATAGTGTTAAGTGATCTGAAAACTATGAAGTATCTGTTACTTCAGTGAGATCAGTTAGCACATTTGAACTTGGGATTTCAACATTAATGATGAAATTTCAGCATTTATGATGTTTCTTGGGATTATTCTTTAATGTAGGTAATCTAAACTGTCAGCTAGCTAATACCACTTTTGTCTCTGTGTGGAACACTGTTCACAATTGAAAGGGCAGAAAGCACTGCAGGAATGTAGTTGAGACAACCTTACTGCCTTAATGTAGCTCTTACCTTCCATTGCTCCAGAAGGCTCTGCTCTGGACAAAGGAAAGGGATGAATGCAGGGAGTACAGCGAGCATGTTAGATTTTTCACACCCAAACAGAGGTGCCGTTAGTCAGGGTATGAATGCAATAATGTTGCAGTGTCTGGACTGTTGTGTGACACGGTGAATTTCAGAGGTCCAGGCTATGTGAGCCCTCCTCTGTCATCATGAAATACATAAGCTGTAAGCTTGCTGGTCTGTTTCTGCTGGAACTCGTCTTTGAAGATGAGTTGTTAAGCCTTTTAGACCATGCTTTTTTTGGTTATTATAGAACCTATGTTTTTTTAAATGTAGGCAAGCTAGACCTAATGTCTTAGGAAAATTCTGTCTTTAGGCACTACGTTTCAGCCTCCTTAAGCAATGTGAGCTGTCATTTTCTCTTACTCCCCTCTGACTCGCTGTGTATTCCTCCATTTATCTCTTCCTCCTACTCTTCACTTTGCATTTTGCTTCATGCTGCCTCCTATTCCTGGAACAGTCTCCCAGTCTCTGCTGCCAAATCCTCCCTCCCTTTCTCTGCTCTTGTGAGCCTGTTTCTTCCAGCAATCATTCCCAAGTTGTTTACTTGACTAATTGTCTCTTTTTTGTAGCCTTCCTTTCTTATATCTGCTGTTCTGGGTCATGTTTCTTAATGTGAGATAGTACGTATGGCAAGATAAAGGAGTGTATTTGCCATTATTTTGTTGAGCATTATTTGCATTAGTTCTTCATACAATGATTAGTAATAAATTCCCCTTCTCATTTTGAGTGCAGAATTTTTCACACAGCTTGCTGTTTTTTGTATGCTGTTAAAGAGCATCCACATTTTATCTGGAAGTAGTTGCCAGGTTGTGAGGAGCAGTGTCTGTATTACAGCAAGTGCCGTCAGCTGGCCTGTGTAGGCAAAGTTCAGCTGTGTTGATCAACCTGCATGAGATGCAAGTAGGGAGCACAGGGCTGTGGGCAAGGCTGGTGGTGCTCAGCAGAGCTGCTGTCACTGCACAGCTTCACTGCAGCGGTAATGGTGCTGCCATGGCTCTTATTCCCTAGCATGGACAAGCTCACAGAGGCAGGCAGGAGATGGATCTGCTTACTGTTTCTAAAGCATTCTGTGTCTCTTTCTTTGTGGAACAAGTCTTTCCAAAAAACAAGCACAAGACCCACCATATTAGTAGAAATACGTGTTGGTAAGTGATTATGTTGTTATATGCAAGTGGTGGATCAAGTTACTGTGCTTTTTGCAAGCATTTTACAGGCTGAATACCCTGTACCAGGCTAGACCAAAAGAAATGTGCTCTCTCTCCTACTGAAGACCTCACCAGACAGGCAGATGTACATTTCTATTTGGAGAGAATTTTGCTTTTCTGGCAATTCTCTTCTTTCTATTCCAACTGAGATAAGGCAATCGGATCACTGATTTTAAAAAAAATTATTGGGATTTCCTGTTTTCAGTTCACTTATTTGAACTAAGCTGAAAATTTATTAAGAAAGCCAAAGAATCCCTGAAAAATTAATGTTAGACTAAGTTTCATAATCAGTAGTGTTCTGAATGCTTCTTTTTTTTAAGTCCCTCTTCTGATATCATCTGTCTTTGTCTCTTACTGCTACATGTGAAACAGAAATAGTTTCATAATTGTTTTAGCCTGTAAATACTCAAAAAAGCTTGCAGAATGGCACAGACTAACTCCATTATTTTATTAAGTTAAACATGTGTTTTCATTATGGAAACTATAAATGAACTTAATATTTAATTCCTTCATGGAAAATAATTTTTGTGCTTCAACACATAAACAGTTTCCATGTTAATAATAATAAATGAATCCAGTTTTCAGTAATGGATTGCATTTCATTGGGCACTTTACTACTACCTATAAATTTGGAGGAAGAGTCCCCAAGATAGCAGAGTTATTCTCCAAAACCTATTGTTGGGCACCTTGCAGTTTTGAATACCCAGATCAGTTTTACTTCAGCTGCAGTCCAAAGTAGAGATCTATATTTTGCTCAAAACTCTTGACCTTTCCTGACA
Organism: Dicaeum eximium; assembly: GCA_013396995.1. NCBI lineage: Eukaryota > Metazoa > Chordata > Aves > Passeriformes > Dicaeidae > Dicaeum > Dicaeum eximium. The sequence goes on along the minus strand of VWZP01006707.1, from coordinate 1,396,385 downwards.
AAACTTCAGTTTTATTAGAGGGTAGATTTTGCAAATATGGCAGCCTTTTTCCTGAGTTGCCCTGGGTACTGTTAATTACGATGTTAATGAGGTCCAGGACTTAATTCTGCCTGACTGAATATTTTAAAGATGCAGTGCTTCACAGCAGAAAAAATCCTACTCGTAAACTGTTGACTAATTAAAAATGTAAGAATATAGCACCCACTCTAGTAATTAAGTCTAGAAAATGGGAGAAAGAATAAAAGGTAGGGCATGTAATTACAGTACAGTTTAAAATTTATATATTTGAGATGTATGTCTTCTCAAAAGAGTTTTGTTTCTTTGAGTTGATTATCTAAAAACAAGGTAGAAACACAGGGAAACAGAAGGTACAGGGTTGAAATTATTGTTGTTTGTGTAGTGAGTATGGCATAGTGTAAGGTATGGAAATAAGTGTGCATTGCCTGTGATTTTGTAACAATTGCAAACACAGATGGTTTGAGAGAAAACTAAATGGCCGTGAAGGCTTGGACAGGGGCAGTAGAGCACTTTGGATTTGTTCCTGTCTTATAAAAACCAGGCCTCCAAACCATTGTCTCACCCAGCCTGTGTAATCTTCAAAGACCTCAGTTACTGTCTTTTCCACTTTTACTTTTCTTCCCATTGCTTGTTTTTACTCTGTTTGCCTGGCCAGATTTCTGGTTTGCTTATATCACTTTTGCCTGTCTCTCTCTCCTTTATTTTTTTTTTTAAACAGGAGTTTACATTGTGTTAAAAGCTGTCTTGCAATATACAAGCCAGCAAAAATGTGAATATTTTGTTTTCTGAGTCCAGGAGACTTACTTATTTCAGTGACACCAAGATAATAGAGAACTGGATAATGAGATACTGCAAAGGCTGGGAGATACACCATGAGCATTACACTGGGTGCAGATCCTGTGAGTAGAGCATCTCCTGAAGGCAGGTAGGAGGGAGCTGCTGTACACAGCTGGGGAGCATGTTCTTTTACAAGCCCCGCAGATTCTGACCCTGAATTTTAGTACAAATACACCAGAACAGGTGAGCACAAGAGCTCAAGAGCTTTCTTAAGGTTTTAAGATTTGATAGATCGTATTTACAGTTTTCTTCTGATGTCAGTTTGGACAAACTTTCAGTGTAATGGTATTAAACCTGTTCCCTACTGTCATATGTTCCTAGATAAAACTGACTGTAAAAGATTATCTCCTATGTGTTATGTGACAAGAGGAAGCAAACTGAATAGAAAAGATCAGCCTCTTGTTAATTAAGGTGAAATTTTCTAAGTTCTCATAGGAAGCATTATTAGGCTGCTTTCATAAAAATTACAGATAAACTTTCATAATGTACATTCTATATTAAGACACTTCAACTCTGACTGACACTGAATTTTCTTGGTTTTGCTACAGTTTGACTGTATTTCCCCACTTGCTTAAGTTACTTAGGAGAAATGCTTTCTGCAGCAGAATAGTTGATCTCAATTGTGATAAGCAGGGAGCATGAGAGAATGGAAATGAGAAGGAACGGCATCTATTTCCTGTTCCCACAGCTGAGTTGGAGATGTTCTGCCATGATAGAGCATACGTGCTCATTCCTGATGAAAGGAGGAGGCTGAAGATGGTGTGTTCCCTCTCTTTGAGGTGACTGAAGAATTTCCTTTCCGCCTGGGAGGGGGATTGTAGAGCTGCTAGGACTGCCTTTTTGTAGCAGGGCTCTAGCCTGCACTGTCTCTGGCTCTCTGTGCCACAGCTCTGCGTGTCTGGGTGCAGAGAGGAGCTGCTGTCTCATTATCCCCTGGTGTGGGGAAAGGGTTAGGGTCAGAGTGGGCACTGACCTGTGTGTCAGGAAAGGCACAAAACAGAAGGAGAGGTACGGCCAGAATGAAACTGCTGTTCTTCTGGTGGCCTGATCCCTAGATTTTAAAGGCTCAGTACCATGTGAAATGAAGCAATGGATATGTCCCTTCAGTTATCTCTGAGGAAAGTGTCTCCTTTCTCTCCTGCTCACAGTTGCATTGCAGAGACCTGTGCATCCCCAGAGCAGTTCCATCCCCTTAGCTGGTGGAAAGCTCTGACTTGTGTGAGCACTTCCACTGCTACAATACCTGTAGCCTTTCCTTGTCATTTCAGCACAGGTGTGTAGCTGCCAAGCTACATATTATTTCTATCAAGCAGCATCAGTGACTGCTGAAGGCTGAAGTTTTGTTTGGTTTTTTTTAACAATTCTTCAGGTTCCTTCTTTGCAGATCCACTCTTTAAGCAGGCTGAAAATACAAGACAACAAACTGTTTTCCCTTCCCAAATTTGTTCTATGCTGAGGCCGTGAAATGTGTTGAGGCATGTGGTTCTGACATTTAACTTGAGGGAATACCTCGGTGTAAAAGTCTGAAATTCCCTTTATTTAGAAAAAGAGTCGGGTCAGTTGTAATGACCCTAAGCAGTGAGTGTATTATGATGGGGAGAAGGCAGGGAGCTGAAAACCAGATTTCCTGAAAGCTCTTACGAGGAGGACCTTTTTGTTTTCAGGGGAAGGGATTGGTTTATGTTGCTAACAGGCAATGCTGGGCCATGCCTCTGTCACTGGCATGGGAAGGAGTAAACCTATTGTTTTGGGGGGTGGTTTTTTTTGGTTTTTTTTTGTTTTGTTTTGTTTTGTTTTGTTTTGTTTTTTTTATAGTATAAAAGAGCAAGAGAACAAAGATCTGCTGCAAACAAAGGTATCCATTATGTGTCCAAACACCAAGAACCTTGCAGGAGTCATGGGATCTCTGTGCAGCTTTCTATGAAGCTGGCCTGGAGCCAGCCTCTTTAAGATCTCTGCCTTCATGCTGTCTTCAGACTTCATTGCTCTGGCACAAGGGTAAATTCATGCAGTTGGGTTTCCACCAGGCTGGCATGAGAGGAGTGCATCCAAATCTGTTTAGCATGAAGTGCAGTTTGTAGCTCTTGCAGAATGCGTGAAGTTACATACCTGTCTAGGGGTGGTAATAAAAGAATTAAAAGAATTATTACTTCATCACACAGGTCTTTCCTCTTATATCACACTGGCACATTTCAATGCTGCTGGCCAGCTGGCAGCTTTCTGGCTCAGCACAGCTCTGTACTGAGAGGCTTTTCCCTGCATGGGGACTTGCCCAAGCAAAACAGAGCTGGCTGGAGGCTGCAGCCCTGTCTGTCAGAGCAGCATGGGCACCATTAGTGTTTCTTGCGTCTTTGATCTGAATTTTGTATTCCTTAGGCAGTCTCTTAAGGCAGGATTCAACTGGCAGTGGATGTTAGCTGAAACACATGGCCAGAGCCCAAAAACGAGCATGGCAATTTCATTGCAATGTAGCTGTCATTTCCACAATATTTTTTTACCCAATATGTGAAATACAAGCAGCATTCATTCTCCTGAGCTTTCTACTAATTCTTTTGCTATGTGGTTTGCTGTGTTTTGTCGACACTACTTACCAGGTTCCCCATCTTTGTGAGAGAGGGGCTGTACCTGGAGGCCTGGCATACAGATACCACCACAGACAAAGAGAGGGGCTGTGGTGGCTCAGAATGAAGCAGACTAATGAGGAATTTTGTGTCTTGATGACACCATTAAAGTGGAATGGGTTGGAAAATCAATCAGATTCCTTCTCTGATTACTGTGTAACTCAATTACTGGAGTCTCCCTGGGGCCCAAGGCAACAACCATCTCACAGGAAATGCAGAAGAAAGGCCTCTGAAATAGAGCTATTGTGGACAAAGGCAAGATCTTGTGCTGTGCATTCCAGACAGAGAGATTATATTATGAATAATGAAAAGGGCTGGGGAAATGTACTGGTGACACTGGGGTTTGGGTGGTGAGACCTTCTGTAGCTCAGCTAGGAATGCACTGACAGTTCTTGATAAAGGTGTCAGATGATACCCAGTATCTTCCATGTGCCGTGGCATGAATGTGCCAGAAGCCTCAAATGCTTATATTCTGGTCAGTGGTTTTGGGTAAGTGCTGGTCCTGAGCATTTGTACTGATCTCCCACAGTCATTTCCAAGCACTGGAAATATCTGGAGATCAGATGTTAAAACCACAGGGTTGGGGTTGTTACCTTGCTTTCATATATCACTTCAGTTGCTATGTGGCTTAGCAGCTGATAATTCACAAAGCAGTTAATGTTTCACATTAACGCTGTATATCATTAGGAAACAGAACATCTCAGTTTGATGAAGCCTTTGTCTTAATGCTGGTGATCTGTGGGATAGCTGACCTTACATCTGATGCTCTCTGATCTAGAGATGCCTTTCTGGCAGGACGGGTGCCTGCTGAGCCTGCGTCCTTGGACCTCTGAACACTTCATTCGTGCTGTGCATTCTGACTGCCACTCCCACAATTCACACTGAGGCAGTCCTTGCAGGAGCTCAGAGTGGACCTCAGTTTATCTAGAAACCTGTTTTTTTGTGGTGTTAGATTCCCAGGAGTTTGATGTCAAAAGAGCACACAGGTATTTTCTTTTTCTTTAAGAGGGAATAATTTTCACTGTAATTCTATTTTTCCTTTTTTTTCCTTTTCTTTCTCCAGTATATATATATTTCTCGGCTTTTCAGGTATGACTGGTTTCTGGCAGTTCTCTTGCCTTTTAATATAAATTTTGTTCTGTGTATTTGTTTGTTGCTTTTTTTTCTCTTTTCGTTTGAACCTAAACCAGCTGATGCAGTCCCCAAAGAAAGAAGTGCATCCCGTGCCAGCTGGCGTGCCCTCTGGCTGTGAAGCCTTGTTAAAGAGATCAGAGCTGACAGATTCTTGAGCAGCAATCTGATACAGGCCTTTTTTTTTTTTTTAAATTTGTTTTTTTGAGCTCACCCGTGTAACAAATGGGGGCTTGTTTGGGAGCTTCGCTAGAGGCTTGAATGGAATCATTGTTATCAAAACACTGCTGTGATTCAGAAGTGCCCAGCAAAGGGGGTTCTTCTCCCTGCTGCCCTTCAGCTGGGCACTGCAGGTGTGGCAGCCTAGCCTAAATTCTGGTTTCATTCTTACTCTACAGAATAATCCGGTTGTCCTGTGATTTTCATCTTTTAAACTGATAACTGGGAAACTGAAGCTATGGTCCTTTACAGCTACAGTCCTTTACAAAACAGTTCAAAAGTTAAAATTAAGTTGGAGAGACTAATGAGTCCAACCAGGGAAGGAGAAGTGTTTTCCATGTTGATGCTTTGGGGATTAAGAGTTGTAAAATTAGAACCTTGCCAGGCTTTTGCATAAATCAACATCGTCTTGATTTTCTTACCATTACCCTGGTGTTTAGATTACAATTCTACTCCAGAAACACTTGCTTGGAAACTTGTAGAAGTAACACTTAGGCTCCTGAGTTTCTCTTTACATTATTTCTCCTGCAAAAACAACTTTGTGTCTAATACGTGTTAAGATAATGAATCTTTAAAATCCAAAATAGGTTTTATGTTTCTATTTTATTCTGTGGGATTGAAAAGCAAAAGGAAGTGAGTTATTTGGGAAGGCAATAACTTGGAATTCTCCGGTTTCTCCATCAAAATTGACTATTACTAGAATCTGAGTGAAGTGTTCAGCATGAATTTGTTGCACAGGAGTAGAATGAAGATGATTTCTCAAATGTGCAGCATTGTGATGTGCATGGAGCCATGTATTACTCTGTCTTACAAGGAATTCACCTCATAAAAAAGATACAGCATATTTGGTGTGTTTCTATTTTACTTCTCTCTGCCCTGCTGAATTCTGCCTCTGCCGGCTTATGCCTCTCTGCAGCTTTGAAGCTGTAATGGCAAGCAGGAAGGTGGTAACGTTGGGGTCTTCCTTTCAGAGTCAGTGAGATGGGAAGGGTTTGTTGTGGAGGTGGAAAGACTACTTTCCTGATTGCTTTTGGAAGGTGGCACATGGTTTTGGGTTCTGTGCTGATAAACTGGAATTCCTGGTGTATTACAGGGACTGAACTTGACTTGAGAAGTCATGTTCTATGTTCTGTCCAGGGAATCCTATATTCAAAATCAGTAGCAAGAAAAAGAAAAAACTATATAAATTCTATTTTTTACATCTTCACATAGTTATTTCTCACTTTCTCTCCCCTGTCCTTTATTCAGTAAAAAGTTAACAGTATGTAGAGACAAAACCGAAAGATGATCAGTTGTCTGTGATGAAGAAAACACAGCTAATTGTTGCTGACTGAGCTGGATTTCCAAAGCCAGCTCTGTCATTACAGAGGGCCATTTGGGAATGAAGACCCCAATCCATTTGGAATCTTGGGAAAAGGGATAATTCTACCAAAAATCCTGATCCATCTGCTGTGTTGCAGTGCAACCTTCAGTAAGTTTTGCTGAGTCTCCGTTTCTCCAGTGGGAAGTTATTTGTGTGATATACTTTACATTGACAGTCTACAGCTATTCTGAAAACCTCATCAGGGCTAAGGTTTCGTTTGCACTACACAAACCAGTCCCTGCTCTGCTGAGCTTATAGCAGAGGCATTGTTTGAGATAATACCTAATGATCATCATAAGGCTTGTGTAAAGAGCACTCTGGCTCTCTTCCATCTGCTGTCATAAAGTTAGCAGTATGATATCTCTTCATATAAAATCTGTTTGTGGTTTTTGTCTCTGCTTCAAGCTGCACCAACAGTTTGGAAAACAGCCTGGTGGGAGTCTTTAGAGTGGGACTTTTGGCCTCATCTATGAACTGATATTTTCCCTGACTCAAAGGGATTTTTTTCCGTCTAGTAATACACATTACAAAATAAGCATCTGTCTCACAAGTAGTTCTTTTTCTGGTGGAGCTGGTTGTTAGAAAACCCTGGCTTTACTATATAAGAAACTTATTTATGCCTTAAACTCATAGACAAATTAATCTTCTCATATTCTTTGTTTTACCCAAATGGTAGTAATAGAAAAGCTAAAAAATGGGAGGAATGGAGAAAGGATGAAGATCTCTTTTGGTAATATTATTTGCTATTGCTTTCTTGTGCCTCCTGGTGTTGCAAGCTGTGCCAGTTGAGCAGGTGCTTAGAGGGTCTGTATGTGGTGGAGCACATCTGCAGGAGTTGAGGGGGTGATGAGAAAAGTTTTTTAAAGAAAAAAGGCAGTGTAATTTTTACAGAGAGGTCATCATGAGCATGACTGATTTGGTGAGCAATGTCTGCCATTGAGGGTGTTCTTGCATTGTACTGAGGGAGGAAGCAGGCGTGCCCCAAAAATGTGCTTGTATCCCAGGAAAGGCACCAGGGTATTGCTGGGTAAGTCACACTGCTGGTAAGGGAGAGAAGACTTCACTATGAGTTTTACTTTGCTTTTAAACCAAAGAGAAATTTAGTTAGTTTCTCTGGTGTTTGTTTTGGATTATTTGGTATTTGTTGGGCATTTTTTGCTGGAAAAATAACATATGGTGAAATAGTCTGCTGCCATGAACACAAATCAGGAGGTGAGAGAGCTTCATAACAAGAGGCTTTCATGTATTTGAGACCAAATTTATGTTGTGCTGTTGGTGATATAAAACTGGTTTCATGTTCTTCAGTGGCATATGAGAGAAGGCGATGAAGGTTTCAGGAGATGTTTAATCTCCAACTGCCACCGAATCAGTTGGCAACCATTAAGTGTGCAGTGTGTGGGAGCCTGTGTCCCCCGCCCTCTCTGCTGCCTGAGGGATGATGCCTCTCCAGAGCTGTATTTTGAGACCTCTGGAAGAAAGTGAGTTCCCAGGACAAATGGGGCAGCCTTGCATAGAGTGCACTGTCCTCCTCTTGTTAGCTTTGAAATATAGGCTAGAATAAAAGGATTTCACATCTTCGTTCAGTGGCTTGCAGAGGGCTGGGGGAAGGCCGGGTGCTTGGCTCTGTTTGCTGTAGTGTGTGAGAATCTCACCCAAGGTGAATGTTGAGTTGCTGTGCACTGTCGGGACCTTTCTTCCAAAGGCCATTTGGTTGTTCTGTCAAGCTCCCACACAAACGGGGTGTGACACCTCCCAGGGAACAGACCTGCTGATGGATGAGTGATGCTGCTGCCCTATCACCCTCTAGTCCTGCCATTTCAGCTCGAGCCTGTTAAATGCTGGAGTCATACTGACAATTGACTTTTTCTTTTTAAATTGCAGGATGCAAAGAGAAGGTGCCATCATGTGAATGTGAAACAACTAAATGAGAAACAGGACACATGGGAAGGCTGAGCTGCAACTGCTTGTGCACAGAATGACAGACTGATTTGCTATTGGAGACGACATTCTGGAAACCTTGCTTTTCCAGAGACTTCTGAGTGAGAGGAGAGGAGAGGAGCCCGAGGAAGCACAGAGAAGAGCGATGGGAATTGAGGGCCATGGTTACCTGAGATAAATGGCAGATCTCTGGGAGTCTCGCCTTGTAGCTGTTTGCTTTAGCTTTTTCTCTGTCTGCAGCTGCACTTTCTGTTTTGTGAGCTGCTGCTGGGTCCTGCCGCGGCGGCACCGGAGATTCCAAGCGCGCCGTGGGTCCAGCGTGTGAGGAGGGGGTGAGCCGCCCGCCTCACCATGATTCAGCTGTGGAAAGTGGTGCGGCACGTGCGACAGCTGGAGCTCCACAGGTTGATCCTGCTGCTCATTGCCTTCAGCCTGATCTCCATGTGCATCCTGGCTTATTACGTCACTAACAGTCCCAAAATCAAGGAGCCACCGCCCCTACCCTTCAGTGACTGCAGCAACCAGCACCGCATCTTGATCCCACCACAAGCCAGCTGGAGGCTCACGAAATCTGTGGACACCTCGCGCACAGATCCTGTGGTGCTCGTCTTTGTGGAAAGCATTTACTCCCAGCTCGGGCAGGAAATAGTGGCCATCCTGGAATCCAGCCGGTTCAAATACAGGACAGAGATCGCCCCTGGCAAAGGGGATATGCCCACTCTGACAGACAAAGATAGAGGGCGCTATGCTCTAATTATCTATGAGAACATCCTTAAATATGTGAATCTAGATGCTTGGAACCGAGAGCTGCTAGACAAATACTGTGTAGAGTATGGAGTGGGGATTATAGGCTTTTTCAAAGCTAATGAGAACAGCCTGCTCAGTGCACAGCTCAAGGGTTTCCCCCTTTTCCTACATTCCAACTTGGGGCTGCGGGACTATCACATTAATCCTAGTGCTCCCCTGCTCTATGTCACCCGGGCTAATGAGGTGGAGCAGGGTCCTCTGCCTGGTGATGACTGGACTGTGTTTCAGTCAAACCACAGCACCTATGAGCCAGTGCTGTTGGCCAGCACGAAATCCTCGGAGTCCATTCCTCACCTGGCCACTCACAAAGCATTGCATGCCACAGTGATGCAGGACCTGGGTCTGCATGATGGGATCCAGCGGGTTCTCTTCGGCAATAACCTCAATTTTTGGCTGCACAAACTCATTTTCGTGGATGCCATTGCCTACTTGACTGGCAAACGCCTCTGTCTCACACTTGATCGCTACATCCTTGTTGACATCGATGATATATTTGTGGGAAAAGAGGGCACTCGCATGAAAGTGTCTGATGTAGAGGTAAAACCCCAGAGTAGATACCTCCAGAGGTTCTAGATGGATTTCTAGTGTGTGTGGTATACCGGGAAAGTCAAGATGGCATTTAATTTGAGGGAAAGCATTGATTGCTGCAGTCGTACTCATACAGAGAATTAGCCTGCAAAGATGCTGAGGCACCTGTGTGATGCTCTCAGCAGTTTTGCAGGTTTAAATGGAGCACTTTAGGAGCTGCCCTCTCTCAGTTTAAGAGGAAGATGCCTGTGGTAGTCTATCCTGTCTCCTCTTTAATGTAAGAAACAAGTATATGCAGATTTCGTATGCCAACCTATTTGTAACTGTAAACTCTGCTGTTCAAAAGGAAAAGCAAGTTGTGTTAGAACAGAACAGAAGAATATATTTATTATTATTTGTGATGTGTATAAGCTGTATATATTATATTGCAAAACTGTAGGCCAGTCCATGCTGTGTAAACTGATACAGTCTATATTTTAGCCACCTAGCTTTTCGACACACAACTAAATTGGGAAAGGAAGCTCTTACCCTTTGCACCCTCCTCATGTCTGCCACCAGCAATCCCCATCCCTGAGCAGGAAATATCAGCAAATTCACCAGAGGAAAAGGGTCAGACCAAGCCTTCATGAGAACCATCTCTGTGGCCTCAGGATTGAAAAAGAGACATGCCAGCTTTGTGGTTTGCTTTCCTTGGCAGTTCCTGGAATAATACAGTGACCTATTAGGAAAGGTTATGGGTAAGAGACAGATTTTGTGGAGGAGAGGGAACTGAAGCAGGCAAAGATAAAAATAAGTAGGAAAAAGGTAACAAAGTTAAGTGCTCCTTCTGATTCTCTGTGTCCTTTAAAGTAATGATGATGCGTTCTGTTAAATTTGTGATCCATGTGCATGTGATGCTTCATGGAACCAAGGACTTCCCTTTTTGTCCTCCCTAGCAGTTGTGGTTTGTAGCCATTGAGACAGGTGCCCTGCCTGTTTCTCAGGTGGTCTGAGGTTGTTCATAGGTACATACTCTGGGTTCCCATTCAGCACTTGCCCCCAGGTGAGTCCTGGATGGTACCAGCCATGATGGTGATAAGCCTGTGACAGCAACTGCTTTAGCATGTTTCCAAAATAACTTCAAGGTGAAGCACCCTTTAAACTTACATCCAAGGCACAAAATATTTGAGGCAAAGGTGTAAGAAGAATACTGTTGTACAGGTTTTGCCCCTTACCTGAACCTTGCCTGTTGCATGTTCCCAAGAGCCCTCTTCCACCTCTCTAGGAGTCTTACCACCTTTTCTACATGTTTTATGCATCCATGTAGGATATGTCTTAGTTCATCTCTGAGGTTCTAGGACTTCAAGATTTTATGTTTTGTATGTAGTATTGATTTAAGGAAAATGCTAACATTTTCTTCATTTCACTGTAGTGTCTCTGTGCTTTGAAGTGCTGAAATGTTCTGAAAGAGATTTTCTTTTCTTTTGTGAAGGATCACAATCTTATCTCGGTCCTAAGGAGGCCCTACACCCACTAGTCTGTATCAGCAGAGATTCTCACCTCTGTAGTGTTTGTGCAGGTTACAAACCCATGTGGGAAGGCAGGATAGGTGGCCAAAGCTCTTGGGAACAAAGACTGCTCTAGTTTAAAAACACACCCAGACAAGATTATTCCAAAAGATGCTTTGTTTGGGTTTTAACAGGGTGAAATGGAGGAATAATCTGTGATCAGCAAGCAGCGAATCTCAGGCAAAGTAGATAAAATCCAGATTTATCCATTTAAAAGAAGCTCTCTGATTGCAAAGCCACGTGAGGTTAATGAATTTTTATTTTTTAAAAGCGAGAAATAACTGCATGGATTTGTTGATAGTCTCTCACCGTGGGGAGAGAAGGGGATATAATAACAGAACAGCTGGCATTTTCTGTGGCCTTTTATATGAAAGCTGTGTTTCAGGGCTGATATCTCAACACACAGCTCCTTATCTCAAAGCTTAGATTACAGTGGTCAGGGTAGTGGTTTGAAGACTGGATGTTGTGTGAAGGTATAAAATTGACTCTGCTGTCCCAGTGAGCCTCTTTGCCATATGCAGGTCCACGTTCAGAGACCTTCCCAGACAAAGTGACTATTAAAAGAAAGCACTGAATATTATTTGATCAAATGCATGCCCATGTCTTACACAAGAGAAATGTTTTTATTTGTGATGCTTAAAGGAGAGCTGAATAGCTTTATTCTCTAACAAGAAAAAAAGGAATTGTGCTTGCTTTTACTTTAAAGATGATAACCTTGAGTTCCTGTTTCTGCTGAAAGGCTGCAGCAGGAGCTTGCAGTCCTCAATAGAAGTGGAACAGTTGGAAGTTGCACAAAGAAAATGCTTTTCATTTGTAGAGTTTACTAGAGATTTGAGCTGCACATAATTAACAAAACAAAATCTCAGAGAATCCCTTCTCTTCTCAATTTATTCCACATTCGGTCTCTTCTAAAATCATAATCCTTGGAATTTACCAAACCTCCATGGAACTGGCCAACAAAGACAAGCCATTTCTAATGCAAAAGGATCTGGCTTTTGTGATCCTTTCTGGTCATCTTTAGGTATGAGGAAAGAAGATTAAGTAGATGAGGTTTTGCCTCTTTTGCTGGTAATCTCTGCAAGGGCATGAATAGTGAGCAATCATTGCAACTGAGTCTGAGAGCAAGCTAAGTAAAAATCAAGGACAGTAATTTCATTTTGGATTACGAATGGTGAGGGTGCAGAAGAGAGAACCTAGTGAGGGTGACTGTCAGCCAGCTCTTGTCTTTCTAAATTGTAGAGGACAATCTTACCTGCAATTAAAGTACTCAGGAATTTTTGACTGCCTGATTCTAAGACTGCAGGGGAGGTAGACATAGCAGTACCATGAGAGCTTTCTCTTTTGCCAGTGTTGTTTTGAGCTCTGCCAGTGCTACCGCTGGTGGTAAGAAAACTGCAGGAACTCCTCTCAAGATCGCGCTGCCCAGGGCAGTGTCTGCCAAGACCGTGTTTCTGCCACATGTTCCTAGGATGGTTTGCATGAGCATTGAGAAGAGGCTGCAAAAGCACTCAGCTTTCTTCCTCCATTTTTTTATCATCTCTTTCTCTTTATTTGTCCATGTACTGTTTTCTTAGAGTCATGTTTTTCTCTTTTCCTAGCATATGACTCTCAGCCTTATTTCCTCCTTTTCTTTTGCCTCCTGTTAGAGGAAGCTGAGGTAGGTAACGTTTAGGGCTTGTGTAGAACAAATAAATTCTCTACATACACTTCTGGAAGCTAAAAAATTTCTTAGCCCAAAAAGCAGAGTTGCATTAAGATTTAGCCCTGTATTACTCCACTGCCAAGGACATCCTGTTATCATAGAAAAGGATTAGGTCCTAAAGAAGCTCCCAATACAGTCAGAGTACTGTGACTTTCCCTGATTTCTTCCTCACTCCTAGGATAAGGAGAGTTTTTATTTTCCCTGGAGGACATCAAAAGCTTGTAGTGACTGTTAAGGAAACCTTTGCAAATCTGTCAGTGAGATACAGATTTTTAATGTACTGCAACAAAAGGCACAATTTTAAACGGTTTTCCCCTAACATTTGCTTAGAAGTAAATATTGATCATATTTTGATATTATTAGAAAGCCTTTTTTGAAATGATGGGCAATGAACATCAGGGTGAAGATTAGACATTTTTACCATTATGTCCAGAAATGTGCCTTGGAATGTGGTTTTCTGTCACTTGGGCCTGCAGCATGGCTGCCACAGTTAAGTACGAAAGGCCTCCAGAAATACAGGTTGTGCATGGCAGTGAATGCTCTGATAGACTGTGACAAGTGTGAAGTGGGTCTGGCCTTGACGTGGCTTAAGAATTCCTGTGGCCAGTGCTGGGAATCTCTTTGGTGACCCCAGCAGTGCCTTGCTGGGGTGAGCCTTGCAGAGCTCCTAGCAGGGAGCATGGCTCGGGCAGGGACCTTTCTGGCTAGTTAGTGGGCAGGCTTGTATCTTGGAAGGCTTTTTGAAATAAAAGATAACAAAATATAAAAAGAGACAAAAAATATAAAAAGAGATACTTGGATGGATTGAGGGGCAGTTTTCTAGGGGAATAAAGTATGTGTTTTAGAGGTGGGGGATAGCTAAAATGCTAGCCCTCTCTCATACCATGTGAGCAACTGAACTTCTTAAATAGGCAGAGGAAGAATCTGTTCACATCTGGCTGGCTGTTTTCTCTCTTAAGAGGTAGCTTGCTCCACAACCCTTGATTGCTTTTTGTTTAAGAGTCTTAGAGCATATTATGGATACAAATGAAATACCACTTGAATAACCTGTTAGATATTATTAGTATTATCATATTCATCTTAGTTTATGAAAGAGAGTGCAGACAGAAGTGCCGTCTTCCACATCGTTCCCACACCTACTACACCTTACTACAGCTTACAGACCTCTTGGAACCAGTGTGGAACCAGGGAGCACAGAATGCATAATGTGTTGAAATGAATGTCCAAATATTGGCACCTTAATCTCCTTTATCCTGTTCAGGAGAAAGACATTTCTTCAAACCTGTGCTGTGCCAGCTTACGGCTGTGACTGTGACAAGGGCCCAGCATCAGCAGAGGGATGGCGCACGATTAACGATAAACTTGCCACGAAGGAGGACTCCATAGGCCTCCATAGTCTCTGAATTTCTGGGGCCCCCATAGTTCCTCCCTGGTTCCTCCCCAGACACAAAGGATTGCAGCCTGCTGGAGCAGGGCTTTTTGGGATTTATTATCAGACAGATGTGTTGTCATGGTAACCCCAGCCAGGCTTTAAATCTCTTTCTGTGCAGAGGAATGCTAAGCCTCTTAATCACTGTCTTTCCTCCCACCACTTTCCTACCCAAGCCTGGGGAACTGGATGTGCCTTTCAGGGCAGCAGAGGGAAATTTGGGGCTTGATACAGCTCTGGAGAAAGAAAAGAAAATGCCATTTTCCTGTCTGAATTACTGGGTGATGTGTTCAAGGTGCTGGTCCCAAATTTGAAGTGATCTTGTAAACTGTCTGGACAGACAGGTGCTTCTCCAAGGAGAGATGCACAGCTCTTAGTCTGTGCTCCCTGATGTGTGGGGTGAGTCCCAGTGTCTTGCTGGGCTACACAGGGGGAGCTTGGTCCCATTGCCTGTTCTGGATCTTGTACTGCAAAGTAAGCTTCAACCACCAGTGTTGGTGGTGTGTCGCTTTTTAAAAGCACTGCCTGTATTTGTGATAGGTTCTGGAGTTCTCACATGCCTTGCATTTATCAAATTACTGTTCTTGGGTGGGGACTGAGGTAAAGATGTGGTAGGTAAATAGCCATGGAAAAGCTGAAATCTTTGAAATTTGTCCAAGGCTGCATTTGGTGTTAGTGTTATGTGGATGTGGGAATGAGGAGCAGGCAATGAAGTGTGTCTGTAGGGAAAAGTCTGAAAGTTTTCCTCCCTCACAGAGAGCATTGAGTACTTGTAGTCTTGTAGTACTGCACATGTAATCTGTCTTCCCATCTTGCCATGGTCATGGACTGCCTGCCTTGAGTGTAAAACCACTCAGCATATGTGTGAGGTGAATGGGTGATTGAAGTGAATTATAGAACCATTTTTAAATTAATGTGATAACCAGTGTGTGGTTAACACTGATTTGATATATCAGTGACAGCAGTGATTTGTCAGGTTATCCATAAGAAGTTGGTGTCAAGGCACCTCCATGGAATGAGAGTCTGCCTTTGAGTGCACTGTCACCACTGAGGGAGTGGTGCACCCAAACAGTGCTCAGAGTGTGAGCTATATGAGGGTACCTTGCAGTGCTCTTTTGTGCTCCTTGGGCTTGGGGAAGGGCAGCTGATGCAGAAAGATCTGTCCATCTTCCCTACACAGTTGGATAGATCTGTGTGCTTTCCCCAGAATTATATTCCCTGTTTCCTTTGTGATTACATCCAGCCAAAGTCTGCTGTTGAGAGGTCATCACCTTCACCTTGGTGCAGCCACAGATCCATTGCTTTCTGAGAAAAGCTATTAAAATCTAAATAGCCCAGACAGGGACCGTGTCTGTCACCTGCCAACTGCTGTCCCCTGCTGCCATCCCTTCCTGCCATCCCCTGTTTGATTGAGAATTCTCCCAAAGAGAGATGCACCAGTGACATTTCCCCAAAACACACAGGTAGCAGCAGTGTTCATCTCACGGCTGCTCTCTTTTTATTGTTTTCCAGCAGAAGAAATTTGACTGGAATTAGTTTGTGTCCTACTTATCTGTGACACACTGAGCCTCTGGGGTTTGTTTTTTGGTTCGTTTTTTTTCTGTCAAGGCTGTGTGCTGTCATACTCTGTATGCTACTGGACCCTGAGGTTCGTGGCACAAGGCACCTTCCCTTAAAGGAATTACTTTGGACTTTTAAAGTAATTGTAAGTGAGCACGAGAAAACCTATAGGAGATGTGAGGATTGTGAATGTTGGATTTCCCAGATTTTCCTCCCAGAATCCAGGAAACTTTTTCTGCTACAAAATTTTGGCACTTCCAAGGGAACACAGTCTAGGATACCTCTGCCGTGGCAGGACTCGCTGCATGGGTAGTTTTAAGAATCCACCTTTACTCTCCAAATAAAAGCCCCCTCCCTTTGGATCACTTAGTTACTGTTCATGATACTACTGCCTTTTTTTCCTTCATCCGTGTACCATAGGCTGCCCCATCCTTCTTTTCATTAGCACATAGACTGAGAAAGAGCAGAGTTTCATTAGCAAAGTCCCAGCCAACAAGGATGACGAAGGGAACATTGAGGCTGAACCTGTAAAGTGTAAAGAATCTATTGCTTTCAAGTGAGATTTATTGTCCTTTTGCCTTAGCACAGACACTCTGGGTCTCACATTGAAGTGGAGAGCATGATCTGACTGTGGTTTTAAAGAGGCATCATTTAGTACAGCAGAACTACTTCAAGTAAAGATTGGGTATGAGGAGCACTTATCTGCTCTGCTCCACTCCAAGAGAAACAATGCCTAAGCCATCTCCTGTGGTACCTCTTCAGACTCAACTGGACACCAGTAGAACACAAAGACATGATACAGAGGAAAAAATATTAATATGAACTTTTTTTTTCCTTTTGTTCAAACAGGCTTTACTGAGCACTCAGAATAAGCTGAGAACTTTAGTCCCAAATTTCACCTTCAACCTGGGCTTCTCAGGGAAATTCTACCACACAGGTAAGCCCCTGACACTCCTTTGTCTCAGCACCTGCCTATAGCCCCCACCTTGGGCTGTGTGTTGTGTGTAATGAGGTAGAGAGAGCATGACTCTGTTGGAAGGGGATTAGCCACTGCTTTTAAACATTGAGCCCCTCTTGTGCCTTTTGATTTTGCACTTCCTTTTCTGCTTTCTGTAGGTACAGATGAGGAAGATGAAGGGGATGACATGCTGCTCAAGCACAGGAAAGAGTTCTGGTGGTTCCCTCACATGTGGAGTCACATGCAGCCTCATCTTTTCCACAATGTCACTGTGTTGGCTGAGCAGATGAAGCTCAACAAGCAGTTTGCTGTGGTAGGGAGCATTTAATTTTGCTTACTTTACAGTGCTAATCCTTAAACATTTTTCTCCTGGAATAGCTGTTTGGACCCCAGTGAATCCAAATACTACTCTAGTATTTCAGCTGCATTTAAGCAAGGCATTTCTGAAGTTCAGATTGATGTGTGGCTCCTGCTGTCTTGAGGCAAGAAAACTGTTCACATGCTTGCTTGTTCATGGGAAATGTTTCCCAGCACCTGCATGGCCCCAGGCAGCTCTGCTACATTCCAGGGTGCAAATCCCAAGGCTCTTGTTTCCTGAGGTGTGAACTTGTAGCATCACCATCCAAATGCAATTAATTTACAAACTCTGGCAGTGAGCAAGTATTTCCTTTTCCATCCTTATTCATTGTGGTTCTGTAAGGAAGTCACCTGGTCATTAGTATAAACTGCTCTGTCTGCTAACAGCCCTTCTTCTGGCCTTCCAGACAATGTTGAAGGAAGTTACTTATCTAGGAAGCACAGAGGAAATTCCCTGGGGTTTGGCAGAGGAGGGGGAAGCCTTGAACATCCTGCATTGATGGAAAAATGTCTGTTTGGTTCTTACAGCTCAGAGTTTAATATAGCATACATGTTTCGCTGAAAAGAAATGTCCTCTTCACCTCTACTTTGGTTCTTTTGATGGTAATCCCATTGGGAATAACAGGCTGTTGTCCTGTGACACACATAGATTAGAAATGAATGCAGAGCACAGTCACAGCATTATAGAAACAATTTAGGCTCCTCCTTTTCCTGGTTAAATAACAATGCAGTCTTTTGCAAAGAGAGACAAAGCACAGAACACAATTACACATATTTAACATAAAACAGGCTAGCAGTCAGAGAAGGTTATTGCTTCATTTAGGGGCTCTGGTTTTATCATACACCACCAGGGCAGAGCTGTCATCATTGATATTGTTACCAGAACCACATAGTGGAATTAAAACCCAAGAAATTCAGAAATTTCCTGTCATTTTAATGTAGCTCCAAGCCCTATATCTTCACCCCCAATAGTCTCTCTTGCTCCATGTCTGCTTTTCTTTGAATTGCTAGAGACAATACAGATCCCAGTCATCTTCCTTTCCTCTATATCAGTTAAGGAAATTTTGTTTTCCTTCTTTAGTGACGCACATCTAGGCGTTGTGGGAGTGAGATGTGTCACTTAACAGCATTGATTAGTTTGTACTAACCAGGGAGCCTGACCTGAGGGTTCTGAATTAATCTCATCTGTCACAGCTGCAAGCTACAAGACCACTCTAACAGCAGCTGTTACCAGGGCTGAATGTCCTTGTTGGTACAGAATCACCCTTATATTTCTACAGATGCATAAAACAAGAAATACAAGCAGTATTTCTGCTTTCCCAATCCAGAGAGTTTTCATGTTCCTCTGTCATCTTGCTCCAACTTGGATGCTGTTGCTAAATATGATCCTTATTAAGGCTATTAGTTAAATACCGAATTATCAAGCTGTGTATTCTGCTTCCAGGAGCATGGGATTCCTACAGACTTGGGCTATGCTGTAGCCCCCCATCATTCTGGGGTTTATCCTGTCCACACACAGCTCTATGAGGCATGGAAGTCTGTTTGGAGCATCCAAGTAACGAGCACAGAGGAATACCCACACCTACGGCCTGCCCGGTACCGGCGTGGATTCATCCATAATGGAATCATGGTGAGCACAGCAGAGCCCACTTGCCTTCCCAGAACAGTCTTCTCATGACCTACATCAGCGACATTACCCTTAATATCATCAGTGTTTCCAAAATCAGTAAGTGAGGCAAAGAAAAAAAACTTGGCTAAGGCCAGTTCTGTGTTTCTCAGAACAATTCCGGGGTCAATACTGAATGGAGAGCAAAACCAAGCCCATCCAGATTCAGTTCAAGTCCGAGTGGCTTGTTCGCAGTGTGATGAGTTAAGTGTTTGAGAGGAATAGCAAGAGTCCTCTGCACTTATGTCTTAAACCCCTTACTCTTTAAATGGATCCCTAAATGCTGCTTTGACTCATTCTCACACAGATGCTGCTGCATCTGCCTCTTCTCTAACTTTGCCTTTTTCTGATATTGCCAGGTTCTGCCTCGACAGACCTGTGGTCTGTTTACTCACACTATTTTCTATAATGAATATCCTGGTGGCTCAAAGGAGTTGGACAAGAGTATTCGTGGTGGTGAACTCTTCCTGACGGTGCTTCTGAACCCAGTAAGTTCATCTGAAAGGGGAATTTGTGCACAGCTGTTGCAGCTTATGTGCCCGATATGGGAAAGGATTAGATCTTGCTGGAGATTGTGTCACCCCCATGACAGTGTGGGTATCTCCAGTGTTTTGCTAAAGAGATGTGAAATGGAAGTCCAAGGAAGCACTTGCTGGTTAAAGGTGCTTTGCTTTACACGCTGCCAAGGGAGCCTCAGTATTGAGTGTGTTGAGAGCTGCAACACTGAGCAGACAGAAACCAGCCAGGGTGACACTGGCCATGGGCCACAGCACATGGGGTGCTACCTGGGCTGCTCTGTCTTCGTGAATCACAAGTGAGATGTGCCTTGGCTCCTTCTGTTCTATGCACATCTGCTGCCTGCTGGCTTCTCCCCTGGCTTACTGATGAATTTTGTTCACAATGATGGCGTCTGCTGGGCTTTCATTATGAAGTGTCTGTGTTCTGTTTTTGTGATGTAGCTATTACACTATGGCTTTTTTGTGAAATATGGGTCTAACCAGAGGTGTTTCCTTTTCTTTCAATACTTGACAGTTCTGTTAAGCCATTAAGTAAATGTAGTACCTTCAACACCCTGCAGTCCCTTCTTAGAGCCATGGACAGCAAATCACATGAGTTTCTCACTTCCCACTGAGGCTGGGATGGTGTACTAGGAGGCAAGAGACACAAAAATACCTGGTCATTTTTAGAAAATTCTGAATGGATAGAATCAAGAGATGAAGTTTGGTAGCCCTTTCCAGTCACAGATCACACTCCCTCCTATTTCTGCTTGTTGGCTGCAGCAGGAAGACATGCTGCTCTTTTTGTTCGTACAGTAACTTGCTCAGTTCCCCACATGAATTTTTTCTTACTAAAGCTGATTTGACCCACAGCTGCTTGTCCTCCATTTCTCTGAATAGACATTGCCTTGCAAAGTTTAGGCAATCATTTTAGAATGTCTTATCTTCAGGAGTATAGTTACTCCTGAATATAATAATGCTTAATCTCTTCTCATGACTTCCACATTTCTGCCACCTTCCTTCTCCTTTATACATCTTTTCCACCAATGCCTGAGTATGGACAAGGAGCCGTGCAGGCAGATCTGACAGAAAGTATGTTGGTTCTGGCTGGTTTCCTAGGAGGTAGCCCTGGAGTACCAGTGCCAGTACTTGAGCACTTGTTTGTGAGATTTTTCATGTAACACCGGTGACTCTTTTCACCATGATGTTTTCTTTAATTCCCTCCTTCTTTCGCACCTTGATTGCAGGGTTGAATATGCAGCTTTAGCCACTTTTGGTTGAGGCTGTAGAAGACCAGAAAATCAACCTTTTTCCATCAGTGGCCTTAATTTTTCCTTTGTCTCTTGCTTTTTCTAGTGTTTAGTAGAACTGATAGTGAAAAAACCCTCACAGTGTACTCTGGGTGCACCGGACACCTGTGACAGGCTGTGTCAGTAGTTGACAAATAGGCCTGGTGTGACTGAAGGTTAGCCTGTGACCAGCTCTGGCTTGTGTAGGATCTGCAGAAGCTGTGGGTCTATGACAGCCCCAGCTAAAAAGCTGTAGGTTTTTATACTTTCAGGTCTGGAAGCCAGCCTTCTGTCCCTATTGCCTGAGACAGAATTGTTATCTTTACACACCACAACCAAACCTAGAGTCTAAAAGTCTAGAGTAAGGAGGAGGTTGTTCTTTGCATTATGTATGGAGTGATCAATCAAATGGAAAGAAACTGCTTTTTTCTCTTGACAATTTCTTTTCTGCGCTTGTGTTGCCATATGCTAGGTGAATTGCACCTTGCCCCACTCTGTATCTTGAAGCATGCAGAAACAGCCTCTGTGAATGTAAAGGCTATAGGTGTCTCCTGGAAAACCAGGAGAAATCCAACCAGTTGCTGGGCTGTAATCCAGAGATCTTTACTGATCTAGGAGGCTGTGCCAAAGAATTAATAGAAACATAGTATCTAGAACTATCCATTAAAATTTACTGATAAGATGTGGTGGTCAAAGCAGCTGGCAGTAATCTGTGATCCAAAAACATTTGGGAAAATTGTGTTCTGGTACAGGATGAGCTTAGTTGCTAGATTTACTGGTGGCTCTTTGTGGTGACTTAAAACTCTTTCAGGCACCTTCAGATGCTTCCCATGTTTACACTTCTCCTTCCTTTTGGCAGCATAGCATTTCTGTCAGAGCAGTGCTGTGCTCTAAGCTCCTCTCGTGTTTGCACAGTGACTCAGACCTTGCATTCCTCCCCTTGCTGATAGAGCCATCTCAGGGGCCTGATAGAAAGCTGGCCAGCTCTGCAGCCCCAGCAGTGATCCATAGCAGATTTGGACCAGGCTCTTTCAGTCCTTTCTGGTGCTTCCAGCTCCCATTAAGTGACATGGAGGAGTCTCCAAGCCTGTATGTGTATGATTAACTCCACAGTGCAAAGAGAAGATGTTTGATCTTCTGTCTAGTGAACAAGGTCTGATGTCAGAAGAGCTGCTGATCCTGAGCACAGGCTGATTGCTTCTCACAAACACTTCTGCTCACACTGCGCAGAGCAGTTCCTGCTGCGCCCACAGCTGCTGTTATTGCAAGGGTGCTCCTACCCTTCTGTTTCTGTATACTGGGCTCTCTGGGGCCTTTGCTCTCATCTTTCCTCAGTGTGAAAGAAGGGAAATCACGGCACACTGACAGTGGAAGGGAGGGGAGAGGAGGGAGGTGTTACTTCCAAGTCAGTCTGCAGAGTCAGTGGGTGTGGATGGGAGGGAGGGAGATGGCCCTTGAGTGTAGCTTATGTCAGAAGTAGCGCTGGGAGCTGTTCTGGCAGCAGTAGCTGTGATGGGGCAGGGCACCCTGCCAGGCCTTGTTAAACAGTGCACACATTACAGGCCATGACTGCACACTCACAAGTCCAGGGAAATGGCTCATCAGCTGGGTTTGTCTTCTTCCAAATCCAGTTGCTTGAGACTGTTTGCAAGTGGCAGCTTTACCTGTGAGAGCCATTTTATCAAATGTAGTCAGTCTTGAGACACAGTTGCTAACTTGGAGCACATGCAGGCTGTGTTTTTTATTCTGGAAATCTTGAAGGGGTTCCAGGTGGTCTCCTTTGTCCTCCCTGCTGCGGTATTTGATTTATGCCAGTGAGCCAGACTCGCATGCAGCAAATTTTTCCTCCATGTATTTCACCAGCAAGTCAAAGGGATGAGGCACATTTGCTGTCACAGAACCTTCCTGATGTCTCCCAGAAAGGGGTGAAATACAACATATGATGCAGTTACATAGATCTTTCTGTCCTCTGCTCTGTGTTGTATTTAGCACATCCTTCTTACATAAGAGCACTGAGCACACGCTGCTCTTTGAAGTGTAGGTGCCAGAGCCTGTCTGGCAGGGCCTCTCTGTCAGCTCAGTAGGGAACCAGAAGTGAAAAACTCACAGGCAGACAAATGTGATAAATCTTGATTTCCACTTACTTTCCATGTGTCCCAGAGTCCTACCAGTATTTTCTCTTGCCTACCCAAAATGTTGGATTGTGAGCACCTTAGGGACAGAATTATATTTGTTTTATACTATCTTGGGGATGGCTCAGGCACAAAGAGCTACTTTCTGTCAGTACCTCTTCTCTTGCTGAGACCAGCCCATGGTGACACTGGGTAGAAAACTGAATTCAGACTTCCTCAGTGCCAGCAAATGTCTTCATCCCAAGACCATCTGTCTCCTGCTTCCCCATTTTGCTCGTTACCTACTGTGAGTGGGAAAGCCATTCCTGCCCCCCCTGCCAGGGAAGCCTGTCATTGCCTCCTGACCTTACCTGGTGTCTCCAGAACTGAGCCCAGGACTGAACAGCAATGGGTGCCCCTGCTGTGACTGAGGTCATTTTCCCTCCATGCACTTGCAGACTCTGGGCAAAGAGTGCTACATCAGCCATTCCTCCACTGGCCTCAGTGTTCCACTTTTGTTTTTCTAACTTCTAGCCATGGTGTGGTTTAGTCTGGCAAAGTGCCATTGTGTTATGGGGACTGGGATACTGAATTCAATGGGACATATCAAAACCACACACTAGAGTTAAGCTGACAAGAGTCCTTCGCATTCTTTTCCAAAAGTTAAAATAGTGAAAAAATGACAAGAGGAAAATGCATCTGTTTGAGGGAGAGATGGTTTGGCAAGACAGAGATAGTGCACAACCTCCTGAGCACTGCAGTGCTGAGGCAGCTGCCACAGCTATTGAGTGCCACTTTGCCCATGGATATTAAAGCTTGGCAGGACATTTTTCAGGGACTGCCTGTGCTGAAGGTTCTTGCAGAATAAAACTTACCAGCTGGTGTCTGTTTCTAGGACAATATCCTACTGCAGTGTCTCTTTGCTGCTCAGATCCCCAGATACACCTGTTTACATTTTAAAGTGGGAGGTAGCAGTTGTTCCTTTACATTTGAGATGTCAGCTCCAAAGAGAATGAAAGCTGATGGGCTGTGGGCCCAGGAAGGACTCCTGTGACAACCGTCCCTGTGCTGTGTGGCCTGGCCTGCAGCGTGGTGCCCCCTCCCTGGCCTGCTGCCCTGCTGTAGCAGACTCTGCAGCTCAAGAGAGTGCCCTGGTTGGACCCTGGGGAGAGCAAGAGAAGTTCCCGTTTTCCCATGAAAGAGGCTTTGCAAGGTTTTTGACTAGTAGGGAGTTACTGTGACTAAGCCTTGTTCACCTAAATGTCCTAGAGCCACTTGAATGGGATTTTGAAACTGTTCTGGACTCAGATCCAGAGTTCCGTTATCGTAACCCTGCACCATTCCCAGGGATTACTGAGAGGTCTGTGACTTTCCTCTCCTGAGCTGTTCTTGTATTCCAAGCACTGTTTCCTGGCAGATGGACATTTGTTAACCAAGACAGCCATGTCAGTCTGAGTTGTGAACAGCTTCTTGCTGACCATGGAATCAAGCTAGGCAGAAACAGTTCGGTATCTCATATCTTTTTTATTTTCAGATCAGCATCTTCATGACACACCTGTCCAACTATGGGAATGACCGTCTGGGACTGTACACTTTTGAGAGCCTGGTCAAGTTTGTGCAGTGCTGGACCAACCTTCGCCTGCAAACATTGCCTCCAGTCCAACTTGCAAAGAAGTACTTTGAAATCTTCCCGCAGGAGAAGAATCCCTTGTGGCAGGTGAGAAGGCAGCTTTTACTGCTCCTAGTGATTTTCTAAGAGGTGTATCCCACATCTGAAGTGTAGCAAGACTGCTGATCCAGAGTGCAGAGGGGTAAAGCATAAAGCTTTTAGGTTTAACTTTTGTGGCTTCAGGCTGCCTGTGGCAAATGGCAAGGTGGAAGGGATGGGGAGTAGGAGCAGTAGGACACAGTCACAGTGTGAGCTTAGGGACAGGGATTGACTGTCAGACATGACCAGGGGCCAGCTTGCAGTCATTTGGGTCATTAAAGGGCTTGTATTAGAGCAAGCTGCTGTGAAATGTAAAGTGTGCCAGCAAGAATCCTGTTTGGTGCTGGAGGAGCTTGCAGGCATGTTAATGTGATTAATCTCAAAGTAATTTCACACTGCAGAATTCATGTTCATTAAATAAAAACACACTTATTCCATTTTATCCCAGTGCAGCAGCTCTCTGCATGGTAATGAGCAGATGAAATTAACTGAAGGTGATAAAGTTGTCTGTCTGCCAGAAGTTCACAGATGCTGAGCTATGCTGTCATGGTGGCCCAGCCCAGTATGGCTACATAGAGCAAGGCCTGTGGTTAACACTCTCAGAGGGACTTTGGATCCCGTGTCACTGGAGCTTTTGAAAATAGTCCCCGGTGTTTTTACTTAATACTTGATGCCTGGCAGAGCAGCAGTGTGGCTCTGAAGTGTTCTTCATATGCTAATAGCATTTTCCCGAGAGGACTGGCCCTTCCAGCTTTTCCTCCCCTTGCCATTACCTTCTGTGGTAATGCTTAATCTCATCACTTGTGCTACAGAATCCCTGTGATGATAAAAGGCACAAGGATATCTGGTCCAAAGAGAAAACATGTGATCGACTCCCCAAGTTCCTCATCGTGGGACCTCAGAAAACTGGTAATGTGAATACTGTTATATAGATTGTGGCTTCCATCTCACTCTTGCAGAGAGCTGGAAAGGTCCATGCTGTAGATCTGTATGGCTGCCCTTTGTGCAAGCTACCAAATGGCCACAGAGGACATTTTGGACAATCTCATATATGTTCTAACCTAAATCTGGCAAGTCTGTCAGTTCTTTTCTCCCTGGCACTGTGCTTGGCCTGCCCTACCTGTTTTGGCTTTCCATGTAAGCTCAGAGAATCTGTGACCTTAAGTGTGTCACAAATAGGCTGTCAGCAGGACTAAGCACACACACTTAGCAAAGGTTACAGTGAATGTCCCCTAGTGCTTTTATTGCTGCAGATGTGTGTACCCACTGCATGCTCCATGTCACTGCCATTGGGAGGGAGAGAAACTCCTGTGTCTGTCTCTGTCACCACCTTTTAACTGCTGTGGCATTGTGGTTGGCAGTGACATGGCTGTACTGACAAGTTCCCTTCTAGGCTGAAGAGAGTAAAATCTTTTCAGCTAAGACCAGGTCTTGAAGCCTTGGCTTTCTGTGTAATGCAGTGCAACAGCAGTACCAACTATCCACAGCAAATGGTGATCCTGGACTTGGAACAAAGCTTGTCCCAGGCAAGCTGCTGTCCCCTGGCTGCATCACTGGGAAGCTCTGATGGTGCTCAGCATGAGACCTCATGTATCATGACCCAGGCTGGTTGCAGGTGACTCAGTAAGAAAACCCTTCCCTTGGATGATTCTCTGTCCTGCTGGAGGTCCACAACCACGTGCTGAGCAGGGTAAAGGGAAAACATCTACAGCAAAGACAGGACAAAGAATCTCTGGGGGAGTTCTCACCCCAGGACACTAATGTTGTCCCTAACATGTCTCCTGCTCAGGCCACCTCTCATGTGGCAGGTTTGCATTCTGCCACATGACAGTGTGGCTGTGCCACCAGCATGGGAGTAGCTGACATGGGTGGCAGCTGTCTTGCAAAGGAGGCAATTCAAATCAGCTGCATGAGTTAAAATGTGGATTGAACTTGACTGAGTAGTGCTTGGTGTCACTGCTGTTGTAACCTGCATGAGTTATGGGTTTGGTCAGCTACACAGGAGAGGAGTGTGTCCATCTGGGAGCTGTTTCTTGCAGTGTAGGTAAGCCTTTAATTCAACCAAAGCATTATGTGTGACCCAGGTCCCGTTAATTGGTTCCTGTTGCAGGCACAACAGCTGTGCATTTCTTCTTGACCATGCATCCAGCTGTCACCAGTAACTTCCCAAGTCCATCCACCTTTGAGGAGATCCAGTTTTTTAATGGCCCCAACTATCACAAAGGAATTGACTGGTAAGAAACATGACACATGTTCTTCTGTGATACGGTGCCTTCTCCCGAGTCTCTCTGTATGTCCGCCTTGTCCCCCTTAGCAGCTTCTCTGTTTCTGAACAGTTGTGTTCCTAGCTTTGCTCAGTGCATGCTTTCTGTTTTCCTGGTAACCCAGCTGTTTAGTCCCAGGAGCAGCACAGGTAGTTTCTCATTTTACTGACTCTTCACCAGGAGAGTTGTAGGCATGATGTAACTTTAAAAATTCAGCAAGTCTCTGTTGAATGCACTGCTGTCATTAAGTTACTTTTACTTTGACATGCAAAACAGACAGCAGTGTTCCCATTACAAAGTTCTTCATGGTTTCAGAGTTAAAACACATAATACTGGAGGAGACAACCTCCCTGCTATTGTTCTCAGCTCTTGACAGTTAGAACCATCACTGTGTTCCTTGTGCTGGCTCCAGTATCCATATGCATGTTTACCTGTAGAAGTTTCCACCTGGCAGGGAAATTCTAGTGTCAGCATGGCACTATTATGCCACCGTGTTTCCAGGGAGAGAAAGTTTAAGGTGTTTCTTACTCAAAGCAGTAGCTTTGGCTGTCAGTGGCACTGGCCTCCCTTGTGTGTGGCTCTGAGGGATGGCTGTGCGTGGCACAAAGGCATTCTGGGATTTCTTTACCTACGAGTTGTGGGAGATTGACTTCTCTAATTATTTAGGGGACTGTTGAAAAGATACTGGAAGATAGTACTTGAGCAGAGCTCACCAAAGTCAAGCACTACAGAGCAGGTGCACTAGCTGACAGGTTGGAAAGTGAAAGCTTCTCTGTGCATCCCCTGGGAAAGTCCTCCAGATTGATCTGCGTGTGGCATCACATGCAAGGGGAGAACCTTTGTACTTAACATGGAATTTGCATTTGTTGCACAGCTTAGATTTGAGCACAGATTAGCCTTCCAGTGTTTCACAGTCCCCAGCCTGCCTTACTCTTACCCTATTAATCAAATATCTTACAGTTTCCATGTTACTAATTTGACACGCTACTGTGAGGCAGGGCAGAGCTCTTCACCCTGCACCTCAGCTGTGGACTGAGGTACAAAGAGACAAATGCTTTAGACAGGTTTAAGCAAGTGGTTGGTGACAAGGCAGGCAGATGATTCTGACTTTACTCTTGGACAAAATGTCTTTCCTGCTAAAGCTTGCAGCTGGGACCTTACCCTCAGGTTTTTCCTTCCACTGCCCAGGGATTCAGGGAACACACTCTCAGCAAAATACTTTCTTGCCTTTGTATCATTTCTCAACTTTCTTGGTCATGTGCCACCACCCCTTTTTGAGTCATGCCTCTGCCACATCTGCACTCCTTTGCTCATTCCCTGCATCACTGGGGAGGTGCAGTTGTGCTGCAGCTCTGTCTGTTGAAGAGGAGTAAGGGTATTGTGGGGCTGTGCCCTTTCGTGTTGGGCCATGCTGCTCACCAGCATTCCATCTGTTTGGCAGGTACATGGAATTCTTTCCCATTCCCTCCAATGCCAGCACAGACTTCATGTTTGAGAAGAGTGCCAATTACTTCGACACAGAGGTCGTACCAAAACGGGGTGCAGCCCTGCTGCCTCGAGCCAAAATCATTACTGTTCTCATCAACCCTGCTGACCGAGCCTATTCATGGTATCAGGTAACTTCCCTGTGCTGGGGTAAGGGCCACAGGGATATTTCAGTGGGGGGAGGTAGAAAGCCCATTATGTGCTTCCCTAGAGGAGGCAGGTTCCCTGCAGGGTGTGGAGAGATTGACATAAGGACGCATTGGTGGGTGGCTGTGCTGCGTCATCGGGCTCTGCACTGGGAAGTGTAAGGCAGAATCGTGTTCCTGCTCCTGAATTCACTTGTGTTTTTCAGCACCAGCGTGCTCACAGTGACCCTGTGGCACTCAATTACACCTTCTACCAAGTGATCTCTGCCAAGTCCCAGGCCCCTCAGGAACTGCGCAACCTGCAGAGCCGCTGCCTGTTCCCTGGCTGGTATTCCACTCACCTGGAGCGCTGGCTGACGTACTACCCCTCTGGGCAGGTAGGAGAGGTTCTTGTGGAGCCCCTTGCAGTTTAGTGTAGAGGAGAGGGGAACAAACTGGTTCATGAACATGCTCTCCCCCCATAATAGTAATTTCACCTTCTTTCTTGTTGTTTGGAACAAAAGCCTCTACTTCCTTTCTCCTGTTATGAGTAGGTAAGAAATCAGGCTTGAATACTCCAATTTTGCACTTTATTGTATTTGTAAAAGGAAATGAGTGCAGGAGGATACTGAGATCTCCTAGAAAGCTCCACAGTACTGGGTATTTCAGCAAGAACAGCAGTGTTAGCACTCCCTTCCTTCCATCTTGGCAGGCTGCAGTCCAGGGACCCTCTTCAGGCCCAGAAGGTCTTCAGCCACTTGCTGTGGTTTTGTTGCTTTACAGGGAGGCTTGTGGACAATGCCCCTTGTTAGTTCCCATGTTGTGAAGCCTTTAGCTGTCTGCTGAAGGGAAAGTTCACTGAAGAGATGTCAGGATTTGGTGTTTTGTATATAAATTTGCAAAAAGGCAAATTAATAGACAGTGTAGACTATTTCAGTCTCTAAAGTCCCAAGAAGTTCCTAAACTGTCTAAGATAAATATANTAAAATCTATATCATGTGTGTGTGTGATTACTGTGAGTCTGGATATGTTTTTTAAGTTCTTTCTGCTGCTGGGGTTATTCTTAAGACAGTCTGTAATCCAGCAGAGGTTTATAATGTTAATTTGGTCTCTTATTCTCTGCCAAAGCAGCAGAGCCTGAACTGTACATGACAGATCTATCAAGACTAAAAGAAAGCTGGAGTAAAGCATTCTTAGGCTTGTATCTCATTGCCTTAGTATTCCTGGAGTTTATTGCTGTGAGAAATGATGGAGCCAAACACACACCTCCTTGTTCTTACTGCAGGTCAGTCTTCACATAGTTCACAGTTCAGTTCATAGTGTGACTATTGCTCTGTTCTGTTCTTTGGGGTAGGTAATTTATTAGCATCAGTGTTGTTCACTGTCTATGAGACATCTAACAGGAGAATAATCACAGGTTACAGAACACCTAGCACAATGGCTGCTGACATCTGAAAAAAAAAAAACTTAGCTGCACATACTGCTGCTGGGCCTTAGTGCTTATTTACAGGGAATTTGGCCAAAGACAACTTTATTAAGCAAAGCCTGACAGGATGTACTGTTTTATGGTACTTGTGGCCCATATCATACCTTCTCTGTCTCTGGTGACAAATGGGCCACATCCCCCTGCTGTGTTGTTCTAGAACAGATAGATTTTGGCTGTACTCACAGGCCAGGGCAGTTGGAGATGGAGGAAGCTCCCAGGTGTCAATCAGCACAAGCTGGCAGAGGCTAAGGCAGCTGTTCTCTTTTCAGCTTCTCATTGTGGATGGTCAGGAGCTGAGACACAACCCTGCCTCTGTAATGGACAACATCCAGAAGTTCTTGGGAGTTACGCCGCTCTTCAACTACACCCAGGCCCTCAGGTAGGGAAATACCTCAGTTTTGGGAGGATGCTTTCTCAGCCAGGAAGTCCTTGATTGAAAGAATACTTCTTGTCTCTGATCACAAGACCTGCCAAGGTTTCACAGTTATGTCTAACCCTAAAATCAGATTCAGACACCATGAGATGCTTTGTGGAGACTGGAATCACACCTTGGTGTTTCCTGAAATTATAGGGGAAGGACAAGGTTTTGGCCAGTGTCATGGAGAAGCGTGAAGTTGTTCACAGCTTGTTCACAACCTATGATGGTTTTTTCCATTTGGTCTTTGTGTTTCAGAAAAGGTGCTGGAATTATTAGCACTCCTTATGCTTTGCGTTATACCTGTATCTAACAAAAAGCAGAGGTATGATAAAAAATGTGTGACAATCTGCTCATATCTTCACCCAGATAGAGATGAGGGCTGCACTGCAGTTTTGAGGTAAAGAGTCTGTTATTAGAGATGACGTGGATTTGACAGGTGCCCAGAACTATCTGAGGGAGCCTTAGGAGAGGCACCACCTCACTGCAACAGTTACAGGATGTTACTGCGCTGTGACTGTGATCTTGCCCACATTGCATGTACAGTTAATCTGAATAGATTAAGTGCTGTTGAAGGGGTACTGTGGCCATACACAACTCAGCAAGTGGAAACTCTGCAATCGCACTGAAGATGCTGAATATTATTCTTTGCAAATCAGCTGAAAGCTGTTTTCACATCTTCTCTGCTGCCACAGCCTATGCCAGCTGAGGATGGTGGGTGGGGATGCATGCACAGAGGCAGAGAACAATTGCCCTTTCCTTTCATAGCAGAGAGTGGATAACTAATTCAGTTCTCCCCCTACAGCTGTTTCCAAAGGGGTGGCACATGGCTCCCCAGGGAGGAATAGATTTAGAGAAATGTCAGGTTACTTGAAAGCTTTACTTGCTGCAGCACATGTGCTGATGGTGAATGGAGTATCTATGGTAGTGGTACTGGCTGGTACCCCTCAGCCAGGGTCAGAAAATAGATGGGATTTGTCAGCTTGCCTCAGATTTCTGCAGGGGACTTGCTCAAACCTCGAGCTCACCTTTGGCCAGCTGAAGGGACAGACCAGGCCAGATCCCAGACATGGTTCCCAGCGTTGCCTCATGCCTGTTTTAGCAAGAAAAGAAACACTTGACTGTTTATAAACAGTCAGGGGATTCTCTAATACTCAACTGTAGCAAGGAGATTTAAAAGAATTTACATACACTAAAACACTGATTATTATCTTTCCCCCCAGCTGAACAGACAAATCATGTAACCATGTTACCTCTTAAATTTGCACAAAGCTGAAATAGTTATGTTTGTAATAGATTTCTTGTCAAAGTAATCCAGTACTAAAAAAACCCCAATGAACCAGTATCACAAAATAAATAGTAAAGCACTGAAATAGGAAATAACTATGGAGTTACTTAATTTCTGCTGCTGCTACTTGGGTGTGTCACTGTACCCTTCAAAGATAGATGTCTTTTTTCAGATTTGATGAAGCAAAAGGATTTTGGTGCCAGCTGCTAGATGGAGGAAAGACTAAATGCCTAGGAAAGAGTAAAGGAAGGAAATACCCTGATATGGATTCCTTGGTAAGTAGCCGTCTCAAATCTCTTGGCAACAAGAGATGGAGAAACATCCCAGCAAACCCACATGGATTTTCTTACCATCTGTCCTAGATGACCTGTGGAGCATGTGTTGAGGCTAACATCTTCTTTCATGCTCACGTGGTTTGTTTTTTCCACACAGTCACGGCTCTTTCTAAGAGACTTCTACCGGGAGCACAACATTGAGTTATCCAAGCTGATGAACAGACTGGGGCAGCCCCTTCCAACGTGGCTCCGAGAGGAACTGCAAAACTCCAGCTGGAGCTGAGAGGGACTCCCTTGCCCCCCACCCCCATGCCATTGGGATGTTTGGTGCTCCAACGTGTGCTATGATGCCATCTCTTGTCAAGCCAAAACAACTGGACAAAGGAGCAGGAGCAGAGAATGTGCATGTGGAACCTTGCCCCACTCTTGGAAAGGGCTGCTGCCCTGACCCTGCCTTGGGGCATAAAGTGCAACCCACATTCTTGAGTATTAATGGTGTGCTACTACAATTCAACTTATACTTACAGGAAGGATTTGAAATGCCTGCCCTGCTTAGAGCAGGGGAGAGAGCAGAGTTAACACTTTATGCATTTTTAAATTACTTTTCTCAGTATATGAAACAGGCATGAGCTGGAGTTAATGTGTTACTCCTCTGAGCCCAGAAGTAAAGGCTGAAGAGGGGAGACAATTGAGCCCACTGCTGAGAAAAGAGCAGCAGCCTAATAAAAGGGGAATCTAGTGCAGTGAAGCCCAGCTTTTATCCGTAGTCTGTTTGGCACAGCGAGGCCCAGGAACGCCTTGCCCTGCCCGTGCCCGTTGCTTGCAGTGCCGCTGCGTGGGGATGGTGGGGACTGCAGCTGCGGGAACAGGGACAGACAGGTAACCTTGTCTCTCCTTATCCGCAGTGCTTCGGGTGTGATACAGCGTCTGGTGACTCTGGGCAATGAATTGCTTTGTTATCTTAGAGAAAAGGGTTGCCACATGTGGCAGCTGGCAAGTATTTCTCTGCAGGGACTTCAGACATTTCAAAAGATAACCAAGGAGCAGTAATGTCCCTGTAGAACACTTGGGAGGTGTAAGTGCAGCACAGCAGCAGGGGGAGGCAAAGCTCAGGTATTGTAAAATAAGGCTAATGATACAGCTGAAAGCAGGCAATTCAGTTCCCCATGTCTGATCAGCTTAAAAAAAAAATAAATCCCTTTCCAACAGCTCCAGCACCCCTACCACGTAGTGGTAGCAACATAGTCCAGTTGCTAGCACTGTTTTAATCTTCTTGCACTCCAACAATCCAAGGAGAAAAGATAAAAAAGCAAAACAGTTAAAAGTAAGTCATGTTCAGCTATAAAGGGAAGGCTTTGCACCAGAAGTGGTTTCCTATGCCTAAAAGGGGCTTCTGCCTATGGTAAAGTAAGTACACTAAGGTACTTTGCCTCCTCCTGCAGTTGCTGGATAATTATTCTCAGAGGAAATCCTCCATCATGGTTGTATATATTTTCTTTGAGCCCTCCTCCCCAGGCACAGGTGGTCCTTGGAGAGTGCTGCAGAGGGGCAGGATCCAAATGAACAGGTTATGGAAACTTCCACAACTGTCACAAGCCAGTTGTCTCTCATCCAGAGAGAAGTTGCTTCAACTGAGCTTTTCCATTGAGCCTTAGGTATTGTGTATTTCTGAATGAATGGTGCATTTACCATTGTATGTAAATGTATATAGTATGCAATATAGTATTTTATTTCATGTGCCCTTGGAAAGGGTTATTTTGTGCAGCCAAAAAACTGATGGAAGGACTAGAAACCCCTCTCTCATTCCTGTAAGAGAGAAAAGCCCAACTTCCTGCACTTGATTCATGTATAGCATCATTCACATTGAATGATAATGAAGAAATTCTTGGCTCTCGAAGCTGAGCACGTGTCTAAATAAAGGCTAGAAGTAGTAGTAAGTGGAGATTCAATAAATGTACTACTTATTTTTCTTCTTTGTGATGATTTGGAGTGGTGTCATGGTGCCTGAGCTGGTACAAGGGTAAGAAAAACAAAGTCCTCCTCCAGGCCTTAGAGTGGGTATTTGGAAGGGTAACAGTGGTGTTTAACCTAATTTGAAACAACATTGAACCATTGTGCTAAAGCTTGCAGCCAGGCTGGAGTTTGAGAGTCAGTCTTACTGGTTTGCAGTAGTGGTGACTTTGGGGCCATTCCTAGCTACTGCAGTTGTTTCCAGCTGCTTTGCCTGCCACAGCAGAGCTTGGCTCTGTCCCTCCTGTCCAGATGTGCCTAGCACAGCAGCCCTTACAAGCAAAAACTAGAAGGAAAACATTGTTTGAATAGTCATAGTTGTGAGAGCATTGTAAAACAGTCCTACAGCTCTCCCTCCACCAGACACTTGACAAATAACCCTGGCAGCAGCAAGGCATTTTCACATGCTGCCACAGGAGGTGGATCCCAGGACCAGTGATCATGCTGCTCCCTTGAACGTTTTCCTGCTCTTAATTCATTATAGGTTGTCACACAATTACCAATCCCACACTTCCACACAATTACTTCATGCTTTACCTCAGACTATGGTACATCTTTGAGGAGATGCCCAGTAAAAATAAGTATGATATGAGCAATAAATATTGGGAGGGGCTCAGTAAGTACTAATGTTATTTTTCTGGTAATAGTCTGTCACTCAAGGCAGCAAATGGCAACTGTGGAGTCTCATTATTTATTTCTTCCCTCCCCTAGTTGCTTCATTTCTGTACTACTTTAGTTCTTACTGCTTATGCTAATGACAAACAAAGCACCTGCTGTGGTCAGCTCCAAATATAGGTGTCCTTACCTGATGAAGAGTTGTTTCAAATCTGCTACCTTTCTCTGACAGCACATGGATGCAGAAGCTACGCGCTTTCCAGACATCTCTTCACAGCTGTGGAATCAAACACTGCCTCCTAAGAGAAGCATGTGTAATATCAGAAGCTCTGTGATACTAAAAAGCCAACAAACCCTATATTTTTTAGTGAGAGACACTGGGTACTAATACTGACCCATTTGGCACTAAAACATTCCAGATCCTCACACTTCCATAGTAGAAACAAACCTCACCTTCTTCCCTCACTGCTTTGTAGCAGAAGTTCATGGTAACCAGTTCACTTCTAAGACAAGGAAAATGATAAGCACGAAACAGGACCTTAAAGGTTTTTTTGGTAATGTATTAAAAAATACTTGTTTAGTCTGATGCAATAGACCCATTTAAAAAGGAGTAATTTGACCCAGGGACCAGAAGGTCATCTGATTCTAACAGCCAGGTGCATGAAAGGTGAAAATTGGCAAAACAACAATAGGAAACTCTTTGGAACTTGCGCTTGCAAACCACCTCAGGAGTTCAATCAGGAAGATATTTAAAAATTCTCTGCTGCCTCTTTCTAGTCAGTACAACATTCAGGGAACACTGGTACAAATCTCAGCTATAGAGTGAAGACGTTCTAAGGTCTGCCTCAAGCCAGGAGTCCCATCCCCCATCACACAGCAGAACATGGATGGAGCAGTGGTGCTTCCTCTCCATTTATCAGTTCATTTGTTTTTTCTTAAAGGCTTGTGGGGGTTAAAAAACAGAACAAACCAAGTAATACTCACCTCTGAAACACTTGGCAGGCTGGTTTTGCTACAAAAAGTATTCCTGACACTCATCTCCATTATTCTATATAGAAATAAATGATCTATTTTTAGCTTTAAAATGTGGCTTTCTTCCAAGACTTGGTTTCTCACCTTTCTCATCTCCATAGCTTTGTCAGCTCTCAGGTCTCTCCACAATGCTCGTAAACCCTGCAGGTCCATAGTGGTGACACCATCGCAGCAGTCAGAATCCAGCTCATGGTTATGTCGCTTACAGTAACAGGATCATAAATCAGGCTGGGCCATAACCCCTCAGATCACTGGAAATGGTGCTTTTCAGGACTTAGAGAAAAAGTTCCTGACTAACTTAAATGAGGCAATGTAAGTACAACATAGAAGGAAATGTCAGGGACCCAGTCCCTGTTTACAATGCATGCTATGTACATATACCAGATATGTACTAGATTTAATCCATTTCCAGCATTTTCCCCTTACAGCTCACCTCCCCTTCATGGCAAAAAAGGAATTGTGCAGTGCAGCCTGGACAGCACTAAGTAGTTATGAATACTGTAACTGGGAGCAGACAATGCCCTCAAGATAAAAAGTCACTTGTTTGCAGAACACAGTCAGTCTTTACAAGCAGAAACACTATTCAGTAATGGCAGCTCCTCACAGGGTTCCTTTGCATGGTGCTCTCAGGGAAAGCACTTAGGAATCCTCAGCTTAAATGAAAACCCTCCCCCAGAACAGCCCCAAGCTGCACTTCCAGCTTCCACAGATTAATGCTACTTTGGGAAAGGTACCTCCATCACCCTGCCCCAAGTGCAAATACCCTTAAAATGGAAACAGGAAGCAGCAATTAGTTCAAAAGCCACATTTGAATTATTCTGGGGTAAGGGGATAGTGAGGGGGAGGCAATTAAAAAAAAAACAAAAAACAAAACAACAAAAAGACCTTGTCTTTACCATAATCAGGTCAATGGCACTTAAATTCAGGCACAGAAAAACACAAAATATTTAAAATAAACTGTAGTTCAGAGCCATTCAGTCTACGGCTTAAAAGAGCTTAAAAACAGTCATGGTGAGCAACTGCTGAGAAGTCCTTGATGGCCCAACCTGCTCTTTTGTTTTCTGCACCTCAGTTAAAAAAAAAATTTTAAAAAGTCATTGGTAGCAGACCACTGTGAGAACACATTTCTCTTTTGGCACATTCTCTTCACAGTTACATCCTGAAACATTCATTTTTATATCCTAGTCCTCTCTTAATGTCTAGGTAAGAAAACTACAACCTTCCTGCCTCTTATAGAAAACTCTTCTAAATTTATGCCATGTTGTTACAGCTGACAACTTTGACCAAGAGATGGTGAAGAACTTCTTAGGTACTTCAATGCTTACCCCATTTCCACTGACTGAGGTTTGCAAAGCTGTTCAGAGCACTCCAGCACTGTGTAGCAGTAGCCAAGCCGCTACTAAATAAGCTGAGAAAGTAAAAGCTGTATTCTGCTCCAAAATACCACAGCTCCAGGCTTGATAAAAACCAAACCCAAGAAAAAAATATTTAAAACTTTAATTTCAACAATCCTCCAGAAGGCTAGTTCTCAATAGGCTCTCCAAAAACCAAAACACAAATCCCAAATAAATAGTAAGGACTGTAAACAAAACTAGACAGGGGGGCTTTTCAGCTAATTTCAGCCATACCTATTGCCAGGCATGTCATTTCATTACAGGACAGCTCCAACTCACCTTGTTCATGGGCTGTAAAGACACTGAAGTTCAAAGGCAAATACTGTTCTGTCAACTCATTCCCAGAAAGTGCCTCCAAAAGAAAATTTTCACAAGCAAAAAAGATGATAATAGGTGAACATGCCCAGAGACAGAGACATTTCATGTGTTGCTGGGAAAGTCCTGGAGAGCATTTACTCCAAGTGAAAAAACACATAGGTTAACTGAAAGTCAAAGGAAATTTGAATTGCCTGCAACCTCTTCTACAAGTCTTCTGCTGAAATGTCTTTTCAGAATTTCTAAGCCTATATGTTTTTCCCACTCCTGGAACAGTGACCAACTAACAAGACGGCAGTGGGTAATAATTGTTATTTTTTAACAGGAAATTAATGCTTCTGGGGCCATCAGGGCTCACATCCCATCTCTTATAAAGGAAAAATACCTCAATAACCTCACAGCCATGTGGCAAGAAAAAAACATCATCATCTCCTTCTTCACCTTCTGTCCTTGCTCAGATATATTTCATGGGACATGGCTCGGGAACAACTACAAATTACCACACACAGTGGTCTGAAAACTTGTCTGCTCAGGGTCTAAGTGTATTTTTCCAATCAATATCACAGATGAGCCTCTGACATTTCATTTCCCTATTCAATCCAAATCCTTAATGTTACAAGTCACTTCCACTCCTGATACGTAATATTCAGCTCTTTTACCCATTTCCCTTCTGCTTTTTTCCTTCTAAAACATGCTCCCTTCTCTTCCACAGATTTTCCGCTATAGCATTAGAAAGGAAAAGATTAGACAACTTATTTTTCTCTAAGCTCCTTTCACAGTTCTGAACATGCAAGAACCAGAGCACAGAAAGTGTTCTAGGAACCCAAACCTTCCACACATCATCAGGCTGTGCTCTCCAGTCAAATCCAGAAGTTTTGCCCAATAACAGGCAGCTCATAATCAACAGAGACTTCAGTTTAAAAACCACAGAACGTAACCCACTATTACGACCATCTGCATTTCTAGTTAGCATGTAACTAGACACCTTTTGGAGTAATACAAGGAGCTATAACATCTTTAAATAGCTACTGTTGTACAATCAGAAGTAGAGGAACCTCAGTCATACTCTCTGGCCTATGCAGTACACAAAGCCAAACCAAAAGAGCCTGTTCATCTCTTTTGCCCTGTGCCTATGGGTTAGTTGATTCTTTAAGAGTATCATTGAAAATATCAAACAGGCACATATTTCTAACCTGCAGAAACTAAAACTGGCTAAATCCAAGTAAGAAGCAAAATACATTACTACTGAGAAATTGGATTCTTAACATCCAGGAGTCATCTAACTTCCACTTTTAAAAGCCCTGAAATTTATGTGCTTATAAACTTAAGCTATCTAAACTTAATTTTCTGCAATGCTGTCCCTACTAGATATCTTTCACAGTCCACCAAATACCTCTCTAAATACATGGGAGCAGCTGGTGTTCTGCACAATACCTGGGAAATACAAGGCTCTGCATTATCACACAGAATCAAGGCTAGAAAAGGAACCCAGTGACTGGCAGAACTGTAGCAGAACATCCCAGGCTTACCACAACTCTCCCACTACCCATCAAACATGCACCTCAACCTCTGCAGAGGCTCATCATTGTCAGAGCAATACCAGGCAAGAAACCTTTGGGCCCCAGCTTGTGCTGGATTGCTGCTCCCCAGAGCACAGCAGCCACCTACCAGGGCTCACAGGAGCTCCCACTGACACACAGCTGGCCAACTCCTTCAGATTGCCAACATCATAGCAGAGAGAAGAGAGAGTCAGTCTAAGAAAACAAGTGTTTAATCAGGAAACGAGAAGAGACGAGGGATAAGAAACTGATTACAGGAGAGTAATACCCCAGCCAAAAGAAACAGGATTGTACAACTTGTAACAACCAGGATCAAAACATTCTATGAGCCAGCAGTGCCAAGTGAGGGACACTCCTGAGAAAGAGCTCAAGCACTTCTGGCAGTCTCCAGGCAGCTCAGTGCATCCTCAGCTGCTGCAGAAAGCTGCAGAGGTGGCCCTGGCCCTGCTACTCCAATCTCAGCTTCTCTCACCAGGAGTTGCTGAAAGGAATGGAGGGAGCACTCGTTGTGCACAGCAGTTCCAGCCACTCTCCAAAAGGAGATGGTGTGTGGAGTAAGAGAAGCCCATACAAAAAAAAAAGTTTACATATTTATAAATGCCAAAATAAATATTTAAGACAGAATCCCCAACCCCTCTAACATGTGCGTAATCACACTGCAAACTGCTCGCAGGACAGCCTCCTGGGGCTCAGGGAAAAAAGCAGTGACTACACCACAGGGCAGCCAGCTCAACTTCCTTCTCATTTCCTGATGCTTCTGAAGCCTGCAGCCCACTGAGAAGGAGGAGGAAGAGCGAGCAAAGCAGAGCGCCAACACGCAACAGTGTTGGAGAGGAATGTCATGGTATAAATACATCAGATCAGTGGTTTCCAACAAGTTAAAACTAAAATAAAAAAGACACCAGAAGGAAGGATGGTGTGAATGGAACTACAACTATGTTGGGCAAAGGGTTGTGTGTCCGTGGAGCTCCACCTGATGTCATGGTGAGAAGGTGGTCATTTCCAGAGAGACCCTTTGCCACAGCTCCTTTGTCTGCTTGCTGCGCTTTAGGTTCTGGAGAATATCATTAAACTGCATCATGCCCATGGGAGTCAGGCAGAAGGCGCTTCTGGCGCTGCGGATGGCATTCACAAAGTCATCGTAGTCAGCTGGAGTGAGATGGATCAGCCGATGATGGATGTACTGGATGGGAAAAGGGAAAGAGCCTTAAGGCATTTGCTCACCACCCTCCTGCTGGTGAAACTCAGAAGATTGAGCTCCCAGGGAAATAGGTCACATGGTCCTGTTACCCACCAGTGGTCCCAAGACTCGCAGCTCTGACAGAGAAGAGTACCTCAAAAGCAGCAGTGCTGTATCCTACACCCCAGCACACCCAAGGGCAGTGTTCCCTCAGAGCACCAAAATGCAGCACACAGCATCAGCAAGTGCCCTCTATGTTATGAGCACTGTATTGGGCCATAGTATAGCACTAAAGGGCCAGGTAATATTCTACCCCACCAGCATCCAATCCTCACAACCTTTCATTCTGCAGGTTACACCCAGCCTGATCACTGGTCACTGCGCATCTCCTTTGCTAAGGGACATGGGCTGAGTAAAGTTTACACTAAATTGCTACAAAATATCTCTAGCCTTAACACTGTCACTTCTATCAGCTTCTCAAAGAAGGCCCCAAACCAGCAGGTTTAGCTATTGAGGTCAAATGAAGAAGCTGTCACGTCTCAAAAATACCGTCTAGGGTGACAGAACAGCTAATCCAATCTGGACAATATGGCTACAGAATCACCCTTTGGTCATTTATTCAAGAGAAGCAGGTGTATGTGAGGTGTCCTGATTGCCCTGTTTCAAGGAACAGGCAGCTTTGGTATTCCAGTTGGCTCACTGAAACGCTGGTTTCAACAAAGCCTGGGGGATCTGTACTGGTAGCTGACCAAGCCATTTCCACTGATGTTGTCAGCACTGGCACACCAGACAGCCATGCCAGGGCTTTGTGAGGAGGGGAGAATAGGCTACTACTAACAAGAAAGTAAAAAGGATGGGCTAGGGACAGGGGTGGGCAGGAGGCTTGAAAACAGCAAAGAAAGTTCAGAAGTTAAAAGGTATATGTAGCATTTGGAGTGAGGAAGACACAACCACCTTCAGCCTTCAGGGAAGAGCACAGGAGGCAGAAGGCCTTGGCAGAAGCAGTACAATGAGTTCCTCTGCATGCAACCCCCATACAGGCACATGATATCTACTGCAGTCCCTGCTGAGGGAGAAGGATGCATCAGGAAATGGACCACTTCAGCTCCCAGTGCCCATGCACACACGGGCAGCACCTCCAAGGCAGGCAGCTCTGACAGGCAGGAAGATAAGCCACACTTTACCTGCATATAGGCCTGCTGGCACCTCTGCACCAGCTGGTGGAAGGCTGGGGTGCGCAGGTGGTTGTGCACATGGGCAGGGTTGAGCCTCTGTAGAGCTTCCATGATGATCTCCTGGAGCACAAAAGGGCTCAGCACCCCCTTGGCTGCACCAACGCAAAACTGATGCACGTAGTTTACACCTGCACAGGAAGAAGTCAGAACAACAGCGCTAAGGTAACAGATACACAAGAAATCACACTTCACAGCAAGAACCTGGATCTGGAGCACCTTCTTCTCAGTGTAATGCATCCTCCAGCAGGCTTGAGGGGAGACAGTCTAGCAAACTCATGGGACAGAGAAGATTCTGCTATATCCATCAGGTCTGAGGAGAGACCAGGTACCACCTCAGTTACCGGTGTTCCCAAATTCACCTTTCTTTAAAGGAGATGTGAAAGGAAACTAACATGGCAAGGTAACTAGAAAGACAAGGATAACACTGTACCTTCTCCATTGTTTCCTGACTGCCCATCAAGGAAGCACCTAGATGCCTCAGCACTCAGGCTTTGAGGAGGCTGTAGACCTAAGTTAAGCTCCCCCACCACTTCCTACAGTGGAGCTCTGCCATCAGGAGCAGCAGCAGCTGTGCCATTAAACAGGCTGCTTGTAGGGGGTTTTTTAGTTCTTACTGCTTATGAAAGAATTTTAAAAGTGAGCTGACAAAAAAGATCCAAGAGCAAATTAGAAGTAAAAACAAGCAACCCCCCCAAAAGCAACAGTAAAAAGGTGGTTTGAGCACCTATTGCTATAAAGTCTTCACAGAAGGTATAAATATACATAAGAAAGAGGAATACCTACAATATAATGGAAATGGAAAAGAAAGAATCGATACTATCAATTGAAGAGATACAAGCTCTGAACCCTGTCCAATCTTATGTACTTCATCCAGTTACTCAAAATTCAACAGCATGCCTTACAGAACCCAAAAATGGGACAAAGGAGTGGATGAAAGAGCAGTAGGGATCTTCTGAAACACTCTCAGAAATGGGATTGATATCAGGCTCACCCAATCTTTGAAGTTTCACTCCTTCAAGAGCTTTTTCCCACCATGGCCCAAATCCCAGCAAGTGGATTTCTGTTAAGTACTGCTCTGAGCCTTACCTAACTTTGCAGCTAACCCAAGGAGCCATTTTACATCCTCAGTGTAGGGCGGGCTGCGGGAGAAGTTGTTGGGATGGTCATTGTGAGCTCTTCGGCCAAGCATCTCCAGAGCCAGCATCCCTGTGAGAAAGGGGCAGCCACAGTCAAGCAGCACTTCTGCTTAGTCTAGCAAGGCTTATTCTAGCATTTCACTCACTGCAACACAACCTGACTGGTCTGCCCTCCAACAACAGAAAATTGCACAGCTCCAGAGTCTAGACAGAAACAAAAGGCCAATCTTGGAGCCTGCCAGCACAAGGAACTATCTGCAAGAGGCCAATCTTGGAGCCTGCCAGCACAAGGAACTATCTGCAAGAATGTCTGGATCTGCTGCTCCAGGCTGGGAAACCTGCACAGCCATCACCTCCCTTCAGAGCTGCAGAGACACTCAAGCACCCATGGCAGTGTCAAGCAGAGAGCCCCAAAGGCCGCACTACAAGAGGTGTCCTGGAAGCAAAGTTTTTGATCTAAATTTTGCAACAGACAAGCTACCCAAACCAAAAACAACTGCTGCAAAGACAACAGGCCACCACTGAGCTGCAGTATGGCCAATCTGCAAACACTTCACTTATGCCATTACAGTTCTTCAGACAAATCCACCCTTTTAAAAAGCATTCAAATACCAACACGTGCCACGTCCTGATCTTCCAGAACATCTTCCCTGCCTGTGTCTCTCACTTATTCAGGCTATTAAACACCTTTCATGGCTTGTCATGTACCACTGATATTTTAAATGACATCTACACCCCTTTCTAGCTAACAAGTACTCTCTATTCTAGCTTTCAACAAGAAAGTCAAGCTTTACTTCCATTTTCTTGCTGTTTCTCTTCCTTTGCTTATTTTAGAGGCCTTCTTCTTCTA
The DNA here is from genome assembly GCA_013396995.1 of Dicaeum eximium. Classification (NCBI taxonomy): domain Eukaryota; kingdom Metazoa; phylum Chordata; class Aves; order Passeriformes; family Dicaeidae; genus Dicaeum; species Dicaeum eximium. The sequence goes on along the minus strand of VWZP01006707.1, from coordinate 1,353,435 downwards.
CACAAAGTATCCACTGGGTTGGACCATGAGTATGTACAAGTAGCTTACTACTTACTACTACAGTAGCTTACAGCAATCTAAGCTTAATCCCAAGCCCCAAGACTGATATGCTTGTACCAATGGCAATTCAGGCAGAGACTCTTATTTTCTCATAACCAGTGTGACTGGAAAAGGAATGGTAATTACACACCTATTCTTCACTAAATAGAAGTTCCCTCTACATCTATCTTCAACAAATAACTGGAGAGGCACAAGGCACTTCCCTTTGTGCATCTGAAGACTCAGCTGGTATTAAACTAGAGGTGTGCCCTCCCCATCTATGAACAGCAGGAGCCAAATATCATTTTATCATATAGTCACAACTTGCACAGTCACATCCTTGGAGCCCTATTCAGGCTCCTTTATGTACATTTGCTGAAAGGCAAGACTCTTCCCAGCCTTAACCCACTTAGCTTTCTTTTCTGCTCTGATAGTCCTGAAAAGCAATTGTTCAATCTTACAATGCTTTGCCTTCATTTTTAGACTCCACATCTGATCAACTTGCTTTTCCCATGCCCCTCAGGTGCACTCACCCCCAACAGGTGCAGTAGGAAATTGCCAAATTGACAGTGAAAACCTGCAGCCTTGCCCTGAATCCCTCTCAAGGGGGCTACAGAAACCCACTTGGCCATCCTTACCAACTCGGTATGCAGAGTGGAGGTAGTGCAGACCCTGGGGGCTCACAGGCTGACTGTGCTGCTCATCCTCGGCAGGAAAACCCCCCGTAACAAGGGAGTTGGGCTGTGAGGACAGAGTTGTCAAGGAAGCACCCTGAATCGCTGGGAACGTTGATCCTGCATGGACACTGCCTACTGAAGAGAGCAAAACAGCAGCATTAGGGCCCAGCACCAGCCTAAAAGAAGGTTTACTTGGGATATCATCTCCTTCACTTGCCTGCCCCCTGCCAGCGTAGGGTTATGTTCCCCTAAACAGAAAATACAGCAACCAAAACCCACATGCTTACAACTGTAATATAATGGGCCAGGAATAGCTCTATTCTGTTTGCAAGGTGGACCTGACAGGGTCAGGTACATGTGTCCATTTCTCCTGCAGTATCTCGTGAACATGCACAAAATCCATGTTTTACTTGTAAATGTGTATGTTTATTCAAAGACCTTTGCTATTATAAAATAAAACGTTTGGTTCTGATTTCTTGTCCAAGGAAACAATCATGTGTATGTCAACACCTGATGAGAAACTGCTAGGAAAATTACTGAGCAGGAACAGAATTAAGCCACTCAAAGATCAAGTCCAACAATGTGAGGTTCTTCCACTTCAGCTGTATGACAGCTGTCAGTCCTTTCAGGAAGGCTATTATTGGAGGATGACCTCCAATATGTCCTTGGAAAGAACAGCCACTGCACACACTGGCAGCATGCATCAACAGTGACAACAGCAAGGAGACTTGAGAAGTTGCCACCTTCAGACACTTAACTAGTATGAGCAAACTCAAGGGAAATGACAGGTTTCAAATGCACATCCATTGCATTGTACCACCTACATTTGTAGGACAGCAGTTAACACTGAGTCACTAAGCTGCACTCTGACAAGACTCAAATTTATCTGTCTCTCTCAAGAAATGCACAAAGAGTAAAAAGCAAGGTTTGCTTGAGAACTCCAGAGCACAGATGCCATTAGGTGTGTGCAAATTGTTACCCTTATTTCATGGCTTCTCTGTGATGCTACTATACCAGCTTGAGCAATGCTCTAAGTTCCTTTTTTTTCCCCCTCCATGTTTGCTAGTGAATAGTTGAAAACCTGAGAACAATGTGTCTCCCAGGAAAGACCTGTCTGCCCTCCTCAACCAAGGAGACACAGGGTGCCAAACAATGCACAAAGTGGGGCAAAATTCATACTGCATTTGAAGTCTGGCCAAGGAGAATAACCCGTAAGAATGAGCTAAATTATTGCCAGAGCCCAGACATCACCACATGATTCTGTACTTCAGGAACTGTGAAACAGTATTGTAAGAACTAAAAATAAGTTTATGGAAGCTGTAAATTATGGCAACTGAAAAGGGTGAGGTTGTTTTCTCCTTTCAGTATTTTAAGTGTTCTAGGATGAATTAGCACGTCTGGAAGATTCATAACTCCTTAGAGGAGTACAGAAATAGTTTCTCACAATGAAAAGTCACAGCATTAGACTGTGACTAAGGCTGGCAGCTATCAGATCCTAAGGCCTTCAGGACTGTTTTATTTGCTTTTGTGGTGGCTTTTTAACACCAAAATACAGGATAAAAAAACCCTGATATTATTCTCTTGATATTCTGAATATGAAGGAGGCCAACACAACTCCAGTATGTTTCCACATACCAGTCTTCCAGCACCCGGTGAGTTGCAACACACTGTAAAAAACAGGGAAATATTACAGCCTCTCCAATGAGGGGTTAGCAGTGATTTGGTCAAGCATGACTCACTGGTGCAAAACTCCATGGCAATGACAGCATGTCCACAATCCAGTCAACATCTGTTGTCCTAGTGCTACATGCTATTTGATGGATTTTCACCATCACTTGGGCCCTAGCACAACACATTCCAAATGTCATTGACATGACTCTGACAAAACATCTGTCATCTCTGATGGGCACTGGTTCCACATCTGGGCACTGGCTGTCTCCAATCCTTTCAGGCAAGAAAAGACATTTAGTAGTGCTTCTGTAGCAGAAGTCTGCCTGCTTCCTGTTCATCTGATCCAACAGAATTACATGAGTCTACTCAAGATCATCTATGCTCACCTTGCCCAAAGCAGAGCAGAAATAAAGCTTTTACAGGTTAGAAGTCAGAAAGGCCACAAGGGCTCCAAATATGATTTAATCTTGAGGCCAAAATACTCTCAAATACTGGAAATTCAGCTGAACAGAAGTTTCTTTCTGCTACTATATCAGGTCCCCTCAGGAATCCCAGTAGCCCTGAGCACACACACCTTTAGAATGGCATGCATTCGGCCAGAACTTTTCAGTGCAAGAACCCTCATTCCACTTGTAATCAATGAGGAACAGGACCTCACTGGGGAACAGCTGAGAGACATAAAGAAACCTCTGCTACCCAGCCCAGAGCTGTAACTTACGGGCTACATTGGAAGACAGCGACAGTCCCGTCTCACTGTGATAGGGATGCACCGCAATCTGTGTCATGGAAGGGACGGGCACACCAGGGAAGGACACTGCTGTAGCTGCCAGTGACGGTGCTGTTACTGAGTAAGGGTACTGCGCCCCTATGAATGCTGGATGGACACCCTACAACAGAAGGTACACAACACTCATGTCTGCTTCGCCTGACCACTTAGAAGTAATTCAAAACATCATGCCCCCACACAAGCCCCACAGAGCTTGAAAAGTCCAGTCTGAAGGAAGCAAAGAAGGAAACTTGCACCGCATAGCATTACATCTGCTTGCTCCTCCTCCTTTTAATAACCTAATCATTTTGCAGAAAACCACTCCAAGACTTCAAAAATAGGCAAAGGTTAAAATAACCTTTATTTGGTTTTCCCAGCATAGTCTCTATTTAGCCCGCAAGCTCTTAAGAAAATAAGATTTCTGTCCAGTGCCTTCTGAGAAACTACAGAGCAACAGAAATTAAAAACTACTGATGTATTATATTTTATATTCTCTTGAGACTTTAAATGCAGCCACAGAAGGCTCTTTATTGTGCAAATGCTGAGCCAGAGGGCCAAAGTAAGTGTCGCCAACTGGCAAGTGAGAGTAGAAGCTTGATTTCAAGTCATGACAGGTCTGAGCCCCATGCTCTCCCCACTCCAACATATGCTCCCTGGAAGCAGCCACAGAAGGTGACAGTAAATGAACAAGGCACAGCCAAAACTCACCTGTGGATACGCCGAGCCAGGGACCGGGAAGACAGCTGGGCGCGGCATGTGCTGGATGGTGTGTCCGATATACTGGGGATTACAGGGGATGTGAGTCTGAAGGGTGGTGTAAGGGTGGAGACCCTGCGTGTGTGTATGTGCCATTGCTGGCCCCGCCACCGTGTGCTGCTGGTACATGGTCGACCCCACAGAGATCACTGGCATGACAGTTGCTGCTGCAGTTACTGCAGCTGCCACTGTCACCGTGGTCGGCTCTGAGGTCACCCGGCTGTCTGCCAAGCCACGCGCTGCTTCAGACGCGGTGCGCGCACCACTGGTACTGCAGCCAGTGGCACCTTCTCTCTGGGCTGGGGTCCCACCAACAGTCTGTTCGTAAAGCCAGTACCACTGATGAGCTACTTCAAAGAGGACTTCTGGGTACACACCACCTCCCTTGGCTGCCTCTTCTACTGCCATGCAGGCCTTTTCCAGCATCAGGTTATCCTGGGAGCAGTGAAACAAACAAAGAAGTTAAGAATGTAAAACAAGAAACACAAGAAGGAAAAACTACAAAAGGGGAGAAGTACAAGGCACTCTAAAATGACTAACACTATGGGGACCAGCCAGATGCTATGCGGCAGAATAATCAGTGTTATTCACGAAACATAAGAAACCCAGAGAACTGGAATTAAGGCTGAGCAGTAGCAAAGGAGCCAACCCCACGGGTAACAGTAGCACATCCTTGATGCTAGAAATCACCCTCCACTAGCAGCTGCCATACGATGCTCACCTGTTCCTTACACTGCACCAGAGCCCTCTGGATCTCGTTTGGGTTCAGGGCATGGGCATGAGGCAGGCAGCTGAGTGCCAGTTCAGCAGCTGCCCGCACCATGTTGGAGTCTCTGGCTCGTGAAGCTCTATCTGCCAATGATGCCACTTCTGGGGGAGTTAGATGTCCATCCCAACACTCCACCAAGATGTTCAAGGCTGCGCTACCAATCTCCATGGCCTGCCCTAAGAGGAAGAGTGAGAAAGACTCTCACACCACTGTATGGCCAGCACGGTTACAGTCAGCTTTCTTTCAATAGCAGGTGCTCTCTTCACTTCCTTCAGGAGCAGTAACACAGCCCGGTTGCTTCCTTTAAGGTTCACATCAAATTTAGGTGCTTCCTCCCAAAACACAGGACAAACAAGAGCCCTCAATGAGCAAGTGGTGAGTGAGGACACCATTATGTAAGTTAAGCTAAAATGCATTGGAAATAGCAAAAAGTACTTGCTATAGCTGATTTTAGTACCCACAAACCAGTCTGGACTGTCATTCTATTATTTCATGTCAGGAAAACATGAATTTTCAAAGGTGTGTATTTTAGGTCTCTAGAAGCCATATATAGGTAAGTAGGTATGGGTGCAGTCAATCAGAAGGAAGAGGAAAGTGAAAACTGAACACAGCCAGAGAGCATGTTCAGACTTGACAAATGTCTGTATCTTCAGCATGCTTCTGAAGGAGAGGTAAAGACCAGTCTCTGTATGACAAGTGGGCTTTTTAGACCAAAGTATGTTACAGTACAAACAAGAAGAAAGATGTCACAAGAACTTTCCAGGCCAAAGTAACCACCACTTTGTAAATCACTGCTGATCAGCAACTACTGCAGCTGTGTGAACTGCTTACATGGCTTCTACAGCACATCAGCATCACCATTTTCAAGAACAAGCTTGCCTCCCTCCCCCACTTCCTGCCCAAAAGTAAGCCTCCCAATAAAGTTCTGCTGTAACCTGTGATCCAAGAGACATGGGAGGAGTAAGTTCGAGAGAGCCAGTTGGGAGACACGAAGTTGTGCAGCCCTAGTGCATACAGCCCGATCTCAAAGGCGCAGAGGTGAAGGTTGCGGTGTGGTCCCTGGTGCCCACCACTGGAAGAAGGGTGGGTGAAGATAGAGGTACTGCTGTTTCCACCTGCTTTGATAAGGACTGTCTTGGCCAATTCAAAGTAGAAGTGAGCAGCTGCCTCTGAGGGCTGGTTTGGGACATGAGGAGCATGGCTCTCCAGCCGCCTCCCTTTATACCTAGAAGAAATACAGAGGAATCTTTCAGTACCCAAAGTTTGCCAGCTGGACCTTCTGTCTTTAGGGTCCAGAGGAAACAAAGCAAATTTTCTCCATAAAGTATTTCCCGATGCACATGTGCCAGGTCCCTGACATGAGGCTTAGAGGTTGCCTCTGTGTATTGGTATTATTCATTACCTGCCAACTTCCACAGTCTTTGCACGGGCTCCCCCACTTGCTCTCCTACTGCCACTGGAAGAGGAAGATCCCAGTGAATCACTTGAAGAACTGCTGATGCTGTCACTGTCCTGTCCCCTGCCCCAGGATGTTGTTGCCCAGCCCCCACGTAGGGGACGCCGACTGAGCGTTGGAGAACTGTCAGAGGTGGTTTCAGGAGCACTGCTGTCAATACTAGCCATGCCTACAATACCAGAACCAACAGAGAAATGTCACCAGGGTTGGTAAATGCAAGGCAGGTAGGTAAACTCCGAACCATAGCACCTGCAGTACCAGCTAAGATCAGCTGTGTCAGTGACAGCATTAAGACTGACAGGCATTCATGGTAAATTAAGAGAGATTTAATCAAATCAATTTGGCCACAGACATCAGTGTAATTTTGTAATTCTTGGATTAAAATGCAGAAAAGTCCAAGAACAAGCTACCTTTATTTCCCCCTTCACACCATCACAGCCCCTCACTCCACCTGCCAAGCTTTGTGGCAGAGTTTAACAACAAGAAGCAAATACACATACAAAGTCAAGTTCCACACATTATATGAATAGGAAGAAAACCTTGAGATACATGCTGCACAACCTTCACATCCTCTGCCTCTAACTTATACCCCTCCCAAGAGAAGTGTAGAGAGGCAGCAGCTTCTCTTAATTTGTTTCTGGATCCAGGAGCACTTTCAGAGTTAGCAGTCATTCAGCTCCATCACACAGAACATAACTGGTGCAAGAAAGGCATGGTACCTTGCCATATAGAAAGAGGCAAGAAATCTATGGAGCAAATCTTATTTGTCCACGTCAAACACCTCAGAGACACTCAGCTACTTCTGTTGTACAGGAAAGGCTGACAAGTAAAATCCCAGAGTCACAGAACAGGGACCTGGTCACAGACCATCCAACCTGGTCTTGAACACTCCCAGGGATGGGGCATCCACCCCTTCTCTGTGCAACCTGTTTGGAGCTTCACAACCCTCACAATAAAGAACTTCTTCCTAAAGTCCAATATAAATCTTTCCTCTTTCAGTTTAAAGCTGTTATCCTTTGTCATATCACTACATGTCCTTGTAAAAAGTTCCTCTCTGGCTTTCTTGGGTACCCCCCAGCAGACTCCTAAGAGAGCACTAGATGCTGTATGAGCTAGTCCATTCCCACCTGTGTGTTTCTTCTTCTGCCTGACAGGTGAACCCCAGCATCTCCCATTGTATCCACCTCGGTTTCCAAGGGCCAGGCGACTGGGGACCTTTCCCTCTTGTTTCAAAACAGTGGCCTCTGCAGCTGGTTCACAGGGGGACCTCTGAGAGCTCTCTGCATAAAGGGAACAGTGACAAGGTAAACATCATCTTGTTTCTGTATCTCTAAAACCAGACATGGCCACTTAAAAGATACAAATATCAAAAGACAAAGGATTTTTACAAAATGAATCGTATTTATGAGCAGGATTATCTCAGTTTTCTTTCAGTTATAAAGCAGATCATCTGACACTAGGCCAAGAACATCTAACACAAGATTTGGAAAATAGGCTGTAACTATGGAACAATTTAGCACAGCAGTTACAAACCACTTCTTAACTTCTTACCCTGTGTACTCTTCTCCACAAAGTTCTCAGGACTGCTCTGGACTGCAGTGCTTACAGCAGCTTGCTGAGTGACAGAAGTCCCTGGAAGCTGCTGGATAGCTGCAGCAGACTGGGCAGCATGTTTGGAAGGAGATTTTTGATTGGCAACTGTAGGCTTGCTGGATGAGTAGAAGGAACTCAGTGTCTGTGGTTTGTGAGTTTGACTCTCTCTGTCCAGTAGTTTGTCTAAAATCTTTAACAATAAAGGGAAAAAAAAAGGCATTCAGCAGAAGGGTAAGAGACCAGGCATTACATTAAGACAAAGAGATAAAATACCAAATCAACTTCCTGGTGGATAAGAAATTTCATTTGTTGGAGAAAAAAATAAGATGCTTATTTTCTAGAAAATATGCATCATCTTCCTGCACCAAAGAGCAATGCAATGCACAGTTGAGAACCATGTGCTCTGCATTACTTGAGGGAGCAAAGACTCAGTAATATCACATTTTCACTTGAAACAGCCACTGGCTTTTCTTGAAAGGCACCAAAAACTCACAAAAAATAAGCAATTCTGGTATATCAAGGACAGAATGGAGAATTCTAAATTTAGTTCTGCCAGATGTTGTTTAAGTCACAAAAATTCCACGCTCACCATTCAGAAAATCCTGTCATACATGACCAAGAAACTGGCAAAGCCACTAGAGAAAGTGCTTTATACTGGCCTACAGTAACATTTTCTTGTCCTAATTTATTATGTAATTGGGGAACAATGCATCACCACATTCTAAGGGTTTGTCCACTTCTACTGCTTTTTCTCCATATTTAATCAACATCACAAGTCTGACAGACCATTTATGCACAGATGATTGATATCACAGTGTCGCTGTTATTCCCTGGAGAAGAGTATAGTAAAAATGCTCCTTTTTTACGAGACAAAAAGACATTAATAAAGTAGTTCTTGCTGTGTAGGAGGACTTCTGAATATAAAATATTAATAAAACCTTTTCTGAAGCTTCAGCAGTTTTCAGTATTTCTTCTTCCTTTGGGGTGGACAGGGAGAGTTCTACTCTCTCTCTTGCATAGGAAATTAAGACACAGCCATACTGAACTAGTATATCAAAGAGGTGAGAGGTTAAGAAACAGAGGCTTTGCTAGCTATACTGTTCTACAAGCCAATATCCCTGCAGCAAAACATATGCAATTCCCAGACCACACAGACTGCACACTAAAAGCCCTTAGGAGTGGACCTGTCTTAGCAATAAAAGCAGTGACAACACATCTCCTGACTGGATCTTAAGAAGCCTATGGAAAAAGTGCCTCTCCCAGGGCAATGCACTCTGTACAATCAGGTTTTGCAGCAGTGGATGAATATAAATACAACATAGCTTGTAAAACATCAGTATGTGACACAGCAACTTATATACTCACTGGCAAAACTACCAAATCCATCAAAAGCCAAACATGGTTTTGCCTTCCTTCTCTCTCTCCCCTTTCAAAGGGAAACTCACCTTCTTCAGCTTAGACTGATCATCCTTGTAAGTAATCATCAGGGATAGTGCCAGATCCCCTTTCTGCCTCCGTGTGCCTTCACACAGCAAAGGATGTTCTGCTTCACTGACAGTTGTTTTCATACCTGCAGCCCGTAAAAGAGAGAATGAAGAGACAAGTGAGCTCATGGGACTACACTACATCCTGAGAGCTGTCTATACTTCAGACTGTTTTAATCGCCTCACTGTTACAGGCAAAATAAGATTTTTTTCCCCCTATTTTTCTGTTAACTTCAGAAATAGGCCATGAATAAACAGAAGCTGCAGTCTGTCCCTAGAATACTAAGTTTGCCACAACTGTCAGAACAGCCAGATACTAAAAGACCACAGGAAGATTCCAGGAAAGCCTACAACCTTATCTTGAAACAAACCTTTTGGTTTCTGCAGATGCTACAAGCCAGTGTTCCAATACCATAAAAAACTCATCTTTCTTTCAGAGATGAGGCAACAGAGAACAGGCCTTGTCTAATCCGTTTTATTCCTTTTTGGATACTGCTTTAAAACATGCATACAGTGTTGTCAATGTAACATGAATATAATCACTGCTTTGCTGAAGCAAATGAGGCAAGAATTCAGTACTACACTAAGATCCTGAATTATATTATAATGCTTGAGAGTACTTCTGCTAGTCTTTCACTACCATTGTCTAATCTCTTCAGAAATGATTGCCTTTTGTTCTCTGAAACTGTGCATTTCCATTGAAGTCCAGGTAATAGACATATTTCATGACCAAGAGCAAGCAGAAAGCTAAAATTCATGTTACTACCTAAACCTTGAGTTCCCGTCCCGTATTGTCCTTCTATTTTTTACAGCTTTGCAAGGATACCTCAACCTTGGCTATGGGGATGCACAAGACCTTGAGCCTTATCAGCATAAAAGAACTGATAAACAGGATGCCCTGGCAGAAGCAAATGGACCTCAAAGGTTGAGACAAGATTACATGGAGATCCAACAGTTTTTCAGGAAAAGGAAACTGCAAGTAATATGCGTAAGTTTGATTGTAACCTAATCTTTGTAGTAAACATTGCTAGTCTTCTGAAACAGTATGTAAGTCTTTGTAAGTTCCCAATAAAATCGGATTCTGATGAGTACTTCAGAGTCCCTGTCTCTCTCCATCGCCGATACCTGGCACGTAGAATCCTGCATCTGGTTCTGTTAAACTCTGCAAACACTTCTATTTCTGCACCAAACTGGAATGGACTACTAACTCTCACCATTCAAAATGGGAAAGTATGCAGAACATAGATGAAGGCAGACTTTTCTTGTAAAAGATTCTTACCAAGAGCAGCAACAGCTGCCTCAAAACCAAGCTCTTCATCTCCAGGCATTTCATTATTCCAATTACGGCTTGGGGGTCTAGAGCCTGTAGGAGAAACCACTGAAAGAAGACAATACAATTAGTGTACGTCTTTCAAAGCTAAGGCTTCAAAGCAAAAGACATTTTTGAGAGCTTTCTGAATTTGCAGAGCTTCCTGTGGTCCAATTCTTAGCCTCATACCAGTTTCAAGACCACAGCACTTCATGGGGTTTTTTTCCTATTTCTCTCTCTAACTTCAGAAGGCTCCAAACCAGGTATATTGCCAAGTCAGTCTTCTAATTCTAGTCTTCTAATCACAGGTTGCTGTGTTGTTTTTAAATTCTAGATTTATATTAGCTTCCTCTGAATATAACCAGCAAAGTCAGTCATTTATAACTATTTTACAAACACACACAGAGTGATGAAACGTGTTACGTGTGTAGCTGTTTTCAAATGTAGGCAGAAGGAGAAACAGTTCCCCTGGGGAACAAAGTATCTTTAAAGCAATATAGAGGAAAGTGCAAGCAACAGCATATGAAGAATAAAGCTTTGGTCGTTCTTATACAGAAGGCAGTTTCCCTTTAAAAATCCCTCAAGACTGGCATCTCAGAATATGCCCTGCACACACTCAGGCCAATGCAGTCAGTACCTGGAGTGCACAGGACATCAAATATAAAGCTTGCCAACACCAGAGGCAGGACAGGACGGTAATCACACAAGGTCCCTTCTCGCAGTTCTTCAGCTCTTCCTCGAATAGTGTTCATCTCATTGGTGCCCAAGGGAATCTTCTTCAAGAGGGCTGCAATCTCAGATTCCTGATATGCCAGCTTCACCTGGTAGCATCCACAAGGAAACAGAATAAAAGCTGTCAACAGCACAGTCCCCTGTGGGCAGCAGACCATTTTCCCCTATACATAAAGTACAGCAATAGTTTTTATTAACTTATTAAATGATAGCAATGCTTACCAGCCTAGCCAGCTTTACCATTCTCTCCACAATGAAAACAGGTTTTGAAATCTAATAACAGTCTTGCTTCATATTTATACACAAGTTTTTTTACTCAAATGATCACTCTTCAGCTGCATACAGAAAAAATGCATCAGCTCTCATAAGAACATCAGCAGAAGTATCTAACTGGACAGGCTAATGGAAAAGGTGGTTACTTGTAATTGTAGGAAGACAGGATGCTATATTAAGTGATACACTCATTTGAGACACCAGGAAACTGATTAGCAGAAGAATGGGCACAGCATGGCAGCACACATGCCATCAGGATGAAGACATTTCACTACCCTGTCTCTGTATTCTCTCCATTCTTAACACGTGAAAGTAATAGTTTTCTTTTAGGTAGCAAGTGACTGCCAAACTCACAATCTTCTAATCAGACCAGATAGTAGATCTGGTACAGATAAGAAGTACAGATAATTAGTGTAATATTTGTAGTTGGTGGATAACTAGCAACAATACACACTCTAAGGGACTGAACAACCCTGCAGTGAAAAGCAAGGGAGCTGTAAATGACATAGGCATGGTCTTCACTGGACACTTTTTTCCAAAACTCATTGTTCCAAAGCAACAATTCTCAAACACATAACAGTCACACCAATTCTCCCTAAGGAATAACTTTCAAACCATTTCGCTGATGCAAATATGGACAAATACGGATATTTACAAATTACTATTTTCCTCATATTAGCAAAGCAAAATGAAAACATATTTAAGATAAGAAGTAGGCTGTTCTAATCAAAATAATACATTCATAAAAGATTTTGTGCTCTTTTAAATATTTTCAGACCTATAGCTTCACATGAAATCAAAGACCTGTTGGCACATGAGGTCTGAGCTTCCTATCAGTAAAGGTAACAACAGCTGAAGTGATTATGCTAATAAATTTTTTAGGAGATAAACATGTCCTAATGGGATGTGCATTCAATTGATTTAGTTCCACTGCAATCCATTTTAAGAAAACACATAAAAGCACAACCAAACTTCAGGTGCTGAAATTTAAACCAGGTGAGCAAACACATGAAACACATTCCAATAGAAAAACATTTATGGATACTGTCTTTTTGAGATATTTCATTACCTCCAGAGCCTTGGTAGAGGCAGGTGGTCTCTGCAGCTCCAGAGCAAACATTCCTATTCGGAAGGCCAGGTTGTGGTACTCCAGCCGCTCGCTCAAGACAGTCAACAAGAAAGCAGCTTTAGACAAGGTGTTGGTTGCCATCCATGTCTGCTTGCTGGTTGACACCTTGTTCTTTTTGCCCTGTTTGAGGAGGAATTTGTCACAGGACACTTTCCTAAACATCCTAAATGACTCTATGCTTGTCCTCTTATCCTTTGCAATAATTATAGACAGGAGAAAGAATAAAATACATCTAGATTTTATTCCTTCTGTTGTGGAATCTCTAATTTCAGTGGTTATCATTGGAAATCATTGTTTCCCCTATGTCACCCCAGCACAACACAGTGAAAGAGCTGGCCTGTGGACAAGACACATGTCCCCTATTGGACTGATGCTGTGCAGGCAGATGTCACATGCCTGTCCCTTCCAGGGGAACCCTTCTATACAACAAACACTTAGTGTCACTACAACTGAGTTTCCAGAGGTTTATGCTTATTTCCTGTCCAACCCTCTTATCCTGAAACACCAAAACTACTAACATTTCCAGTGATGTACACTATAGAATAGGAGACTCCAGTTTTGGAGAAAATCACAAGAAATAGAGTCACCTGCACAGATCTGCACTAAAATCAAGACTACTGATGGTTGCTGCCATCTCTCTACCTTAGTTGGTGGCTGCTCCACTTTGAGATCTGGAGGGTTGGCCAGTAGGTCCCTGGCAAGCTCTACAGTCAAGCGGCAAGCCTCATTACTGTATCCATGTGCATAGAGTGCCTCTGCACAGGCAAACAGGATCTGCAAGAAGGAAATGGTTATGTTCAAACCACACTACCCCACCCTGGAGTTAGCCTGCTCAAACCACTTGTCACAAAGACTGCAAGCACAATTCACACCTAACTTCAGCAGCAGGTATTCTCAGAGTCCTCCTTGCCTAGTCCTTCACCAGCACTCCTTGAAGCACTGCCCTAAAAAGCCTTTTCTTACATGATTAAGTCCTGCCCTCTTTCCAAGGGGAGGAGATGAGAGAATAGCTCAAAAAAAACTAAACCTCAAACTACCACTATTTCCATGCATTGCCATTTGGCCACTTGGTTATATAGGTGCAATCTAATATACAGTTTATTTAGACTGCCTCTCCTTTCTAAAGACCTTCTCCTTAAATGGTTGGATTTAAATTTTTCTTGCTGAGTATGTCTCAGTCTCATTTTTAATTTCAGATAATTTTTGCCATTTCCAAGGGTGAGGCTAGGTGAAAAGCACACACTGTTTTGTCTACGTTTGTAAATCCTAGAGCATGAGATGGGACTAACTAAAACTGGGACACACTTGCAGTTAGCACAGAAACAGGGAATCAAGCTTGTGGGAAACAGACATATGCTACCACGGGATTAAGCTTGTAGATACCTTATGATGCAGTTGATTATCACAACATTATAATTAAGCACTTGATTTAACAGCATCCTAGGCTAAGTGTGACAGCTATGAGGGTGGTGAGACCATGATTTATACAACACATAAAACTGCAAAACAGCATTTTGAACTAGATGCAGCTCACCTCCATCCGGTTCTCCTGTTCCAGAGGCTTTATACCAGCAAAGATATCCTGCTCCTCTTCAATTCCCCCTTCAGCTTTGTCATCATCTTCCTTGGCTACCTCTTGTGGATTCAGATAGTATACCTGGTAATCATCTTCCTCTTCTCCATCATCCCCTCCCCCTGCTGCACCATTCTCTCCCACTTCTTCTGGCTTCAGACTCACACCACCAGAGTTCTCATCTGCGGAAGGCAGGTCATCATCGCCACTACACATCTCTCCCACAGGATCCTTGGGGGGTTTCTTGGACATGGAACTGCTCCTGAGAGTGGGCTCAGGTCCCTCGGAGAAGTACACTCCACCATCTTCTTCAAAGGCATCCCTGTAGCTCCTGCTTAGTGGACTTTCTGTAAAACTAAAGGTGTTGCTGGCTTCTGCCCCCAGCGCCAAGCTGCTGTCATCCAGGCTCATCTCTGCCAAGTCTGGCTCCAGAGAGCTGTCCTCACTGCTCATACGACGTTTCCCACTATGTTTGCTGGTCAAGCCTTTGCTCACTGGCAACTTTGCTTTGCTCACTGCAGTCTTATAGACAGCTTTATCCCCCTCTGCCGAGAGTCGTCTCAGAACCCTCTGCGGCGTTTCAGAGACAACTTTCCGCTTTCCAGTGAGTTCTTTCGGCCGAACCGCTGGCTCCTGGGGAGAGGGCCGCAGCCTGTCCCCGGGCTGCAGACACGGTCCCCCGGGCTCCTGGCCGTGGGTCCTACCAGCCTCACATGCACTTTCTGCACACTGCAACCGGCAGCTCCTCTGCTGGATGGCCTTTACCCAACAGAACGAGTTCTTCTTGTCAGTGCTGCTATATGTAATCCCAGGAATGGGATAAGCTTCCTCCCAGTTGAAGTAACAGGCTTCTACAGCTGGCTTGAAACCTTGGAAGAGCTTCTCCAGTGATTTCTTGTGCTGACCCCTCTTAACATTATCTATGACTTTCAGTTGCCACTGTCTGAGCTGTGAGCAAAGATCCCTGCGCCTAAGAGAAGAAAGAGGATGGGTTAGGAAGCAGACACAAAAAGCACCTGCAACAAACTACTACTTAACCCACAGAACACTTCTTTCCTTTGGCCAGAAACATCATCTGCTGAGTTAATGCTAAATATAGACAGCACTAATAAGGAGACAAGCTGAAAAAAGCAAACAGGTATATTAACAACTGGGTTCTAGATAGGTTCATGATCCAGAAACAAAACACGAACATCACCAACATGAAAGCACAACACAAACTGGGAGGTTTAAAATAAAACACTGTCTGCCCTGTTTGCTTATCTGCCCTAAATAAGGTGTTAGTGATTTGAGTCTCAGCAGTCTCAGATGAGTGAGTACCATGGGGAACTGCCCTTGGAAACATTAATAAAACTGTTTGCAGCAGCTGTGAAACAGCTCTGTGAATAACTCCAGTTAAGACATTCACAAGTACAATCTAAATAGCCTACCCAGGGAAGCACAATGACAGACAGGACCACCTAATCTCCCTCCCAGGCATTTACCTCTTTACCTTAATGTGCCTATATAGAGGCCAACAATGTAATTTAAGCTTTAGCAGGCTGTCCTCAGGAGAACAAACTGTTGCAAACCATAGGGACAGCAATAATTGATGTTCAAATAACTCTGAAGAAGCAGCAAGCTGGCAGGACTACATAGACTCATGTTACACAGTTAGTTCCATGCCCCCATATTACTATGGGAAGAACAAAACACTTCTGCATTTTCCAGCTCCAAACCTCATATAGGGCTACACACTTGAGCAAAATAATCTAAACTGTGATCTAATTTAAGAGAAAAAGACATTTCTAGAAATTTCACCAGGTGTCTCAATCAACTGCCCTTCTGTTTCTGCCACACATTTCTGATGTATAATCCCAACACTTAAATCCTATCAGATTTCCTATCAAAAGTAAAAGAACAAGAAAACAAAATAAAAATTGAGGTGACCCAATTTAGGTGCAAAGGGAATTAGGACAAAAGAGACTAAATGAAATGGACTACATATATTTGTCCACTCAAGAAATTAATTAACCAGGAAACATACTGGTAGGGCTTAATCAAGAAGATGATTTTCAGAAGGAAAAAGGAGCAGGAACTACTTGGGAAGGGTAACATAAGGATGAGAATCTGTGAAGTCTCCTTGTGATTCACTGTAAGGATTGGGAAGCACAAGAAGAGGGTCCTTGGAGACTATTCAAACACCAAGAGAATAGGTAATCAAGCAGGAGCATTTCAATTATTCATTAGCTTGAGTAGGAGACCTGAGCAAATCTGAACTGCATCAAATAACTCAAATGTGAATATAGATAGCACAACTTCATACGTTATTAATGGCCAAAATACTTTATGCTTTTTCTATGTGATTTGATTGATGTTTGTGTTTATTTTAAGCCTCATTCCCAGTTTCCTACAGTTTTCAATTTGTCTTCAACGCCTATATTTAGCTACTTCATATTGTAAACTGTACAAGACAGGAACTGCATCCATTTTAGTGTCCCTGATGTGCCTTTCATAGGGCATTTTATTAACATTACACAATTCAGGGAAAGCAAATCCTTTAACGTATAATTGTTCTGAAATTTCCATCCTGTTTTCACTTGTTCTGAGAAACTTCTGAGAATTTATAGCACATTAAACTAATCCAACACATTTTACACACCACACTCTGTAGACAAGATGTACAAAACAAACTATTACGATGTCAACCACAGCATCTCAACAGGAGCTCTCAGCACCTCCTCTGCTATTCAACTCGTGCTAAATAAAGATGGTGCTAAATAAAGATGGCAGTGACTTACCAAAGCACAATATGGTTTAGAAATCTGCAGAAGCCACATAATTTTTTCTCAGACAATTGAAAACACTGACTGAAAATCATACACTGATGACACTGTTTACCAATACACTGCAGAGAACAAACTCTCTAAGAGCACAGAAAGTAAAAACTGGTTCATCTTGAAATACACAATAATGAATGACTGGGCTAAACAGAATTCCATTAACCCGCTGAATGGTTAAATATAGAAACCTTTAAAATTAATTGGTAGCTGATACTATCATTCAAAGAAATGTTCTCCACTGGGACACTAAAATGGAGAATTACACCCGTATGTAAGAAAGGACTCTCAGAAAACAAATTAGTCACACTACCTGATGTTGCTAAAAGTAAGCAGCAATAGCAATTAAAGCAATTACAGTGCTTTGAATGTTACATAGCACATAGTCCAGAAGGACTAATGGTTGAACAGGTATTGAGGTAACGATACAAACACAAGAAATCTACAGGATGAAACTCTTTAGTGTGGTTGATTATCACAGAAACTAAAGAGAGAAAGGAACTGATTCTGAAGCTCACCTCTGTGGACTAATAGTTGGGTCAAGGACAGCCAGCCTCCAAAGAACCACCATCTCATCACACATGCTTGCACAAGCATGAGCAGCTACTTCTGACTGGCCATTGCTGCGTCCCGTGTGCCCACTAGCACTGCTGTGTGACGCGGATGTTCGCACACTGTACCACCAGCCCGTGATCTGCAGAAGAAGAGTTCAGTGCAGCTGTGTTGTGGCCAACATCTCATCTCCTGCTCTCACTTTATCTCATAATCCCAAGGAAACAGGATTTGTAGTTAATACCAGTTTTCATTTCGCTCCAAAATAACTATGACCATTAAAACAGTATCAGTTTGTGAGAACTAAGGGCCTCAAAATTTCTCTGGTTAGAAGGCACGTGCCCAAAGAACAAAACACTCACAGGACATTCACTTCCTAGAGGTCTTCACACTTGGAAAGAAAAAGTGAACAAATGTGATAAACGAAGCATTTCTTTTCCCTTGCTCAAAGTTGAGGTATGGGATGGAGCAATACCACAATTTATACTACAGACTGAGGTCAAAGTCTTGAACTGTCAAAGGAAATCTTCTTTTCTAATATTTTAACAAATAAAAAAAAGAATTGCTTCAATCCACCAAAAGATATCTTCTGTAAAGAAAACAAAAGAATCTGACATTCTATCACACAACATATATATTTAGTTTTTATCAAAATGGCAGCTCATACCTGATGTGCTTTGTTTAAAATAAACAGAAACAGAACAACAGTAAAATAAATCACCTTGATTGGGAAGAAATCAAATCAAATATGCTGAACAAAAGAACTCAGACTCTACACATTCATGTTACAAGAACTGAGGTATTTGGGGAATACAGTGTTAGCAGGACATCACTAAATCAGAACAAGAGCAAACTGTAACATCCTTTTAGTGTGGAAAAGCACGTGCCTACAACACACAAAGGCTATTAAAACAATTGTATTCAGCCATGGGCTGTATAGACAGACAGCACCAGCTACTGGCTCTGCCTGGTTCCCCAAAACATCTCCCCACTCCAAGCAAAGAGATACCTGCTCATAGTTGAGACACTGGTCAGTCAGGATTTCCAGCAAAGGAGCTGCATTGCTATCCCGTCTCTTAAACATCTCCCGCACAATGGAAAGCAAGTTCCAGATTCCTTCAGGCTCTCTTCCTCTCAGGGGACGCAGCAGACAAGCCCACTCAGCAGCAGCTGGTGGCTCAGTGGAAGACAGATACATGGAATTCACATCACTGTACATAAAGCAGAAGAATAAGGAGAAAAAATTAAATCAAGCACAGACATACAAAATCCTGAGTGTAATCTACATCCAGAAATATATTTGTCCTTCAATGGCATGGACATGAGTAACCTAAAGACAGAATACATAATGAGCTCAAGAACACCACACAAGCAAAATATTGTACAAATACAGTCTGCTCTACTGAAATAACACTGCAGAAGCTACAAAAGAATACAGTCCAGAAGAGTGACCATGAAACTGAGCATCCTTCAGTCCAATGCATACAGGCTATATGGTGAATGAATTTACAGATCACATGAACGCCACATTTTCCCTTCTATGGGAAACAGCTTACCTGAAAACAACAGGAGTGGGCCCACAGAATTTATGAAGGGTTTTCTTTATGTTGTCACTCAGAGTAGATTCATCTAAGTACCAGGTGCTTTGATCTGATGCAGAAGGTCCAGCAGTGGGATCTTACAGAAGAAAAACACATTTACAGTCTGTTAGCTTTGAAGATACTTTACTCTATGTGCCCATCCACAGAGTACACAGGCAGTGCAACCTTATTTCACCTATTAGTTATTTCCAAAGTTATCACCTAAGTTATTTCACCTATTGCTGAACACCCTATTCAGAATTATTTTAAAATGCTACTATAACATCACCTTCAACATTAACATTAAATTAGCAGCTTCTTCTTGACCAGAAGGGTTAACGCAGCACTCAAGTAGGAATGCTCTACATGTCTAGTGACCAACACTTAGGTAAGCTACCCCAAATCACAGCTAACCCAGTCTAGTGTTGCAAACAGTCCAGTTTTAAGCAGGAACTTCAGAGATGTTCCCTCCAATCAACATTCCCAGGAGTCTATATTTAATACCAAATTAAAAAGAAAAACACTGTTAGAAAGTGCATCACTTGATGCTCCTTTCCTCTGCAAGCACTCTGAGGTGCCTGTTATTGTGCCATATATACTCGTAAGTGCCAATACTCATCCCTTTTCCTTCATTTCCATCTGCAATCCAAGCTACAGGCTAACAAATCAGTTCAGAAACCTGAAGCAATGGAATAATTCTCTTCCTATCTGTGATACAGATCGCTGAAATAAGAAGTATTAAAATTACCTGGGGCTCCACACACTGTGTTTATGGCAGTAGACTGAGAAGATAACAACTCATCCAGCAAACGCTGAGCTGTTGGAAGAATCTGAAAACATGAAACAAACTTTCAATATACACAGTATTTGTTACCCTGCTACACCCAGCCAAAGATCCTGACAGAAACACTCTGGTAATTTCAGGAGTATGGAACACAGAGCTACGTTTTCCGAAAGGACGACAGAGGGTGCTGAAGATCACACAACAGCCACCAGCTGTGACACCTCTCCCACAGCCCACGGAAGGCTCACTTTCTGCAGTCACACCCTAAGTAAGCAAAAGCATCACATTTTATTAGCTCCTTTCTCACTCCTTGAGGAATAGGAACCTACAGAAAGTGATACTGTAACTAATTTTGAGAGCTAGGGAAGCCAATGCTGTCAAGGTCACCATTTTCCTGAACTTTGAAAGATCTTTACTTCTTGTTCCTAAATCATTTCTCTAAAACCCAAGCAAATGGGAGCAGGGGAGCAAACTATAAAATACATCTACACATAATTTTTGGGGCAGGCTTTAACTTATTTACCATCCAGTTAGCAAAAGGATTCAATAGTAGAGGAATGCAATTTCAGCACTAAACTAATCATAGCTTCTGGACCAGCTCAGAGCATAAGCAGAGAAGGTTCACACTGCTTGTAAAATCCTATGTAGATAAGCTTTTAACATGCTATTTTTGAAAGAAAAATGCACAGTACAAAGAGTTTTTTTCCCCAGACTAAGTCTGGGCTGAAAGTGCAGATCCATTTAGCTTTTAGTATGTATGCACAGAACAGGTAAACTGTTAATCCACATAACTAGGATTTAAATGACTTGCAAGAGAATTTCTGATATCCCCCACCTCTCTCCGTACAACAGCTGATGTGAAAGATCACTCTTACTGTAAAGAAAGGCACATTCAGTACACCATTATTTGCAAATAATACAGATACATCTCAAACAGATGGAAGAAAAAATTGCTTCAGAAGGATATTTTGCATTTCAGTCACCTAAAGAAACAAATTCAGCATTAAGCTATTTTATACCTTTTTTTCCACTACTACGTATTTTAAGAAAATTCACAGGTCTTGGCAGTGTCACACCTTAAGGCTGAAGTACCAGGGACCTGCAGTGACTCTCCTTCAGTCTTGTTTGCTAAGATATTCATGCTTAATTGGAATAGGAATGCTGGCTTCATAAGAGGAAATAGCTCTTGGGCAAAAGAACTAGGTAATGAATTCCAACTACTTTTCCATTATTTTCATAGATACAGAAAACACTTTCTGCAGAGATTCTGAAAAACATGTAGCTGCATTCCTATAAACCATCATCCCCTTACACATGAAAGTAATTCAGCATTATAATACTGCACCATGCCATTCACAAAATGGATAAAATAGGATCATGTGTACAGCCCACTCTAATTCTACATCATGTAGTCAAAATATGAGGTCCCAAGGAATCCGAGTATATATCTCCACCCAGAAATCTTGAAGACCAGACAAGCATAAGACAGCTGAAAGAATTTGGGGCGTGTCTTGCCTTTTTCAAAGGAATTACACAACATAGGTTAAGACGAAGACGTATCTCTCGATAAACCCTAAACTTTCTGTTGGCCAGCATTCATCAGATTATCTAGCAAAATTGTAATAATTAATTAATCCAGATGTTCCTGATGCACAGCTGGTACATGTGACCAAAGGAGAAACAAACCCTGCAGAAAGGAGCAGACAGACACAGAATACCTGAAAGCAAACAACTCACATGCCATTCAGGAAATAACTACTACTACTACTACTACCTTTCAAAGCCCTCCCCTACTAAGCACCAGACTGTACCATAAAGCTTATGTCTGAGGAGTGAAAAAAGCTTTGTCTGTTACATAATGCAGCAAGAAGCACACACTACTGGTGCTCATCTCTCAGCAACAAAAAGCAGTATTTTGTATTTTTTTATCACTTTCATATTATACAATTCCTCTATTTCCTCTCATAAGAAGATTAGTATTTCTGTAGGAAATTTATAGGATGTTTTAGCAATAGAATATCTTCATGTGCTAACCACAGCACCATAATATGAATTTTAGGCACATGCTGCCAGTAATCTAACTCCTATTTAAGAGGAGTGTGTTACAAATGCACTGCTGAAATGTGACAGATACCCATGCAGGGCAGTTTTTCTCAATCTCCTTTAGCTGAACCAGCATAAAAAAGTTGCCAAGCCCTTGTAATTCTAAAGCAGCCATTTCACAATCACTTGAGTATTCTTGTCTATTTTGTGCAAACATTTTAGGCAGATTATATAAATTACCTGACCCTGAACAACACAGATATTTAAGGAATAAGAGAGCAGACTTTGCCTTTGACTAAAAAAATGTCATGTCTATTACACTGAATGATTCTTATGAATCACCAAGAAGCTACACTGGGGGAAGTCAAAATGTTACCAGTCAGGTGCATTAGAAAGTGCCCACTTAAAGCACATAGAATACTTTACCTGGGTAGTTCTCTCCACTTAGCTGACCAAACACAAAAACGGAACAAGCTCATTTGGGCTCACCTAAGTTTTCAACAATCATGAACTGATTTACTGTGTTTGATCTCTCACAAGGTCAGCATATATATTCATGCTGATATGAATAGTCACCACTCTTCTTTCTCCTTTTAAGACACTTCTAATCTTTTACTTGGCAATAGACAGTTGTCAAATAATAGAATAGCAAAACTGAAAAGAGCAAGAACTAAATGCCTTCCCAGCAGCTTATGACTGAATAACATAACTGGTTATTTTGCAACAAAAGACATCATATAAATTGACCCAGAATAAAAATAACTGAATTTAACAAGTTGTCAGTCAGATGATGGTCCTCACTTACCTGTTGTGGAAGTTCACTGATTAGGTACTGAGCAAATTTTTGCAACTGGTCTCTTTGTAGCCGAGACAAAGACTCAGAAACAGGTGCTCGTAAGCACACTGCAGATGCCTGAAGAAAAAAAAGAAGGCACAAACTACCATTAATGAAGCTGTGTCCACCAAACTGATGAAGTGCCACAAACACTTGCTATGCTGATGCATACCATGCTTGGTCTTGATGGCCAATTTTTTTTTTCTTCTGAAATTGTGTAGCATGTTACAGATAAGATGCAAATAAGCTGTCTAGGCTTTATAAAAACTAGTTTTAAGAGTTTTTTTCAAGGGAAATGATGTAACAGCTGTGCTTAAGATCTGTTGTTGCTAGCAATTGCACAAATACTGGCAGAGATTTCACAAACAAACCTCTAAAATAGGACATTATCCCTTAAGCTTCTGGCAAGCAAACCAGTGGGGGACTGTTTCACAGAATCACAACCATCTCATTTATCTCATTAGAGTTTCTTAATTCAGTCTTAAAATCTCTTTCCATATCTTAGAACAAATTAGATTATAAAAAACCTCACCACTAGCTTCTTAACCTTTTTCACTCTACATAACAAAAATGTCCCACTTAAAATGTAACCTGTACACAATCAAGAGCAGTTTGATTATAAAGACACTTCTGATATTGTCTACAGAGCAATATACCTTAGCTTGTAACTTGCAAGTCAGAAGTCGGTTTATACAGGAGAAATGATTGGAGGCACAAGAATGTTTTTTATCTTACACAGGGTCCAAACTTTGAGTGCAATTAATATAAATGACAATTTGATTTTTAGCCTCACTCTCCATATCCACCTTTTAAAACTCAAACTAAGAACTCAAAGCAGAACCTGCTTTTTTGCCAGCCCTCCAGTCATAAGTACAGAAAGTATACCAATATTCTTATTATTTCACAATTAAATTAAATTTAATTCACAATTACACTTGTCCATTGTGAAATACTAATAAGCTTCAGCAGGTTATTAGAACTAAATAAAGCATCTGGAGTTGATCATAAGCGTGTTAGCTATAAAATGTTCTGTGATAGCAGAAAATCTTCTGTTCCTTTCAATCATCAAAACTTAATCCTCTGTGTTTCTTAGCTTCCAAAAGCAGAGAAAATTCAACTGTATGCAAGACCAAACCCTCAACTGGTGTATTTCATTTGATTGTACACATTTTCAACTGAAGTTGGTTAGGATATAAATGCCTACTTTTTGCTCTATGGAAGGCCACATAGAATAAAAACAGTCAAATAAGACCATAAACCTGACTGCCTGAAATCCACAAGTCAAAAGGACAGTTACCTCAGTAAATGTTAAAATGTACTGGTGAACATAAAGGCCAAGAGTGATCAAAATTACTTTCCTTCTGCACTCTGATCAACTAACAAAGATTGAGCTTTCAAATGCTGTACTTACAAAGACTTTTAATAGAAGAAACTATTGGTGACCTCCCACTTGTTTTAGAGATGAAGAAACAATGAGTGATTTTAGCATTTAAATGAGAAATAGGAAGGGGCCAAAAAGCACTCATTATCTACTCTTAGAAATCTGCACATTACCAAAGCACAGGCTGCAGTTTAGGGCCTCAGACAATTCAGCCTGCAGACCGCAACCGCGAGCAGACATCTGCACAGTCCGTAACCAAAAGGAGAGTCAAGAACCATTTCCCTAAAGAGAGTGTGTTGCACAGAACTGTACAGAGGAGAGACTCGGAGGAGGCACCCAGGGGAGAGCAGAGCCATGCTGGGTGCCTACATTGTGGATGCGGAAGAGGCAGAGCGCCACGACGTGAGCGCACCACTTGGCCCCGGCACCGCAGGTGCAGCTGCACGACGTGATCCGGCACCGGTCAAACATCACCGCCACGTTGTACGCGCCCTTGGGGGGCACCATCTGGGGGGGCACCACGGTGGCACTCAGATGGAAACCTGTGGAAATTCACCAGTCCAAAGTTACTCTTCAGGTATTTGGGGAAAAGGTTCAGCCAGCACAGAAATACAGGTATACGCCATTTAAACGCTGAAACAATGTCTGGCAACAACACCCATGTAAGGATGGACGTGGATCTAGAGTCTCCAGTACTTTTTTCTTCCCAACCAACTATGCCTAAATATTAGCAGAGAAGCATGATGTGTTATAAGAGACTCCAACATACCAGCTTTTAATACATTAATTAATTTCTCTTATTATTTAAGAGAGAAAAGTGGAACTGGATAAAGTCATTCCTGAAAAGTGTCAGGTTTCGTTTACAGGATCAAAGCTAGACTATACACATTTTAGGCATAACTTCTGTGCTAACTCTGGCAGCAGTGCAGAACAGGCCAGGTGACTTGTTCAGAATTATTTCCAAGTCAATCAATTTTTACGATTTCACAGTCAACTAAATAAGGCACTTAACTTGAACACTTACTTTCACTTCGTGGCTTCAGAAACTACCCATTTGTCGTAAATTATGCACCTCCTTGTAATTTCATTAATATCCCTTTTTTACAAATTACAACCTCAGGAAAAAAAACCAAAACCTCTTGCTTAGACTAAAAACAATGGAAAGGAGAAATTTCAGAAATAACACTTGAATCTAACCCCATTAATCAGTGACCATAAACAAATAAATTATGACAAAGGACTTTAACAAGGCTTAGCTTCATGGACACATATGATCAGGAAAAGGCCAGCAGGAGCATGAATCTTCTACCCATCTTGAAGGTGCCTATCAGCAGTTAGTAATCCTCTACCAGCAATAAGTATCAGCCTGAGAACCTTTTTGCTAATCTGGAATTCAGTTTTAATGAAGCACAGAAAGCACTGGGGCATCAAAGTCATAACTAAACTTCAGTCCAACAGTCCACCTTAAGTGGAAAAATATGGCTTGGGACAGACGATAGCTTCTCCCTCATGAGGACAAGGAAGTAAATTATAAATCCATGCTACTAAGTTTTTATTATGATATTGTGAGATCATAAAAATGATGGTGTTCAGGAATGCACACGACCTACTAAATTTATTCCATTTAAAATAATGTGCATCATTTCCTCCTCAAAAGATAATCCCCATACCAATACAAATTTGCTCTTACCTTGCTTAACCTTTCTATTTGTCCTGTTCATCACAATTCAAATCCTCTCCCTGATGTGAGTGATTATTTTGATTAGTACACATAATGCCACCCAAATTCTTCAGCCATTTTAGCAATTGGAACAGAATCAAAACAAAAGAAGGCATTCACACAAAATTACTGCACTGCTTATTACCAGATACAGTTCTAATTTATGTTCCACATTTGGTTAATACAACCCCAACAGTTCAGCTAGTTCTTCTGTTATACTAAAAGCATCTCAGAGTAATGCTTTGAATGCATAAGCAAATTAAGCATTTCACACATTGGAATTGCAGCAATTCTGTCATATTGCAAAAAAGAAATACACGAAAGGTGTTACAGAAGACTGGATTCCAACTACAAGCTCTTACCAAGCCCCTACCATGACCTCCTTCTTTGTATATGAAGACAGTTAACTGATAATGCAATGAGGGAAGAACACTTACAAAATTTAAGTTTAACATGACATATCACAAGATTCAAATCAATCCGTAGCTTGACAAACATGTCTGACACAATGCTAATTCAAGCAGTACTGCCCAGTTCCCCACTCAAGGGCTGCTTCATTTCCTGTGTTTCTTCTCCCATTTGTCAGTGTATGAACCTCAACACTGCAACTACACTCCTTAAAATCATTTGGAGTGGACAACTGAAAATATATTTACCCCATCTCTGCTGCCCAGTTTCTGGGCTGCTATTCATGGGAAAAAAGCCCCACAATTAGATACAGTTCCTCTACCATGGACAAGGCAACCTTACTATTTAAACAAAGTTGCTTCCTTCCCTTCTAACACACTTAATCCTTTGTCAAGAATCACAGTTGCTTCTATGTGTACTTGAGAAGTTTTTCCCCTGTATCACTCACCACCTCCTCTTTTTCCCTACTCTTCTGCTCCCCCAAACACAGGTTTTGCACTAATATTCCCAGCCTTTGTCCATGTACACTGCTTTACACCTCCTCACCTTTTTAATGTATTACTGAAACAAGTGCTGACCACAGTCTTTTAATGTTTATCAAATATTTTGCTCTTTACCACTGTAAAAGTCACAGGAATTACTAAATTTCAGCAAGCTGCTTTTAAACTAATTTTCTCTGTCTCAAACATTTGGCTTCCAGAAGTTTAGCAAATTCCTTAGAGGCCTCTCTCAGCATTTCAGTCATGGCACTGGAAGATTATTAATGCCCTCAAAAGTTTAATGCATTCATAAGTTTAATCTTATTTAGCAAACTTCCCAAATGAATGTTGACATTCCAAAATTACTATCTGGTCTCACTGACATTATGTGAGGTGGTTTTAACTCAATCTCACTTATGTACAAGGAATCACTTCACTTCCATTCCCAAGAATTCCTGCTACTGTTATTACAGTGGACACTGGACTAGGTAATATCCTTTCAGAAGCTTTACCCTATAGTCAGGTAACAGTTCATCAGTCTCTTGCAGTTTGCATATCTGAAAAGCTATCTCCTTCTCTTTTTGTTCTCCCCAAACCTTTATAGTACATCTCCCTTTTCTTCACTTTCTGAAGGCTCTTTACCTACATTTATTAATATCCCTCATCACTGAGAGTTAAGTATTCCTGGTTCTAATAACTAAGCAGGCCCACAGAAGTCTCTATCCCTCATCACATGAAAATATAAGAAATTTCCTAAATTTCCTCCTTAACATTATAGAGTTTTTTATATTATCATTTTTGTTATTACAACAGGCTAGATGCTGAATAATATTCTGATTCTGAAGCTCACACTTACAGAAAAAAAATCTGCATGGGATTGACATAGCCCACCTCGACCTACTAGTAGTACCTTTATTTCACATAATGCCTTCTGGTCAAACAGCTGTCACTGAAAAAGCTATCTCAATATGCTTCTTTGCTTCAAAGGATTTTATGAAAAATCCAGAGTCCAATTCTTTGTATAGATAAGATTAGCTTCTATAGCCAAAAAACATAAAAGAAAAAGATAGTAGGAGAAGCTATAAAACCTACTATCCAACAAGAAGGATTTCTATCTGCCAAAATACTACATGAATAACTGTACTATTAATAAAACTCTTTTGCTACAAGAATAAACTTTGCAAACTTCCTCTGTGCCATACAGGCACTTTAGGCATTGATCATTTGATCAGATAACTAGAAAGTCAAGTTTTCTTTAGCAATGAGAAATTTAAGCATTATGGAGAAAAAGGTATCCTATACAGTTTTTTGCAAAATGCTAAGACAGATTAAGGATCAGAACATTTCTGACCTTTCGGTCCATTTCACAGCTGAGCTGACTGAGGCAAAATAAAACACAGCACTTAGCTCAATACATTACAAAGAAAATATTTGGCAGGGAGTATCAGCTAGGATGCCAGAAAAGCTTGTTTTGAGACATGGTCATAGCACTGCTGTCCCATGCAGATATGGTTTTGGGACTCTGAAGTATCTAGAGATGTGGAGCTGCAGTGTTCTTACCTATCTGGAGAGGGTCTCTGACAGCCCTCACCCGGAAGAGCTGCTCCCCTCGCTGGAACTCATCTGCACTGCCATTCGCCAAGCACGAGTACAACCTGCAAGACATAAACAGAACATGTCAGGATCAGTCTGGTTTTGAGAAACTTCACAGTATTTATTATCCTCTTCGCTGACATGGCTTTTGAAAAACCCCTTGCATTTTGAATACAAAGTAGAAGTCCCTCCTGCCATTTCAACATTACAATTCAACCACAAAAATCATTAGTCTCTTTCTAACTGGGTTTCTGTATAGCCACTGGCAGTTTTAGGAATTTCCACCTAAGGCTCTGAAATACAAATGCATTCATAGTCTCAAATTAAGCCTTTATATAGTATAGTATAGTTCAAGATCTAATGTTAGCATGCCACAGTAAAAACTCCTTCTAGACTAATTATCTGCCTGCTCTGGTGATGTTTTTTAATATCTGTGTTCATGAGAATAATGAGCATATACAATCAGCTGGCTTGCTCTATTCCCTAGCAGGTGATCTTACATCAGCATTTCTGACACCACCTCCCTCATCTGACACCTGAACCTTAGACAAACATATCCAAGAACTTCCAGCAAGATTCTTTCTGAAAGAGTGTAGTATCACTACTTTGCAACAAAATTCTGAATGCATGGTTACCTGGGTAGACATCCTATAATATAAAAGCTTCAGCAAAGCTTAGAAATAGATCTAAAAGCAGAAAATCTTTGACTATGTAGTCACATAGTTACTGTGGAAACATAAGAAATATAGTCATCTGACTACATCAACTGTGATCACTGATGTATTCAGCAAATTCTGGTTCTCCTGTTTAAATGAACAAAAGGCTTGCACAGCACACTGAGCAAGCCCTCTTTGGCAATTTCTGAACCCACTTAAAGCTCTGACTGCAGCAACAGGTTCAAAAATTGGATAGATGACTTTGTAAGACTAACATAAGGACAAAACTCTACAAGCCAGCCTACTGTTAGTCAAATTAAAGGATGAATTTATTTTGTTATCCTTTGTTAACCTTTACACCATTTACATGGTTTTCCAAGCACATGCGCAAGACAGCTCACCCCAGAATAAAGCCCTGTATCAATCATATCACACAGTAATCTATCCATGTATCACAAAAGGCACGTGAGAGCCACAGAGACACCAAATATACAGGACATCAAAAGGACAATTCTCCTCAAGTGAACAGAACCTTTTCTTAAGCATGAGTGAAAACCAGATAGTATTTATTACCTGATATCCTCCTCATTTTCTGGGAAACTCCAGAAGGCGATTCGAAGTTGCAGTTGTTCAGGCACTGGAGGATAAACTTTCTCCACCACCTCAAATGGAATGTGAAATGCAACCTGTTTTGCAGAGAGTTCCACCAATGGGATCACCAGCCCATCTAGCAAGACAAGAAACAAAACACAATTAGCCATTCAGAGAACAAAACTTGTGAGAGGCTAAAGAGGTCAAAGCAAGGAGCTCTTCCACCTTCTCTTTTATCTCACCACATTAAAGACCATTTTTCATGGGTAGTAGAAGTCAGCACAGAAATCTTTTGAAGAGCTGTCTCTCCATTCTGTGTTTGTTTTCAGCCACTCAGGGCATGGGCACACATCCTGAAAAAAACAGTCCTTGGCCAAAAGAGCTGCATCAGCCTAGCAGTTTGCCTCCTGACAAAACTGAAGTTGCTTAGCAAGACTTAAGGTAACCAAGTATTTTTCACACATTTCTGTTACGATGTGGAAGCAACATCCTGTGAACTCCAGTAGTCTACAGAAAAGTTAGTACAACATATATGCACAAATAGCAATGGAATTGTTATCCAGGAACCTTAGTGTTGACTTTTTTGGACAACAGTCAGTATTCAGCTTATCTAGAAGGTTTTAATTTCAATTGGTATTTTTTGGTTTATTCACTTCACTACCACCTTTCATATCATATCTGCCTTTATACTTCAAGTTCTTTAGAGAAGCAACTGGGAATTCATGTGTCAGCACAGTGCTGACTACACTAAGCTCATGAGGATCTTAACTTGTCAGTAAGAGCTTTATATAAATATATTTAACCATCATCTTCCTACCAAACTAACTCCACTTTTTATGTTTTTACCTGCAGATGATTTCTTATCATCATGCTGTAGAACCCTTATGTTTCTGCTTTGCTCTGACCCAGATTACACTTTATACAAAATGTCAGACTTGTTTAATCTGCAAGTACATGCTTTACTGAGATCAGCTCCTGACCCATCATACAGCAGCCTTGGTTCCCCCATCTCCAAACCCTGATGCCAAACTCCAATTAACTGAGTTTCAGATATTCCATATTATGTCTCTTTGCCTTTCTCACCAGCCTCTAAAACACCACTGGAAGCCAGGATGTAAAGCAATCTGGCCCTCAGCTTTCCCTGCACACTGGCCTCGAGGCAGCATATCAGAGGAAAACTAAGCCCTGATGTCAGTAAGCACTTTGTCACCCTCTGCCCAGAGACGCCCTCCTGTCCCAACAGCTGGGAAAGACACGTAGGAGAGGGCTCTGAAAGTGCATGCACACAGCAAAGCAGCCAACATCTCCCCCAGCACTGAGCAGACCCAACAAATGAAAGGATTACATAAATATGGAAAAAACACCCACAGTTTTCAAACATCCACATTCAAGACTTTTTTTTAAGTGGAATTAGTTTCATTAGCCACTACTCCCTTCTCCCAGACAGAGTCAGTCTTTTACCATCTGGGCTGTTTCCCTACCACCAGTGATTTTTACTCTATGTTACAGATCCAGTCTCTATTTTATTAGTCCTATAATCCCATTCACAAATGTGAGAGAAGCAGATTATAAAATGAACAACATTTGAAAAATATGTGCACCTTTCTCTACAGCTAGCAGATAAACAAGCTTTTAGCAGAAAAGTAATTTAATTTACACTTTTGACAACCAAAACAGGTGTAAAGCTTTCATCAAGTCACTAAAAAATGTTTTTTTTCACTACTTTTAATTAGTCCCTAAAAAGTGTACTGTTTTTAATTAGTGCAACATAGTCAAATTAATATAATTCCTACCGCTACAGTAGTAGTAGATATGACAAAGTCCAAATTGAGGCACTTTCACACTTGAAATTACTCTGAGCAATGAAAGGAGAGGTATTTTGCATGGTTTAAAATGCATTTCTTCTACAGAAGTACACTATCCAGTCATCTCATTACACAGTACTAGAAAAGAGGTAACACCTAAACAATCTCTACAACATAAAAGGCTCAAAAAACTACTTCAGTAGTGCCTGAAACACCTGCACATTCTTGTGAGAGCTGCAAGCCTTCAGTCTGGATAGTATTCCTTTTTACCATTTCTTTTTATCAAGATCTGGTGCTGAGTACCAAGGTTAGATTAGAAATGCTACAACATGAGCCCTCCTCATGTGCTCCAGAACAAGTCTGGCACCAGTCAGTCGGCTGGATTTTAATAACTGTGCAAAGTGAAGTAAGGTAAGGCTGACTTTGCACTGAACCCATTAACTGATTCATCAGCTGTACTGTGTTAGTAGTAATGAGCAGAAGACAGGTGGCCAATTATGTGGCATAACTCAGAGCACACAGCTGAAACACCTTGGGAATAAGACAAAAGCAGTAAAACCTGGAGGGGAAAAAAACATCTTACTTACAAAACCATGCACCATTCTGAAGTTCAGAATTTTCAATAAGGAAAATGAGAGATGGAAAAAAATAGTAGAAATTAACTGAAAAGTAGAAAATAATTTGTCAATCATACTTCAAGGGTGAGTGAATTCACAATAGCACAATGGCACACATGTAAATGCTAAAATTAAGAAGTTAAACTGCTTTAAGTTTCAAGGGGGTAGTCACACATGTAGCCAAGGTGAGACAAGCCTACCTGCAATATGGCTCAGAGCAGCATTATAGGCTCTTTTCCCTTTCTACTCCTGTCAAGTCAGCTGGACAGTCCTACTTTGGCGCTAAAACTAGAATTCAAATACTCTCATCTGAGTCTTAAAGAGAGATCTATTCAAGAAGTTTATTCTGGATACACGAATCCTGGGTTGGTGGATTTATACCTACTTGTAGGTAGATTCACACCCACTTGTATCAAGAGTTTTTATCAGTAAAACATAAAAAAGGCACTCTCAGGTTCTATAATAAATATTTTTAGCAAAGAAGAAAAAAGGAAGTCTGCTAAAAAAGGAGAAAACACCACAGCTTCTGCTCATAAAGCAAAAATAGGTATAGGAAGGAAGACTGCAAACTTAATATTAAAAAATTAAACAGCAGTGAAGTCAAATTCTTGAGATAAAACTACCCAAGGGAGAAGATAATTTTAAATTGTGGAGCAAAACTAGCAAGAATCACTATTTGCTCTTGGAAAACAGACATGACCCAAGCAGAACAAAAAGCACTTTTCAAGTCTTGGAAGCATAAAGTTACAAGTAAAGCATAAGTATCCTGAAACAATTCTCACAGGTAAATGACTAAGAAAACCAGGTCTGGAAGGGATTTTGAGAAGCCATCTAATCTATATCTCCTAACTAAAATGCAAGATCAAGCATCTCTGAACCATTCTGGATAAATCACACCTGATTATTTACTGCCTCACAGAACATGAAGCTTTGATGAGGAGTATCCTGCCCTTTTTGCTACTGTTTTACATTAATTACAGGTTTGATTCTTACAGGCATTGTGTAACAGCTGAAACTTTAGCATAGATGTAATTATTCCTGCTGGAACAACAACAACAACAAAACACCTGACCCCAAAACAGCCAACACAAGCTGTGCACACAAACCTGCATTTTAACCAGCAGAACAACTTCTGTGCCAGCAGGACTTACCACACAGAGATCAATGTGGAGCAGTTGCTCAACCTTTTCTATTAGAGAGTAGGCTGTACTAAGTTGCAGCCAACAATTACTCATAAAAAGAGATCATGTTCAAAATAAGCTAGCAGTATTCCTTCAGCACAGTAACTGAAAAACAGAGAAGAAACAGCTTGAATCATCAGCAGAACAGGGAGCATGAGAACACCAAAGAGCTATTAAAACACAAGAAAGAAAAAACAACTGGGCTAAACACTGAATGTGTCTGTTATGAGGTTATTTCCATAGAGTTACTTTCATTTGATACACATCCTAAAAGTAAACTGTACATACAAGTGAATGAACACAAATGCAAGTGAACAAAACTCACAGCAAGAGATAAGACAGTACAAAGATAGGACACATTGCTTTCCCTAACTTTAGAAAAATGGAATGTTAGGCTGCATTATATTTTCAGAGATGAGTCTACACCTTTGATTTTACAGCAACCCCTGGTCCTCATCTGACCTTTCCCCTCGCCTTTCTCACTGGCTTCACTCCTAAATGTAACAGAGTAACCAAGTAATATAACTACACACAGAACAAGAAGATGAAGAAAATTAAGTGAATTTACTGTGCTGAAGGAATACTGCTAGCTTATTTTGAACATGATCTCTTTTTATGAGTAATTGTTGGCTGCAACTTATTGACATGTGATATCAAAAGCTAAAGTGAGAAGAAGAGTAAAACTATGAGGAAATAAGCAGAGTTCAATCTTGACTGGTGAAGGAGTTAGGGGGGTGTTACAAATCCTGTTTTACAAACCTCATTTTAAAAACAGTAAATAACACATTGCTTTTTACTAAATTTCCCATGTACAAACATAAAACTGCTACTGTAGAATGCATGTACAGCATTTCTGCTTGTTTCATTTTAGTGCCTGCCAGTAAAGTGCCCCCTGGCTTAAGTCAATGATACACTGTTTCTCTGATATCAGTTAAAACCAAAATGTGCTGAGAATTCTCAAACAGGCAAGCAGGAAACACTGCATGTAATCATAACATACCTAAACCAACTCTTTAAAAGGATTTGTTGTCTTACTGTTTTCTATACATACCAAAATGGATCAAAGTTAGGGGAGAGAGGATTTGGAATAAAAGAGTGCAACTAAATTGAACAGCATGAGAAACTTCCATTGTAAAGGCTCACAGATGAGCTGCTGGAGCAGCTCTGAAGCTATACCATATAGCAAAACACAGATTAGCTACACATATGCTGAGAATAGACCATCTAAAGAAACACACTAGATAATGAAGGAAAACCTCACTCAAGATGCCCTCTTTCAGGCCAGTATCTAGATACTTACAACAAGGGATTAATCTTCCTTTAAAAGATCATCAATCTCTCAGCTGCATATGATCCCTTCAAACCACACGGCTGGTATCAGTGGTGGTCAAAACAAACACACCCATCACAGACTGCTTCAGCTCAACTGGGTGCTTACAGCAGCCCAGCAGACACAAGGACTGAGCAGACACCAGTAACAGGTACCACTTTCTTGTCCCAAATACAACACAAGGGAACAAAACCAACAGGCAAGCCAAGGTGAGGACCCTGAAGCTGAACCAAGACCCTCCTGCATCAGAACCTGGCAGTTGAACAGACACAGGGAGCTGCATCTGCACCCAGTGGTAGTCTAGCTTGACTACATGCAGCATCTGAAAACCAGAAGACACAATGCAATATTAAAATACTGACTCCCAGATGTTTTTAATTCCCTTGTTTCATATAAATAACTCCATGCCATTTTGTACAAAGGGAGAAAACCCACAACATTCCTTTGTAAGAAAAGCCAAGCAAACCACAGTATTCCTAAAAAGAAGTTTTTCTTTTACAGGTTAAGGAAGCTAATGCAAAGATACAGGTTCCTGATTCCCAAGTATTTGTGCAGCATCAATCTTAAGAAAATAAGTAACTCCTTTACACTGAAATACTTACTGTACTGAGCTATAATAAAGTTTCAGCTATTTCTCAGATACTACACACCCCAAACCAATTCCCTGCAAAACACCTCAGCATTCACAAATCCAGCTGCAACAACAAATGGAGAACAACAGCCTTGGATGGAATTAATCTGTGTCAGTTTTTCACTCACTGTGACAGATCAAGAGCATTAGACAAGACAAGAACAGGGATCAAGTGATGGAGATAGGATGCTACAAATGCTACTGCTGATTTACTGTTAATCAAACTTGCTCAGAACACAGACTAGAGGGAACCTTCTGACCTGAGGGCTCCCTTGGTTTAGTTTTCTCTTAATGTGTCTGTACTTTTAAAATATCCACATACTTATGACACGCAAGCACAACTAAACAAATGATCTAGCAAAAGCAGCAAGGACAGGACACTGTAATGCAACCCTCAAGTATTTCAGGCAATTAGCCACAGGAAAAATTCTAAAAATATGGTTTTAACCAAGAGGCTTGTATGGCAGGATGATATTCCCATCATGGAAGAATGAAAGTATTTATATACACACACACAATATACGCGCTTCTTTTAATAATCAAAAACATATTCCTAGAGAGAACTAAGTGATCAACAAATTAGCAAAATGCTCCAGAGAACAAAGCAAGATTCACTTTGAATCACAGGTACACTTAGTTATTTGTTTGGGGCTTTTTTTTGTGAACAAATATCAGGATTATTTGGTTTTATTTTTTGTCTATGCAATTCACTTGTTAAATATGCATATTAGCCTTCTTACTGCCCGAAAATACTGCAGAACTCTCAACTAAAAATTTGTGGTTTTTTTAAATTTAGGGACAAATCTGCTTCTCTTATTTGCTTTTATCTTCCTCCTTCTCCATTGCTACTATCCCTGTAAGCTTACTAACAGCACTAAAACCCTAATGGGATCTGTGTTTACAAGACGTTCTTATAGCTCTTATTTCCTCAGCGAGAGTTATGCAACTCTATCTGATCACATAAACATTTTGCAGCAGTGAAATGACATTGAAAATTATGTCAATGAGCTGCAAATGCAGAGATGTAACACCACACTGAAAGCAAAAATCATTTGGGGGAGGCCTCCATCAACCCTAAGCCACACAATGACATTTTTATGTACAAAACAGTTGAAAAGATGAATAAGCAACATAATTTTTTCATTAGCATTTACTGGGTAAGACTGATGAGATTCATAGCCACAAACCATTAAAAATACAGATCCCAGATGGGCAGATTACAGTCCAGAGTAGGAAACTTCACACTTAACTGACAAACTGCAGCAGCTATCACTACACAAATTGCATTACAGACATCACAACATTTTAAGAATGGCAGTTTTTTTAGCCCAACACAAAAAGGGTTGCTTTATCACAGGAGGGTGTCCAATTCACCCACAAAGTCTCTGCTACCTGCAGCAAAAGCCACAGCAGAGTCAAATTTCATCTGAACTCAATTTCTGAAGACTACTTAATACTACATCACAAACAGCTCGTATGTGTAAATCAAAATATTTCCTGGCTCAAATTATCTTTGGTTGCTGAATTTGGACTTCCCTTCAAAATGAGAGAAGTATATTATTTGGCTGACAGCACATACACATCTCCTGGCATCATGACTTCTGCCTCCAAGATTAAGATAGTTTAGGAAGCTATAATTAGTTCCTTCTATAAGGCAGTCCTTAATATACATTAAAAGATCAGAAAAATAATACTTGTACTTTATTTGCACACAAGCCCTGCAGAATTGCAGAATACCAATGATCACAGATTTAAAGGGGTGAGTGGGTAGGGAGTTTTTCAAGTGTCAGTATTTTTAAACCTGTTAAGACTTGCAGTTCCCTTCTGCACATTTCTGACAAATCCATTTCACTATGGTTTTCTACATCTGCTCTCTGGATGCATACAGAGTTTAAAAAAACCCCACAACTGAAAACCAACTGATTTAACTTTGCTCACCTGTGGAGAAATGACATCACCACTATGCTAACATCAATAAGAGAGGCTGCATCTCAAAATAGTTTTTGCTAATGAACCTGAGCACCTAGCAGAGGAAGAATGCCACACTCAGCACAATTCCTGCTGTTTCAATATTAGACTGAGTTAAAACTATTTTATCTTTAGCTTATTATTTTTAAAGTTACATCTTTAAGCATTCCAGTGTCATGCCAACTCCCAGTAACACCTTCACTTGACTTCATGAGGCAAAAAAAGCCCTAGAAAAAAGAAAGCTGGTAAGGTTTTACAATGGTAAGCAATAACTGACCACAGAACTAAAACTCAGAAGATGCACGATGTGTGTTTAATCCAACATTAGGATTTCTAACACACTAAGAATTTAAAGAGGTGCATGTCTGAATACTTCTTACAGTCTGAAGGTCAGCTGGCTGAAGAACAGATTTCCCTTCTTCTCTTACAAAAGCTCTCTTCCTTATGTCCTTAAAGCATCAGAACTAGAACATTCTGACTATATTAGAAACCAGATCTCTACAAAGAAGACCACTTTAATAGCATCTTCAGAACTACAGTTCAAGGAAAATGTAGACAGTTACAAGTTACATTTGGTAACAAATAATATGTTTGATGAGGGAGGGGAAAAAAATCCGTAATTTGGTTCCATGGCTTCAGGACAGAAACACCAGCACGTTCCTCCATCACTAACTTGAATTCCTAAGATCCTACTCACCTGTGTTCTGCCTAATGTTTCAAGACTTTGTTACAAAGGTGTACAATGCACCCACAGAAAACATCTGCTCTGAGAAAATATAAGGACCTCTTCAAACAAAACCCAAATCTAGATCAGAAAGGTGTTTTTTCCATTTAATTTTATTGCTAATCCTATGCAATAACGGTGAAAATCTGCATAAGGCTCTGTTAATGACACTGGAATATTCTATGGCTGTTTTTTCAACTCTCACTTACTCTAACATGACTGAGATCCCAAAACTCTGATAGCAGTATTAGGCAGGTAATGCAGCATTCACAACTTGACAATCTCCTCTGAAAATTCACACAAGAAAATTCTTATTTCAAACCTTTCCATTTCCTTCCCTAAAAAAATTAATTCATTTCATAAAAAGAGCAGCCTAGGCAAGCAACCAACAGCTGTTAGAAATCCTAAAATAAGCAGCAGATTTTTGTAAAGCAAGACAGACAGTGCCATAAAACACTGCATTCATGCCAGTGCTGGCCAAGGTTTCATGACAAATTGGGCAGCTTGCATTCAAAATAACTCTACAGCTGATGAAGCAGATTAGCTTCAGGCAAGTCATTTCCCCCGCACTGTTACTCCTTGCTCTCTCACCCCATGCAGAAAGAATTCTGTACAAGCAGGATTGTGCATTCAGAGCACAGACATCAAACAGCTCCTGCCTCCTGAAAGGTAGACTCAGCATCACCAGTTATTCCCACTCCTGCCTCACATAAGGTATTTTAAAAGCTCAGAATTCAGAATTCCCTCCAGTGGCCTATGACAAAAAAAAAAAAAAGCTACAAAGACCAACATGGACCAAATATTTTTCTGAATGTAGATGATGGAACACAAATATAAATCAAAGTCTGACTTCACTACAGCTGACAATCAAACTCTATCAAGAAGCATTGATATGTTTTCAGACACAAAAGGAAGTCATACAAAACACCATGCAACCTTCACTATTTATTGTACTGTTCTCTACAGCACCATCCTCAAGTGTAACATGCAAAATTAATCTCTAACCAGCTTTTTTCAAGTGTCTAAATAAACAGTATCACTTGGCCTCCAAACAAATGCACTGGCCAACACTGAAGAGCTGCATTTACTGAATGTATCAGCATGACATGAGGCAAAGTTTTGGGGGGACTGATGGGCAAGTCATCATCTGAAAAGAATAAGGGACAAGGCATTCAGACCTCTAGAGTAAAACAAAATAATTAAGCAATTGTCAGGAACTAGAAGAAGGTATCACCTCTTAATATCACCAACTGGAAACCAATAGAGGTTTAAAGATCTATTTCATAAAAACAAGTAAAAAGAAGTTTGATATCTAAATGCTTTAAAAAAAAAAATCTTACCTGACTCCTTTCTCTCTCCTTTGGTTTTGTAAGAGTCTCCCCAAACCTCACCTCAGATCTATGGCTCTATGTGAGGTTACAGAGCTGTCAGCAACGTCCTTCAATTCCCAGCTCTCCCAGTGCAGTTCCAAGGCGCAGCAGAGCAGTCCCCAGCCAGCCTGAACCCCCTGCCAGACACAACCTTCCAACGCTGGCACTACCCAGACTGTCTGAAGCTCTCAGCCCTTAGCAATTACATTTTCTCCCACTCAAGGTGAAGTATTCATCTGATCATTTGTTAATAATCTACAGCTGGAGAAAGTCCCTCTTCTAACAAGAAATAAACTCCCTTCCATTTTCTTCATGTCACCTGTAGGGAGAACAAAATGGGCAAAACAAACCTGGGTAAAAAGGCACATATGAAGCAAACAGACATCTACAGAATGTTTGAGAGGAAGGATTAGTTATAAGCATGTCTATTATTTTCAGTGCACAAAAATAATACCTAAAGCGTCCCTGGAAAACTGTGAGGTACTGATTAAGTGCAGTCCATTGCAAGAATTTGGCTAGGCAAATGAATAATATCCCCCAAGGTCTCTCCAACATCACAAGACTGAAGCAAAGTCAACCATCTTCTGGAAAAGTCCACAGAACACAGCTCCTATTCATTACTAGAGAGGCAAAACTAACTCCCTGTCCTTGAGAAGGATAAGCAGCTTAGCTGACTCCATGCACTACTGCTTTAAATGCAAGCAAGTAATCAATGAAACCTTGAGACATTTTAGGTCAAATACGACCTTCTCTGCAGGACATGCATAAAAGGCCTCAGTTACAAATATTTTCACCTGGAGCTCAGGAAAACAAATTTCCCAGCTACATTTCTTTTTTTCTCCTATCTCAGCATTCACTGACCTAAATATGAGGTAAGAATTGAAATTACATGCAATATGCAACAGGAACTGTAAAGAGCTCAGGAGAATTGCTAAATGATGCCCTATAGACTTCAGAAATGTATACGCTTCTCAGAAAAGATGGTAACTTCATTTGTACACCTATTAATTACATACTACCTGCAGGACTACCAAGAAGCCTCAATGCCAAACCCTGATCAAGTATTTTTACACTAGAAAGAATTTCCTAAAAGCATGGAATTTGGGCATTCAAGCCATCATGAAACTATTCAATCAGCCTTGTGCATGGATTAACAAGACTGCATGTTGGTGCATTCTCCAAAGGATGAGACAGATGTGATTTTACCACATAAGAATTCCAGTACAGGGATATTAAAAAGAAAATAAAAATACTGAAGTATCAGTCTCAAGAATCACATTAATGGTGATACACAAAGTCAGGCAAATGGGAGCATATGGAGAGAACAGTAAACCTGAAACAAGACACAGATTCCATAAAGTCATACAATACCAAATATTCACAGGTTCAGAAACTTTTCTGTACTTCAACCAAGAATCTCATTTTGTCACACACACTGACAAGATGCCATCAAGAATGGCTCTAATGCACAAAGGCATTATTTCAATGAATATCTCTAAGAAAGAGTCTAGATGCTATCTTGACTACTTTTATTTTAAGGTTGACTCACTTTTTCTTTCCTTCTGAATGGGGAGACATGCTTAAAGCAGCATCTTTAAAGATCTCAAGTCTAATGAACAGAAAAGCCACAATTAACTTTTTCCACCAGTTTATCTGTGGGGGGTTTGGGGGTAGGAGCAATACTAATTGCATTTTAAAACATTGCTGTTTTCATGTTCAGGTCTCCATCAGTGAATTACTCATGTTTACCAGTATTTCTGGATAGCAAAGGACAATGCACATCTGCTTAAACTTTTCATCTCTTTGAACAGACTAAGAAGCCAGAATCAGTGGCCCAGGTGTTCACCTTCCCACTGCTGCAGTAAGTCTTAACTTGGGAGAAAAAAGTACCCCTGGATGTCTCCCTGTAAAGACTCACTGCTTGCAGATAAATTCTGGGTAATATTTCTTTTATCATGCTACTTATTTATATTTTTGTAAAAAAAGGTGGACTTCTTTTTTTGTATTCTATTTGGTCTCTGAAGTCCCTCTTGTTCATTCTGTCAACTATGCTCTCCCATCCAGCATCCAGCTTTTCTCACACAGGGCAGCATTTCTTCTGAAGACAGATGTTTTTCTTCCTCCCTCCATCTTATCAATTTATCCTTTCCCTTCCTTTTACATGCCAATTTTTACCCCACAAGAAAAAGAAGCTTGAAAGCCCTACTATATGTCTCAGAGTCACAAGATAAACCTAGAAGACAAAAGAAAGGCAAAGAAGTCACTGAGACATCAAGAAATAATACTCAGGTCCCCCTACTTGCAGCAGCTGAATGAGAATGTTGAGATTTTGTTTAAAGACACTACTCCTGCAATCTTTTCAGATTTCCTCCTTCTATGGAAAGAAAATGTCTTACCTTCCAATTTTTTTCTCACACCAGCAGAGATTTAGGTAAATACAAAAAACCAACACAAGCTTTTTCCAGCTTAAACACATTCAGCTTTTGCCTAATTGATACTGGTAAATACTGACATCTTCATTTTTCTTAGTTTTTTTTTCTTCCAGCAATCTAGAAATGCTAATAATGATTCATCATAGAAGGAATATTTTATTAAAACCAGGTACTTTTCACAGCATTACTTTTCTCAAAATACGCAATTCCAGAAGATTTTAATTAACAGGTATATTGCAACCTGCCAGAGCTCCTTTGTTTCACTATTCTCAAAGCCAGTACATTTCCAGCTGTACGGAAGCAAATACAGATGAACTAAAAATAATCAAAACAGCAAAGTTTCCTGCCCATAATGTTTAAAGCACATGGGGAAATGTGGTCAAAGACACCACTTTCAGTCTTTTCTGTTAAAAATGCTACATAACTACCCATAGCCTTGCCAGAAATAAAGAAGAAACAAAGAAGAAAAGATGCATCAAAGAACACAAACTGTGAGAAGAATGAAAATCTTCTGATTGGTAATCTTACAGTTAACTGCCCGAGACTACAGAGCTTCAGAGGAGGCATTTTAAGAATGTGACATACAGTTTGAAATTAGAATCAGTATTTCAAGTATTTTGTACTTTATGCACTACTGCTATTTCATGTTTAAAAAAATAAAATTCTAAATCTAAGATTTTAGCTAGTTGACACATATGTGCTTTGAATTTTACATTTGGAGGGTTTAGAAGGAAGTTACAAAACAGGAGGAGGGAGGAAAGTGCTTAATACACACAAAGTGCATTAAAATAAAGTTGAAAAAAATAACTTCTAGCCATGACACTATTTTATATTAGTCTTATAACTGCTTTACAGTCTTATACTTAGATAACGAAAAGTTGTTGGTCTAAAAGGAGCAATGAAATTTTAAAGACATTATACAACATTATGAACCAAAGAACAAATAGATTTTGACTATTTGTAAAGTTTCTTATGCAAAAACAAACAAACAAAAGCTTCCAAATCAATTATTGATATTCTAAATAGACAAACATTTACTCCAGAAGTTCATTAAAGTATGTAAACATCTTTTGAAAGTGTACATTCCTTTTTTCCCTCTGGAACAAAGTACTCTATATTACCTAGGACACAGAATACTTAAGAGGAGATGCTCTTTACTCCTGGTTTATAACTGGCATAAGAGACACTATTCAAATCACTGATCCATTTCTGCTCCCTCAAAGGTAATGCTGGGGTGGGAGGAAAGAGAGAGTTTGTGTGTTTGTTTAAAAGACTGCAAACCAGAGGTTGATTTCAGACAGCGGAAAAAAGGGGCCTGGCCACAAGTCAACATGTGAGTTCTACTCCCACAACTCATATGCTGAATGATTTTTACTTTGGCTATATTAATACCTCTAAACAGATTTTCCTAGGTTTGATCAGTTGACTTCTCATTTCTTTCCTCCTCACTAAAGAAATACAGACTGTACAGAAGGTGCTACTTTTCTAACATATAGGTTATGCTATGGATTCGTTGCTGTTCCTCAAACTGAACTGGAACTCCAAAATGGTAGACTTGCATATTAAATCACACTGAACTGGTGGATCTTCAAACATACAGATCATTTCACCATTTCACCATACTATGACAAGAAGCAACACCAAACCAGAGCAAGAGGAGCACAGAATGTACAAGAGCCCAGCACAATTCATGAAGCTAGGAGGACACCTCCACCTACTGAACAAGCCTGCCTGGCTTCCTGAAACTTCCCATCACTTTGTCAACTCATCAACTCAGGGAGAAAAAGTCCCTAACAGGGAGAGGAGGAGATAAAGAAAGGGACAGGAAGCAAAGGCAGAACACAATTCCGAGTCTAGATCAAACCTGAACCCTTATCCTTGCTCCCTCAGAGGTAAACATGCCATGCAAAAGAATAACCCCTGTAGCTTCAGTAAGCCTGACGCTCTTACAAATAGAGCCTGTCATCTCTGGTCATTCAGCAACATGGGATCTCCACAAGGTGAATGGAAAGAGAAAATAAACCCAAAAAGAAAAATCCTTGGAAACCAGGAAGATGAAAGATGAGACAAAAGAAAATTAAACATTTCCCCATAGAAAGGTAAAACATTAAAATAGGCAAAGAATGTATAAGACTTTTTGGGAGGAGAAAAGAAACCTAACTAAAGGGAAAGGCCAAAAAACCACAGGAGAGATA
Source organism: Dicaeum eximium (assembly GCA_013396995.1). NCBI lineage: Eukaryota > Metazoa > Chordata > Aves > Passeriformes > Dicaeidae > Dicaeum > Dicaeum eximium. The sequence continues at coordinate 1,309,514 of VWZP01006707.1, read as the reverse complement.
AAACTGGAGTGGTAATTTAAAATCTCAGTAGTAAAAAAGTATTTCCTGATAGCTTCTTTATGTGGTTTCTTCAGTACCCATTTCTGAAGAGAGGGATACACACGTTCAATTATCTCAGAAACAGGAGAATGCAAATGAAGAGACAAATGTGTGAGAATAATTCTCAATTTGTCCATCTCCCAAAGGACAGAGGTATTAATGCATTGTGAAACCAACTTTTTTTAGAGACAGCTTCTGAAATCTGCATCCCAGATCCAAAACCATGCACTTAATCATGCCCATCAGTCTTGACAAACCGCTGTGGTGATTTCAGCAACAATGAACCAATGTCCCCTTTATACCCTGTATTTATTACAAGGCACTGAGTCCCTCTCTCAACTTGAAGTTTTGCTTCTGCTCCATAGCAAATCAACATCATCACCAATGACGGATCAGAGGACAAAAGAAGGTGAAATTCATTTACTAGGGTGAGAAAATATAGAGAAACCTGTCTTGTGCTAAGAGCTAAGTCCTAACTTTCACATTACCTTTGCTCTTTGGACAGCTGATCTCTGCTTATTTCATAACCATTTTTATCTTCTCATCAACATTTATATCTTTAGAATTCTGTTGCTTCTATAAAGAAACTCACTAAGGAGCCAAGTAACACCTTTGCTCAACAGTTACTGTTTTGGCATTTTACTAATGACATTTGATATACTGTAACAGATATATTTGAGCCAGAGCAGATTTGTCATGTGTTGTATTAAATTAGAAAACACAACAAACAAGACATATTACACCTGTACCTCCCAGAAGTGTGAGTTGACTACAAAGTCTCTCTCTTCATAGCAGAGGCACAAACAAAGCAGAAAAAAAAAACCAGTTGCAATATGCAGTAATGGTCAGTAACAAAACAGCAGCAAACCACAGAGTCTCCATTTCAAGCTTCACTAGGCTCAAAGAGTGATCATCCCATACTTTGGGATGATACCAGCATTCTTCTCTGATAATACCAAGAGTCTGAAGAGTACACAGTATGAATTTTATAGAGACTAAATATTCCTCCTGCTGTTTTCTGAAGTTACTGCTTGAACAAGGATTAACTTGAATTTTTTAGTTACTGGCAATCCTGAGGAAGAAACAGTGCTCTCTACCCCATTTATTCTTTTCTCATATAAATTAATGAAAATCAGTCACTGTTATTTTACCAGCACAGAGACTGCTCAGACTCTGATCTCTCAACTGATCGTATCTTCACCTCGGGCTCTGTATATTCTCTACCCATGATTTTCTCTATATAGCTTGTAGCTTTGAGGCACTGTGCCCAAAACTTCACATTGTGGGTGGTCCTAACAGTTTGAAAGAACAAAAACTGTCTGGGGCTGGATAATGGGAATATTTTCCAAGACAGCCCTACCTGCATCATTTCTTAGTCAAGTCTGAGGGGGTTTTGCAATACAGTATACAATAGTTCAAGTTTACAGTAAAGGAAAGGAAAAAAGTCAAGTTTTCTCACTAGCTGCCTACTGAATACAGATTCAACACAACTCATCAGCACACTTCCAACCAAATCCACCAGGAATGAATAAATATAAAATTAGTAAATATATTGTGAAGGCATTGTTTAAGAATCCTACAGTATTAATGCCTGTTTGTTAAATGTTTGGTAAATATTTATGCTTCAGAAACTGTGAAATAAAGGACTAAGAGTGGGAAAGAGCTTAGAAGCTTTCAGGAAGAAACAAAGACACAATGGGTTTGAAGAGATAATGAGCATCCTTGAACATTTATTCTTAAAAATTCTATCACAAAAATACTTATGAGAAGATAACATTAGATGGTAAAACATTTGCAGAAAGACTACACTTACTTGAATTACCAATAAAAAATACAACTGCTTTAACAAGCGAGCAAGGCTGGGAAAGAACAGACTGCCCAGAAAAGTGGAGAAAAGGCAGGTGGGTGCATTCTTTAGTAGATGGGTAACAAATTGGTGTAATTTGATATGTAAGAAAAAGAGTTGGAGTTACAAACCAACTCTAAGAACCAGATAGTTATGAATACACTGCAAGGACATTGTACTTCCAAACGTCCATTCACCTTAACTTCAGAGCAGAATCCTCTCTCTGTTTCTGCAGTGAAAGCCTCTAATCAACGATGTACACAGGTAATGACTGGCCAAATAGCAGTTTGAAGCATTACACCAGTCAAAATTAAAAACACAAGGGGTAAAGCAAGCAATCAAGGCAGTTAACAAGAAAACAAGGCATTCATAAAAAACATTCAAAATCATCACAGGACTCCCAGAACTCCCAAAACTGACAGGTTGCCTTCAGGATTTCAGTGAGGGTGAATTAGTGGAGATTAAGAGTAGTTTCAAAATCTAAGGGTATCCATGAAGTGGACACAATGCATTTCTTTTTCACATTGGCAACTCTACACTTCAGGAGAAAATTCCTTTCAAGAGTGTAGTATAGGAAGACTATAAGAGGACTTTACCATAACAGAAATTAAATGCAAGAAAAATCAACCAATTACAATTCTATTTTTCTGATGTAACTACTCAAGATACCTGATTTTATAAAGAAATCCGTTCCAAGGACTATATTAGAGAAACTCAAACATTTCTCTCCCCCTTCCATCATCTTTCTAGCAAATCAATGGGGTGGTTGACTCCGTTTTTTGGCAACCCTCTCTAGTGAATACTGTGTATATTTGCAACAAGCTAACCCAAGCCTTATTATAAAATTTCCAGTAAGCATGACGGTAATATTAAAGATACCCAAAGAAGAAAATACAAACTTGCAAAAAGTAAGAAAGCCACAACTGACTGTGTGCAGGTAGTTTGTTTGTTTAAGAGACAGCTAACAGCTGTCTCCATCAGTCTTAGGGGGATTCTCTTTGAACCAATTAATGAAAAATTAGACACTTACAAGGACAAACTGAAAACAATTGGAAAAGCTAGAAATCCTTTCTATTACATAACTTGTCTGACTAATTCCACACCAAAACACAGGCTGAGCTCCAAAGTGGAGGAAAATACTAACAGAATATAGTTCCTCTTGTTCTCTCTTAGCATTTAACAGAATAACCTAGTGTCTAACCTCACTTTTTGTTTGCATAGGCAAGAGTAAAATGGCAAACTGTGGAAATAAAAACACATAGCTCAATTCTGCATTATCACGTTTGAAATTACTCACTACAAGCAACAACCTCAGGACCCAGCAAGTTCTGTGCTTTCTGACTTAAAAACATTGTCAAGAAGAGGTACTAAAAACAACAAAATTGGTATAGGAGTTCTGAAATGCAAGGAGATTCCATACAATGACAGATCTCACGTCAGACCAGACTTTCTGGCAACACAACTGTGTACAGTGAAGCACCTGCAAGTGTTCTACATTGGTAGTATCATATGTGACCTCACAGAGTGAACAAATAATTATTTAGGCCACAAATCCACATTCACATTCTTCTGAAAATAACTCTGAAGAGAGCCTGGGAATTGCCAGCAAGGGCCTTAAAGGAGGCAACAGTTTCCTTTCAAAATGTCCCTCCTGTTAAAATAAGATTCTCATACAAAGGAATTAGGTGTCTACAGACAAAACCTGAAATATATTTACCAAGTATAAGCAAAAAAAGCCTTGCCTATGCAAGTCTGCAGAACCCAGAACAGCAACACCTCAATATGGTGTAAACAAATACAATTATCACAGCAACGTCAGCTATCGTGTTTTACACGTCAGAAAAGAGCCTGAAGATTGCAAATATGCACTATGTACTGAAGTGTCTTTTCCTTTTAATGCAACAAGTGGGTGTCAGCAGAGAGAGCAACTGTTGCTTGATTTAATTCGGTCAAGAGAGCTGAAGGAACTAGGTCAAGACCCAGAAGAACATGCACTCATATACCAGTGGAGAAAAGTTGGCTAAAAGCATCTAAAAGTTAAAAAAAAAAACCACCTTTGCAAACATCAGTCTGACTTGCAGAGCCATACAAACCAATTCCATACATCTCTGCCAAACTAAAGATGTCTTTATTTCCACACCAGTACGTTTTCAAAAATTCAGCTCCTTTCTAGCAAGCTAACATGTGCAACAAGACTTAATGCAAAACATGAGATGAAGATATATGTATATGCTTTGCCCTATGCACAATGCTTATTTCTAAATCCCAGGATTCACAGCTTTTAAAAATGCCAACACAGTTCCCTTTCTTTACAGCAGTAAAATTTAAAACTTCATCTGCTCTGGAAAGCCTATGGTTAATGCGAACTGTACTTTATGGTAGTAAACCAGTGAAAACTGAACATTTGTCCATAGAACAACATGGCTAGAGTCCAACTCAACGCAATATAAATTGCTTTCTCTTTTCATGTAAGGGCAATATTCAGAAGAGAATAAAATTTTACAGTTCCAGATAGGGAGATATCAATGAAGCAGGTGATTGTAAAAGATCAGCAATAACAGGAAAAGTACTGACACTGGCCTGAAGAAACAGGAGATAAAAGGAAAAGTAGAAAGAGTTTGTGTAATTTATGTTAACTGTGTATCTAGCTCTGCTTAGTGCAAACATCACCTAAATTCCAGGGTCACGATGCAGTAGAATAATAGAAAAATCAAGTTTTGTTAAAAAGAAAAAAAAAGTCAAGCAAAGAGCTAATAGCTATATGTTAATTAAAAATAAAATTTAATTGCTAATGTTACCTATTTTGCTGTCAGTTATTAAATATAAATTACTACCAGCAGAAAGGAAATAAGACAACTCTTGAACTAGGCACACTGCTGTTTGCCGACTTCTTTGTGACAGTGTTAAGGCCCTCTTGCTCCACTACAGAAAAAGAAAGAGCTAATCTACCAGAAAAAGGAGAAATGCCAAGAATCAGAGAAGGAAAATGGACTGCTCTATACAATCATGGCTTACATGAGTAGCTTTACAGAAGTAACAAAAACCTCTATGAAACCTTAGTGTACTTCAATCAAAGTACGTGGGAACCCATGCAGTTATTCCAGCCAAGTCTGCAGTTTGTTTATAGAAAACAGCTTTCAGATTTCCAAGAGCAATCCCACAGAAACTACTCAGAAGAGCAGCACCACAATACTACGAGAGCACCCAGGTGAAAACTCACCTAAAAGACAGCTTTGTCTTAGGAACCCCGGTGAACTTAAAATCGTTGGACAAAATTCATCCCGACAATGAATCATACATAGTTCTCTCTGCTGCTCTTTCCTTCTGCAGATCTCCTCACCTACCACCCCGCTTGCCCCACAACCTCCACGAACCCGAAGAGCATCCCAATGAAACCGGGTGACCTCACCTTTCATTTTGACAGTGGGGGAATTGGGTCCAGCCGATTGCTTCCTCCATCCTCTCCAGTTCTGGCAAAGGCTCTCTGCCTCAGAGATGAAGGAACAAAGAGAGTCTTCTTCAAAGCGATCAGAGTCTTCAAATGAAAACCTCTCCCCGTCCTCCCACTCTGCGAACATGAGTTCCATCACATCCGACAGGCGACGTGAGGGAAAAGAAGAAAGACAGGAACAGCACTGCTGACTTTTAACAGGTAAATGGACTTGAGGGCTCTTGCAATACTTAAAATCTCGGTTTTGATTTGATCCCCATACTACAGTACCAGGAAAAAACAAAGTCAGCGCTGTCTTAGATGGGAGAAGCAGGAAATAACTAAGGGGCAGCTGGTAAAAATTCCATGGGGGAAAAAAAAAAAGTTCTTTAAAAAGTTAAAAAATGCTTATGTCCACAGAATGTACTTGAGGCGGAGGGAGCTGGTTAGTCCATGAGAGCTGCCTCCAAGCGGGACAGGTGCCTGCCGGGCACACGCAGGCTCCGAAGGCTCCCGGCGCTGCAGGACGAGGGAAGGGGCCGGCTTCCTCCTCCTCCTCCAGGAAGGGGCTCCTGCGGGGGGGCCGCCGGTGTCTGTGCGCAAGGCNCGATGTCTCTATGAGCCCATGGCTGGCGGGCCCTGCTGGACGCCCCCGAGCCCGGCGCGGCCCCGGCGGTTCGCGGCCCCGGCGGGTCCCGTCCCTGCCCGGCGCGGGCACCAAGATGGCTCCGCGCTTCCCAGCTTCACCTGCGACACCCCCCGCCAGCTGAGCGCCGCTTCCGCCGCTGCGCTTCCGGCTTCCTCCGCGCGGGGCATGCCGGGGGGGCAGCCGGTCCCCGCCCGCGGTGCCGGGGAAGGAGCCCGGGGGTCCCCCGGGACGGGCCGGGGCTCGGCCGGCGCCTGCCTGCCGCCGCACACCCAGCGAGCCGCTTGGCGCGGCCGTAAGAAAACAAAGGCCCGTGTGTTGTGCCTGCCCGCACCGCCGCAGGCAGCGGGAGAACGCTCGGTGTGCTAAAATGTGGGGGCTACCCCGGAGCGCAGCGAAGATGAGTTGTATGAGGTAGAAATCACTCAGCTGTGATCATCTGATTCGACATGAAAGACATATACGAGTTCCCAGTAACACTTTTTTTAAGAAGGAAAACCAGTAAAGAAGATCAAGGGAAACAAAGGACATCAAGTGAGGGGACGGTGGCTCGAGTGAGTCCCGTTCCAGGGCAGGGAGCGCTTTCCTTCGGCCGAGAGGGCCCCTCGCTCTCCCCAGGGCCGAGGGGAAGGAGGGCTCTGAGGAGCTGCTCGGGTCTGAACAACTCCAAAATTCAGACAGAGGAGGTAACTCACGTGCCAGGTCCACGAGGAATTGCATAGGCTAGCTAAGGTCTTCCTATCCTACCCGCTCTGAAAGCAGCAGAGGTGACGTTCTTTTATTTTTCTTTCTAAAATTCTATTTCTTGGAGTTCTTCTAGTTGATTGGTCTATTAAGAGAGTTGACTGGTAAAGAACCAGATGATAAGTTTGTTCTTTGATTACACGTCAGCCAAAAGCTGCACCTACCTCTCCGTCCCTGTTTGTACAGAGGGGAAAAGCAAATGACGGGGTGGGGGGAAAGCTAGGGAAAAGAACATGACATACTAAGAAACGGTAAATGTAGAGCTGAGAGAAACTGAAATGCATCTGGAAACGCTCACTATCTCCCTTATCTCACTCTAGTCCTCGATCCAAAAAAATTCTATTAATTGATGAGTCTTCGCAGAGGGTCCTAAGCAATGAACCTTGGATCTTAAAGCAAACTTCCTACATGGTTTGTCCGTACAAACGTAATGCATGCCAGTTTAAGATTTCGAACACAAAGATGCATTAGTGCAGTGTCCATCAGCTGTAGGAGGTATGGTCACTCGTTAAATGTCAGATCCCTCAGTGCTACCAGCGCAGACATCCCACAGGTGCACGGGCAGGGAGGCACGACACCGGGCGGGCCAGCTCCAGGGAATGTGCCGCAGCACGGAGTGCCAAGTTCTGGCTCGTGTGCTGCCTAATCCTACACCTAAGTGTCCTGTCCTGCCTGAGTCGATCAAATCTGTACTGCCAAATAACCTGTCAGTGCCACGCCAGCAGTAATTCGGGAGAGAGACACGCCTGCCTGATAATGGGTTACATCAATAGCACTCTGAGTCAAGGGCATTGCAGAGAATCTCTGCCACGTGAGAAAGCAACAATACACAAAGGCATTGTATTACTTGGTGCAGTGTTGCATTAAAGAAGGATTTCACCTTAGGAAAGGTGTTTTCCTAGTGAGAAAAAAGCATTTAGAAGACTGTAGGAACTTCAAAGAGTAAAAAAAAATACAGTTGAAATTTAGAAGAGTATTTTCATGGGTAAAAAAAAGAAAAAGAAAAACGAAATTAAATGCATTGTGTCTAAGGAGTGAAGAGGTAACTACAGGTGAAATTCAGCACCCTGACTCAGATGATGTGGCACTTGAAATGACAGAAATGGGCAGGGAAACACAGTGATGCTATAAGGCTGATGCTGCTCACCAATATCTTGACAACATTATGTGCAACACAGCACTGTTAGATATTACCTAATTATAGTAGAGAATACACATTACACCCAGAAAGGACAGAGGAGAGGAAGAAATATTAGACACTACTAATTATAAAGGGGCTTCAGTACATAGTGTTTGATTCCATTACATTGTAACAATCCTCACTCCCATTCCTCCTTCTTCCAGCTTTGGGATGCCACAAGTTATGGAGATTTTTAAAGAAATGTTGCTTTCACTTTCTTAAACATCACAGGCTGAAAGCATGGAAGAGGCAATGAAAATAACGAGACAAGCAAAGCAGAGTGAACATTTGCACTTTCATCTTAAAGTGCATTTCAAGACCCTGTAAAAATGTGTCTTCTGGCTTGTACAGACCAGGCCTGGGTGTGTTGTTGCCCTGGCCAACATGAGGGAGTGCAGGTGTGAGTGCTTGTCCTCATGACTTGGAAAGGCACACAAATTCATAAACACTCTTCCATTTTTTTTTTCCCAGCTAACTTATTGCATGAGACAGGCATGTATTTTCCCTTGTGGATCTTCCAACAGACAAAAACTAAAGACTGTGAAAAATAATATCTGACATTTCAGCAGTGTTCTGCTAGGAAGAAAGAAATTCAGTAAGAAATCCTGCAGAAATTACAAAGTTGCCAGTAAGATGCTTTCTCGCTTACAGGGATGTACTTTCTTTCTTTTCCTATTTCAGAAAAAGGAAATTTCTGTTCAGAATTCCTCTGTCTCCAATGCAGACAATTTTCAGAATGCAGCATTCCATTTGAGAGAGACACATATGAGTGCACATGCATACCCTAAAGTAGAATTGCAACATTTCCATTTGTTTCCTGTCTTAAGCTTTCGCTGGGGACTAAAAATCAATGAGAGTCTGGATTGCAACCCAGAAGTGTCTGCTTTTCACTGGTGAGTCATGTGCTACACTACAAGTCATATGCAGCATGTTTTTTATTTCTCATTGCATGGAAAGGAAAACACATCCTTGCTATGGCTTGAATCTAATACAGACTCAATAACAAAATACAGCACTCTAGAGATTTTCACTGCGAGTGCAGCGGGACCCAGCTGTGCAGCTCCATTCTGACTCAACAAAGGTTTCATTGTCTCTTTGCATGCGATAATGCACTCAGAAATGACAAGCAAAGGCAAATTCTTAAAGCACACATATGGCTTTGTGTCTAAGTAATATATTGGATGTGCAGAGTAATAGTTTTTTGTGCTCTAGAACTATGGCACTATGGCAAACTGCCAGAAGTTCCTGTTCCTCCTAGATGATCACTGTTTCATGCTATACTGATCACTTAAGAACTATAATAATTAATAACAGATATTAAACATCTCCACAGACATAATAACCAGCCAGCAGTATTTATTTCAAAACACTAGGCCTGGACAACAGATGGAGCAAAGAACTGTTTGAGCACAAAAGTAGGGACAGCACACAGCTCATTGCTCCTTGCTCTGCTTCTAACTAGGCAAATGGCTGTACAAGATGCACAGAGCTTTTCCAGACAATGCATACCAAGAAGCTGAAAGCAAAGTTGTCCTGAGGTATTACAAGCTAAACTTTCCCCATTTGGATTGAGCATTTTCCAATCTTTGACGAATCCTTGCCACGGAAGACTTTGAACTGATGTTGTTTAATGTTCTGTCTCTGGAATCTTAGAGAATATGAACACATGTCTGATTAAAGCCTTATTCAAAACTAAATCCACCATTTCTGAGATAAGTGACTGGTACATACATACATACATACAGGGAAAATAGAGTCAGTAGGAAAACACTTTGCAACAGCTGCTAAAATTACTGTTATATAGCAGGAGACAACAATTATGGCTAAGACCTCATGTAGGAACATAACTGCTACTCTTCAGAGAGAGAAGATGGCATTTATAGATAATATTGCCTGCAAGGATTACTGAGCATATGTTGTCTGGCATCTTGTATTTCACAGGATACAAGTATATTTTCCTTTTCCTTTCACACTAACCTGCAGGAACATTTTTTGTTTTCACGCTTTCTTCTGCCATTACCAAAACTGACAGTCTGGCAGGGTCTAATATGCACTATACATTCACAGATAAAAGCACCAAGCTAAAGGGAACTGAAATGTTCTCCATTTTGCAGAGGGGAAAGAAAACAACTGTTACATTGCATGTACTGTTTTTTCTCAGTCAGTATCACATTTGGACATTTCCTCAGCCAGTGTGAAAAGATTGTGAAAGCAGCATAATAGTTCTCTCTTTTGTCTAGAGAGCAGGTTAGATACATCCTTTATGGAAACTCAGTAATTCACTACTCAGTTTGTCTAGTGAGTGTATTACCCTAACTAGCAATGTTATACCATTGAAAGCTTCCTAAGTACTCCAAGAAGCCTCTTTTGATACAGGCAAAACATAAGTTCCTTGGCTTATTTTCAGTTCACCAAAAATAATCAAGGAAAATTGATAAATGTGACTTCTCTAGCAATCTACAATTTTAGAAATCAAAAATGGTAATTAAAAATAACAAGTGCTGCAGTAGCTGGCCCTTAACACACCTTCACTGTAGAAGACAGGTTTCTGTATTTGTTTTTGAGGATACAGTCAGCTGGTAAGAGAAGGATAACTGTTAGGGAATGTAGGAAACCCATTTGTTCATGTCAAGGCCAACACATACTGCTCTGCAACCTATGCAAGCACATCTTGGCTAAGTGAAGTAATGCTCTGCTGTATTTACATGCTTCTCATATCTTCAGGAGCAGAAGCTTTCCCCATGCTATGGGACCTGCTCCTTCAGATGAAACTCACCATAGCAAAATTTGCATTATAGCTGCTTCTTAGCAGTAAAGTCTTTCAAAATATAAATAACAGGTACATTAGTTCTTAAATACAGGGATAAAAGATTGCTAAGAAAAGGTGATTCTAAAATGCAAGAAGAACTGTGTGCCATATTATGGACAGTAAAATGGTATGTGTTCTCCACAGCCTTTCCCTAGGAAAATAATCTAACCATGGAGTTAAGGATGTGAGGGGTTTTATTTTAAAAATTGAGTTTGTGCTACTTCTCATCAGATCCCAATGGGAAGTTCAATCATCAATTAAATTGTCAATCTAACATAAGGTTCTCTTACAAGTACTGTGGTTGCTACAACCACGCAGCAACGTTTCATTTAAGAAAACACACCTGACAAGTTTTGTGGTCATGGGTGTGGGTAAGGGTCAGTGCTGTTCCAGTTACATATGTTTAACTGGCCTCTTTTGTGTAAGAAAGAGGAGACACTAATAAAGATATTGTGCATGTCATGATGACTGAAAACTACCTGGACTGCTAGATACAGAGAAAACACCTCAGTCATTTTTTCTGTAGTAAGTGAGGGGAAAAAAATACTTTCCCTAAACCTATTGACTTGAGCAAGTAGGATTTATTGCAGGGTGCTCTGTAAAACCAATCAGTCAAGCCTTAAAATTACCTGAATGCTTATTGGTAAAGAGTGTTCACCTATTCTACCTGTAGATCTCATATCCCTGGTGTATTCAGGAGCCAAGCTCTTTCAACAGGATCCTCCTTTATGAGACTTAAAAATTCTCTGATTAAATTCACTGCTTCTATGTTCATCTCTCTTCTCTAGGCAGGTGTTCAACCCTTAGCAGGTACTGACAGCTGGGTATTTTGTGCACTGCCTCAAAGGTTACCAGCTTTTTTAGTCAGATCTCCATTTTCAACCATGTTCCTGCAAAATGCTGTGACAAGATCCTATAAAACTTACTATCCAAAACTTTAATGCATTTCCCAATATAATTATTTTGCATATCTTCTTGGCGGAAGGTAACTAGATTAGTGTAATTCTGTCATCGTCTTTACTATTAAATTTAGCAAACTGTATTTATTTAGGATGATTAAATGCAATAGTAATAGGAGTTTAGTGAGTAATGGCATGCTCTTCGCTTATTTCTTCAGGAATCTTGTGTGTGGTCACTCCTGACTCATCTAAACAGAGGCATCTGATTCAAATAGTGAATCATCCCTAAGTTTCAACCACAAAGTTGCATCAGTTTAACCAAACTGTTAAACCCATGTAACTGTGAAGACAAGCCTTGCAGGAAAATAAAGATTTCTCAAGTCTTAATCAACCTAGCTGTGGCTTAAACACATGGGGAGTTAAAAGGCTTTCTTTTTCAGTATAATTGTGCTGAATAACAGAATCTGCTTCTTAGTCTTGCAAGAGAAACAAAATAGTAAACCTGAAGCAAAGGAGATTTTCTCTGGTATGTTTGGTTACTGTTCTAGAATCCCACAATCAGAGGTTATAATCCTACTTTACCTCCAGCAAGTCTGTACGTGCGAGTGGGGAGGGCGAAAAAGAACAAGGAACTAACCTTTAGAAGACATGTTCTTTTCATACAGCTCTGGTTTACACAGAGCAGATTAGTTAAATTGCAAAGAAAAGGGTTTTGTTGTTGTTTGAAGTGGTTCTGTCCTGTTTCCAAGAAGAAAGTGACAGAAAAGTATAAACTTTTGCAGTGGTTTCAGCTGAGTTGTCCACTTACATTGCCACAGTAAATCTGCAGTCTGTGCAGTGATGGGGGCGCTGGCCAGGCTGGCAGGTGGGCAAACAGGAGAGCACGAGAGCACACTGCTGCACAACTTCTCCTCACAGAAACCCTTGGCAGTACCTGCTGCTGGCTCCTGAGCCCCAGGGCTGCCAGGGGCTGGGAACCAAAACACCCTCAGCAAATGCTTCTCAACAGGATTAACTTGTTGAAATTTTAATTCCTGCCAGCTTGTTTCTTCTGTTAGGCAGCAACTGAACATGAGCCCAGCACTGAGTTCCACCTGTTCCCAGCTCAGCCCTCACCTGCTCTGATGCATGCATGAAAGCCACTGCAGATATAAAGGGATAGGAGAAACAAGGCCTTTTGCTTCGCTGACAGAATGACACAGCTTCACAGCTTCTCATTGGTAAAGCTGATCCAAAGATGTTGGTTCTTCCTTTCAGGTGATAAGCTAGTTTTGAAAATCTGCAAAGAGAACAGTGCCTTTTATTTCTGGCTGAATGGGATTTGAAAAGCAGGGAGGAGAAGATCAAGTGGTGCGCTGGGGCCTCACCAATTTGTTTGAATTTGCCTGTCCTACACCTGTCCTCCATCAGCATATCTTAAATCCAAAGGTTTTTCTAAACAAATTACTCCAGCTGGACCATCCATACACCTAAAGATTCATTTTGCTGGCTCTGCTTCCTCTTTTCACTTTTGCACATGAACAGAATTCCACAGAAACCTCCTACCAGTGCCCAGAACCCCTTCCAGACAGGCCAGTTCAAGAGTAGCATGGGACTCAGCTCAGCAAACCAAGGCAATTTGAGCAGTATCCTGTCTCCCTCCACTAGAAAGAGGAAATTGTACCCAAGTAAGAATTTTTTTAATGTCAGCAGTGGTACCTGAATGCTCTTCTTCCTCTCTCCCAATGAATATAGTAGTTATCCTAGTTAGAAAACCACATGAAGTAAAGCTCAGTTTTCTCCTCATTCATATTTCAGTTTCAAACTCCAAAGCAATTTTAGAGTAGCCAATCTGAAACAAGTAAGCTCATGCAATACACTCCTCTCCAGCCTTTTCATCACAGGAAGGCAGTAGTCAAGTGCTTTAATACAAAATTACATTTGACAGACTTGTAACCTTAACCACAATTTCAACATTGTTTCTTCTCTAGGCAGTGGCTATAGAAGAGCCCCGCAGGACTGATGGGAAGAAACAGTGGCTGCTGACCCATGGAAGACCAGGTAAAATGCCTGAACTCCACTTCCCAGTTTTGTATGAGCAAGAAGGGGAATGCAGGTAGGTGTAGAAAACCCCAAAGGCAGACATGAAGTGAACAAAGTGTTTTAACTACAAGCAGTTCTTTCTTCAGTGAGTCCATATTGGTTTCCAACAGCAGTACATGCAAAAACTGATACTCTATAATTCTTGGAGTCTGCAGGCATCGGCTACACCAAGCTCCAGTCTAGCCCTAATGACTTGGGAAAGTCATCGCATACCTTACCAGGAGCTGGGCTGTGTTTCAAAAAAGACTTGTTTTACAGAAATACAGGTTTCAGCGATAGGGCAGCATGGGTAGAGTAAAACTGTTCTTGAACCAATGGCTCATTCACTGAATTTCCCTTATCCCACTTCCATTTTGCCAGAGGTTGGCTTTGACTCTCAAGAGTGATGACACATGAGTTGTAGACTAAAAGGAGACTAAGTCATGCTGAACAAGTTTGTATAGAAAGATCACCTTTAACCACAAATTAGAAAGCTGATGTATTAAAGCCTGTTAACTTTTTAAATGCAATGAGCTGAACTGCTCTTTACCTGTTCCAAATGGCAAAAAATGTGACATTTGAAGAACTGTTGCCTTTCATTGTAATGGCAGCTAACACGATGCTGACTTTGTGACATGCTTTAGCATGTTGAAGCTTCTCAAAAAATAATATTAATAGAAAAATTTAATCAACTTAACTCAGTGCTGAAAAAATCCTAAAATCTGCCCTTGGAACAGATTCCTTTATTATAAATAAGACAGAGCCCCACACAGTCACAGTATAATCCATTTATTAGCATACCTTGTGAGCCATTGGTGGTAATCCAGGGGACATGACAGCTTTGGCACTTGACTGATTTCAGAGGTACTCAGCCCTTAGTAGAAAGGGATTTTAATAGGACTTGAGCGGGCTACTACACAAACAAGTTTCTGATGTGGAAAATGAAATATTTTTCCAAACAAGTGAAAATGCCGCCCAGGATATGTGCATTAGTCCAGGTCACAGTGCCTTGTTCTACAAGGAGTAGTCCCAACTTGGTTACCACCAGAGGTGATTCTGTCTCTCTAGCTGTAAGCAACTCCCAGTGAGTCCATCAAGATACTGTTCAATACCACAGTGTAGTTTCATCTCTCCGAATTTTTCATCTGGTTGCTGAATATACACATAATCTCTCTTCAAGTGGTCAGTGAATCTCTGCAGCTCTTCTGGGGTGAAAGACTTCAGCATACAGGCTTCAGAAAGGAAGGAAGACTGACAAAAGGCAGATCTATCTCTGTTACCCCTGAGACAGCAAATACCCACTTTCCTGGTTCCTCAGCAATGCCTCCACTCAGACCTCTAAGAAAGTGATCTGTTATTTTCTGCTACATGTTTACAGAGATTACAAGGATAATTGACATCCTGTTCAGGTTAATAAACAGCTGCCTGATTAATTATAGCATAGAATATAATCTGTAGAAATCATCAGAACATTGTTCAACCACAAGAAAGTGATAAATCTTTAGTCCAGCTTCAGGTGGCCAAAGTGTGAACAGGTTTGAGATAGTACCACTGCAAGCACTGCAGGTCAGGAAGACCCCAGCACCGGGGCATCCTGGGTCAGCCTTTAAGAGCTGCTCCTTAAATCCTTATCACAGCCATGTTTCTACTCCTGCCAATGCTCCTAGCCTCTCACAGTGATGTTCCCTTTCTCACACAACCACGATTTTCCACTCTGCTATGGAAAGTTCTCTGGGAGCATCCATGTGGCACAGTGCAGCCACCAGCCACACTGACTGAGCTCTCAGCTCCTGGAAGCAGTGCACATGCATTAGCCTTATGCAATGGACTTGTGCTGTGAAGGTGAACCGTCTCAGCCCTCCATATATGTCAGCACAGGCAAAGGTCTGCACAGCTCTCCAGGTGTTCCCTGCCCAGAGCTCCCCAGACAAACCTATAGCAATTTCTGTGAGCTCAGTGGGACTGCTGCACCTACCTGAGACACAGAGGGAGCCAACCTTCGTGGCTTTTCACCCCCTTGTAGCAAGGCTGCCACCAAGATCACACTAGCAAGTTCAAAACTAGCCCCAGCATACAGACACAGCGCTGAAATCACTTACAGAATTGCCTGCTATAGAAAATTGTACTCAAATAATCAGCAGGGGATACAGCCTCCCCTGGCAAACTGCATTCAGTTGTTTACCAAAGTTTAAAGATCCATCAGAAAAAGAAGACACAGAGACAGTCAGCATGTTATCAGACACCTAGACAGTTTGGATTGAAGAAAGACAGAGAAGCCATAGTCTTAGAAGAGGAACTATCTCTAGAATAATGCATAACAGAGAATATAAAGCCAGGCCTGTTATTTCCTCTTGTGGCTGAGAACACAAGGACAGATGGTACTCAGTGAAAACAAAAGGCAATTAATTCAGGAACCATAAAAAGAAATTATGGGCTATGGAGAATAAAATTATAATGGTTTTCATTGCCAGAAAATACTGGGATTGAGAGCTTAGTTAGATTAAAACCAAAACATTTAAACATTTATATGGAAGATGAAGGCTGGTTACATTAAATAATTTTTAAAAGTTAGGGATATAAACACTTACAACTTACACTTTAGGAAAAAAAAAAGAATGACAAAAGAATAGTGCACAGTGTTTGTACAATACCTAGAGGATCAAGTATTTGTACTTCCATTTTAAATGATGATAATAGTAATGAAAGTAATTAATTTAAATGGGTCAAGAACAAAATTCCCCAAAAGGAAAGGTTGTTAGAACTTGTTCAGCACAACTCACACATACTATCTTTTGAAACATACGCTGCTGTCCAGCATTACAAAATAGAGTCGTAGGGTGACTGAGTGCTGCTCATCCAACCAAGCAGTTCCAGTAAGCCTCAGTGGCAAAGCACATGAGTTTGATTTGGGCCACACTCCCAGGTTAAACAGTGAAGAGCAACAGCTGTGTCCTGAAACAGGCCAGGTCAATGTAGGAGAGTATTGACAGGCTCGCCTGCAGCACCAGTAAGGTATAAAAGCAGGCAAAGGAGATTGGATACTTCCTTCCCTCCTCCTGGTTCATGCAGGACTTGAAGGGTGTTAATTACAAGGATTCTCACAGCTTTCATAGCAACAAGATCTAGGAGAAAGAAATATTTTTACTAGAACATGGGAATTTCAGAAGACAATGCCAGGCCTGCATCTCACTTGGGTTACATGGTAATTTATGCTAACTCCTGGACGGCCACTTGCTAAGTAAGCTTTGGGAAATAACCTCACAGTGTCATCCTTTGGGTGTTTCTGTGCCTGTTTGGGTTATGGGTATAAACTGAAAGATCAAACCAGGCTAAACTAGAGATGTGACAGCACCCAAGGCACAGAAACTCCATTTGAGCTGCTGTAGCATGCTGGCTCAGGGGAAGCTGAAGGTAAAAGTCAAATCCCTCCATATTTCCCAGACAGGTACTGCTCTTGCCAGTGTAGAACTTGGCCTTTAATCCTCCAGAAGATGAGAGATCTGTGACATAATTGCCCACAGTCCCCTTGGCATTTTAATTCCTGGGAGATAAGGAGCAGTCTGCAGCTTGGATTTTAGAGACAATGCCAGGAGCCATAGGACAACACGGCCCGTGTGGAGCTAAGCACAGTGCTGCCAAGGGGTCAAGTCTGGCATTTTAAACAGGGTTATCAGCACAAAGCTGTGCTGAAGACATTCAGCACCTGGAGAAGAGGCACAAACAGATCAGATTTGTCTCAAAAGCCAGTTTGCAGGGATCCAGACATTGCATGTTTTAAAGATTCCGACAATTCTTCACTTAAATAAAGTTTGCAAGAAGGATTTTATAACAGTCCATTGCAACACTGGTAGCCTAACTGTCCTATAATACCTGGAAAGGGTAAATGAAACTGTTTAGTTCAGCCTTCACACACAAAAATCAGCTTCCTAGACAAGTCAGCACCTCTACATTAAGCTAATTTATAAAAGACAAATTAAAACTTTAGGCAATCACTACCTCTTGAACCCAAGGCAATTTCTAGGATTCTGTCACCACATGCCCTGTAATATGACATTGCTAATCCACAGACTGTGCTCTGCCTTCTGTTCTTGCATTGGTAATACCCAGATACTGAAGACCTCAATGCCCTGAGTGCAAACCTTCCATACAGCAGGTCAGTGCCTGACCCAGTTACTGCCTACCCAAAACATGCACATCTGGCACAAGTTCCACGTGTTCCATCCTGCATTAATCCTCCACATTCGAGCCCTTGGTTATAGATCAAAGCTTTTTGCTCCTCCTCCTGCACAGACCTGTCTCCTCTCTGCCTTATGTGTACACAGTGAGAAGATGCTGCACTGCACAACTGTTAAGGCACTACTTAGCCCTTCTGTCTACTTATGGTTTTTTACTACTCAAGAATAGTACATTAACTTTAAAAAGTGCTTAAGGCATAAGAGGGAACTCTGTTCATTTGTTTGGATGGGACAGAAGGAAGAAATTGTAATATTCAATAACCCCTGCTTTCTCTCAGCCTTCTATCTTTTCAGGCTGAGAAATACAGCTTGATGACAGTGCTTGCATACCCTCAAGTTAAGCCAGTTTACTCCCACTGAGAGGAATGAAAAGAGAAAGAGTTCAAAGAAGAGACAAAAGGAAGCATGACCCAGAGGTTTCAAGAATAGGACACACTTCACGAAAGTGGGAAGCTGCTTTGCAGTGCACTTACTGTTTTTCACAAGGAGTAATTTGCTTGAGGTGTATCTATACCCCAGGAGTAATTCCATGTTTCACAGAAAACTGTGAACACAGATATATTAAAGACTAGCAGCACAAAGGGCAGCTACTATGATTAATAAGGGACCAGTAGGAAGCACTAAAAGTGCTGTTCAATCATGATATCATGATTCAACACCTGAATGTTTGAGATCAACATTACATTTGGATGTCTATTCAGCCACTTGAGGTCAGATTTTTTAAGTTTTTCAGAGTAATCATGAGGGCAAGAAAACTACTGCCTCTCACACCAACAACTAATTCTAGCAGATGCTACTTAGGGAAAACAAAAATAGCCCAACCACACACACAAAATACTATAGCAAAAAAGCAGCAATAAAACCATAGCATCTGGCAGCTGGAAATGTGTGACAGGGGATTACAGCAGAAGGGACAAGCATCTCTGCAGACACTTGAAAGGGATCCTATGGGAGCAGACCTACTATTCAGAAGAGAAAAGGTTCCCCCTAGAGACATATCAAGGAAGCTAAAAAACCCAACTGTTGGCCTGTTCCTCAACTCAGGTCAAATCTGGTTCCTGGAACTGAAGAGAGCTGTTAGGAAAAAAATATCTGAAGATTTCCATTATGCCAGCACCTGGTGCCATCTTCCAAGCATCTCAGCTCTCCTTGCAGCATGTTTCAGCTGTCCAAACATACGACCATGAATACATGTGCAGCAGTAGGCATCCCTCTACTTCTACAATTTCTGTGTGCCAGGGCAAAGGAGGAAACATGATTGCATTAAAGGATTCAGATATTTAGAACAACAAATACAGATTATTGTTACCACTGTGCACCTGCTTTCTCTGCGTACAGATTACAGACTAAAGTGAAACCAAAGACTTTAAAGAATCAGTCATAACTGTTATCCTTCCAGTTCTACATTAAAATCTTTTGCCAGTGTCCAATGACAAAATAAATCTCCATCAGTCACAGACCAGAAGCCACAGCCTTCTGCTGCTGCAGGGCAAAAGGACCACATGCTGAAATTCCTAGAGCTCAGTCATTTTCATTTTAGCTTGGTCACTTTCTTGATCCAGGGTACGAATTTGCTGACCTTTGTGTATACACCAGGCGAATCCTTCCGACCACAGCCATACCCCCAGGAAGTGATGCCCAAAATGATCCAGCGTCCATTTGGTCTCTGACACATGAGTGGCCCTCCACTGTCACCCTGACAGCTGTCCACCCGTTTATCTTCAGAGAGATTCCCAGCACAAATCATGCGGTTGGTGAACTTCTGCCCGTAACGGGCCTCACAGTCTTCCCGTGGGAGAAGGGGCACCACCCCCTGCAGCAGGGTTCTGGAATAGGACTTCCCTGGAATAAAACAAACCAGCCAGACTGATTCACATATAGGCAACAGTAGCAACCTGGTGCGACAGTGCTCCCTACAAAACCAGACACTTATACATTTCATGTCAAGTCTGCAGCACAGAAATAGGCTGAGCTCAGCATATCTGAACCACGAGAACTTCAGAAAACAGTGATGCCAAGCCAGACCACAAAAAAAGAGCTGTAAGATCAAAGATGTGGGGAAGAGGGTTGTAGAAAAGGGTTAGATCAAAGGATGAGTCTTACTCCTGGTTCTGTCAACAAGTAACTTGAATCTGGTTCAATTTATCTCACCTCTCCAAATTTCCATTTCCTCCTCAGTAAAGCAAGGACAGTGTTTTCTCAAGAGAATAAATGCAGTCATATCTGTTAAGTGCTCAATCCTCAGAGAAGTTTTAGAACTGTTTCAGAGGTATTCAAATATTATTCAAAGAGAATTCACTTCATCTTGGGCCAGACTTGGGTCTATTTGATCAAATCTCTTTATTAGCCCAGGGTTGCTCAGAACATAAGGCTAATGTGCTATATTAGAGCATGACCTTTCTGTGCCCAAGGTTTGTATAAGTTCACAAGGTAGGTAACTGCTCCTCACTGAGAAAGCTGGGTTTGGTGCGTGGGAAGGATTCTAGCCACTAAGCTCCAGTACAGCTTAAGGTAGTTAATGGCTAAGTTGCTCCTTGATCCACCCCAAACATCCTGAAGTGACACGTGCAACTGGCACAACTAACTCCAAAGGCAAATACCGACTTGCAGTTAAAAAGCTGCGGTAATAGCTAGGGAAACAGCTGAGAAGGACAGGCAAGTGCAAAATCAACAGATGAGCTCCTGGGGCTTTTGGCAGGAAATCTTTCTAAACATATGGGTTTTCTCCAGTCATAGCAGCCCCAGAAAGGCCTCTGTGCTCCCTTATACCAAGGAAGCTTCACAGCAATATACTCGAAGAGAAGAGGTCCAGGCTGTCTTGAACCCAGGGCAGAAACCAGACTCAGAGTCAATCTGTCCTTGCAGAAATACATAAGGAGATTAAGCAAGGTAGTTTGAGAGAGATTTCTCTCTGAGGGCTCCTTCTACCTCTAAGCCCTCACTTCACTATGACAGTATCATGAAGAAGGCAGGTCATGGAAACATGGGGGCTTCCCACAGGTTTGGTAGAGCAGCTCTGCACAGGCTGCTCCCTTAGAGGTCTAGTGTGAGAAAACACAAGCATACAAATGGGAAGAAAGAGAGGACTGTGGCCAGATGGCAGCATTGGTCTCTCCCACAGCCTCCGAGGGATGCTATGGAAACCAAAGCTTTCATCAATATTGAGCAGACTCAATAAGCCTTCAAATCAGATGAAAATGCAATAGCAAAAAACCCAGCTCATCTTCCCATTCCTTAGCATCATGTGCTGGCACGGACAATGGGAGCTGTGAGAACACAGCCTTGACTTGACATCAATTAATGGCCCATGTAGGTTTCTGAAGGCAAATTTCCTCACTTCTCTTGCCTCTCAAAGCCCCACCACTCACCTGTGTCTCCCCAGCCAGAGATGATACAGGCTTGCCTGTTAATGTCAGACCTCTCTCTCCTGTCAGGCAGGCAGACGGGCAGAACATGGTGATTGAAGGAGAGACAGTGCCCTTCTCTGCCCCGCATCCGGACCAGGGCTATGTCATTATCATTGCTGCCAGCCCAGTAGTTCCTGTGGAGGACAATCCGCTCCACGGGCAGCTCCCTCTCAAACTCATCCTTTACACCTGTGTGGTAATCGCCCACCCGCAGGAGGTAGCGCCGCACATCAACACCAAACCTGGAGAAAAATAGACTCAGGATCTCAATACTCCTACTAAGAGAAAAGCAGACACACAAGTCTCAGTTGCTATGAGACTGAACCACCTCCTCACACCACAGTGGTAAAACAGTTCCAGCTGTAGGAGTGTGGGACCTCTTTAGCAGCTATGATCATGCCAACTGTTGCAGATTTGGTGTCCTAAATCACTATCTACCAGGAACAGGACTTCTTTTCCTATAAAAATTATTATTATAGTTGCAACAGGCTTGGGAACTGATCTGTTCACAGTTCCTTAAAGCACTTAAAATGTCAAAATACTGGTTCCCTTTACACTGTAAAGCCTCAGAGTTACGAGGCCAGGTGTAAGCAGTGAAGGAAAAAGCAAGTCTATATTGAGTCATCCCCATAAGCACTCCAAGATCACACACATCATAACCTGAAGGTCTTGGTTTAGAAACTTTGCTCATGTAGTTCCACTGGGCTAGGAGGATAAACTTGTATGAAGTTATCTCATCCATCGATGAGTATCCCTTGTGGCTCCCCACTCCCAAACACACCTTTTGAAGCAGTGGGCTGCAGTCACCACCCAGCAGCTGCTGATCAGTGTTGCTCCGCACAGCAGACGAGTATCTCGACGAAAACCCTTCAGCCGCAGTGAGGCCTGCCATGGCCAACTGCCTCTGAAGAAGAAACAGGAATAAGAGGTGTCACACACATGGGAGCCATTTTCCTCTTTTCCCATCCACTCTGTCTCATCTGGGCTCAGCTGGCTTGCATTCTTCCCTAGACAGCACACTGGTTCAAACCAAGTTCAAAAATCACCAGTGAAAATGCATTAATGCAGTCAGCATCTGCCAGGCTATATCCAGAGCCTGAAGGAAAGCTGGAACTGGTCTGGCTCTCTCAGCAATTACAGTGTAGTACCTCAGAGACTTGTTTCCACCTATGATCCTTTTCTTGCGACGGTGAAGCAGGCGCATTCCACACAAACCAGCCTCTGGACCTGCATGGCAAAGTTAGAGCAGTTGGGTAGAGACCCTCACCTTAAGTATCAGCATTGCTGTCACAGAGCCAAATACCAATCAGCTTCTCTGAGGGCATCAATTCTCAAGGTAATCGACTGTGTTGTGTTGTGCATAAGGAATTCATAGAACATTTGATCCCACAGGTTTCCTTAATTTCACTGGAGGTACTTACCTGAAGTCTCTATAGATTACTCTTAAGCCAAGAGTGGGACCTATACTTATACTTCCTCATTACTCTAAACCCCAAAGGTTGCTTATGGTTGCTGTTCTAAGGAAGAGTATGGTGACTTGGCTGTGGGGAAATTCTCCAGGCTCAAAGGCCTGACAGGGGTGGAGCTCCTCAGACTAATTTGGAACACTCTGTGCTGCTAAGAAGATACACTGAAAACAAAAAAAAAAGTAGGAGGTGCAGGACAGGACATGCTTATTTTGTAGGTGAAGTTTCAGCCAAAGACAAGAATGACAGGGAAAAAACCACAAAAGCATGCAGAGATCCTACAACCAGAGCTCCAGATTCCTACATAGAAGAAATGGGAATGTCACCTGTGCTCCTGATATCTTGGACCTTTTCTTCCACATAGTCACAGATCACCCCAGCATCCTCACTGTGCCAGCAGCTGTGAATCCTGGTGTCAGGTGTGGCACATTGCCCCAGGGTGTGCTCCATGCCACTGCATTCTACGTTGTCCAGATGGATGGGCCCATGGCCTTCGCCAAAATAAGCCATTGCCCTGGCTTTTGCTGTACCACTGCAATTAGAGAGAGGGTGGCTTATCTGCAGTGAGCAGGAACCTGAGGCACCAGTGCATTTTAAGTGGAATAATATTTAGGCAATAATAATATTTAGGTGTCACTCCACACACAGACAGTAGTACAGTGAGAAGAGCCACCTACTCCCTCAAGCATATGTGCGTGTACCAAAACTAAAACTAAGCCTTCAGAAACAAGTCCTGAAGTGCTCCTGAGAGCTGTTTCTATCTGTAAGATGCCTGTATCACAGCTCTTACCTGAATCCCAGTTGCCTGCAAACCACTGCAGCATCTCTGTCTGTCCAGTCATCGTCACAGACACTGCCCCACTGCCCGTTCAGCAACACCTCAACCCGGCCCTCCTTGGTGCTTTCTCCATCCACCAGCCGCACAGGAGGCCCTGGAGGAGAAAACACATGGACTGCTGCAAGCAAAAAAACCAGAGGAGGCAGGTGTCCAAAACTTGGGTTCTACAGAAAAATATGAATCCCAGATATCAGTAAGCTTAAAACAAAAAGAAAAAAAAGGAAAAAGGAAAAATGGGGGAAAAAAAAAGAAAGATGTGTGTCTCTATTAAGACATTTTACCTCTGTGCTGAATCAGAAGATTATATACATACTAATTTATTTAATACATACTGGAAATCATCAGTGGATCATACTGTGAAAGCTGAGTAAAGAGGAGAACAAAAACAGAAAGAAAGTTATTAAATCCTAAGGCAAGAGTTAGACAAGCTTAAACATGCCTAGGAAAAAAATCCATTGAATTGTAAAACTATTACACGATTCTAAGGAAGAGAAGAGTTCTACATCCAGGAAAAACAAAAATGTTGGATGCCAACTATTTCAATAACAAATGTCTGACAAACTGGAAAGTCTCCTGTAGTAAGGAAAGGGGAGAGTATCAGGCATTATATAAATGAGGAAATTATGCTAACTTGAAGTACTTTGACAATTTTAATTAGATGTGTGCCATCCACACAAGGGAGTGCAAACAGCAACCCCTTGCATCTGAAGTCCTCCTGTCTTGGCAAGGTGTGGCACTAATGTAATCAGACCTAAGTTTCTTAAAAGGTCTAAAGGATTCCCTTGAGCAATGGCACACCAAGACTGCTACTGTCCCTCAGACCCTGAGGTTTGTTTCAGAGACTGCCCATACAACTCTCTCCAGTTTCTATCTATCTGCTGATCTGATAGTAGGTCTGGTGGAGCCATAGATTTGTGGCTCCGCCCCAATTCAGCCAGGGCTCATTCCTCCTCAAAAAGCAGACCCCTTGTTGAAACAGCACAGGGAAAACTCCCACATCAGCACAGGGAAAATTCCCACATCTGCAGAGCTTCCAAGAGGACAGACCAGAAGGTGAAACTTTCCCACTGTTCAGGGCAAGAGCAAGGTAAGTTACCCATGCTGCCATCCAAGACTGTGTTGCTTTCTGGGGAACAGCGGACTCCCAGATCCTCAGCATGGGAGCAGTCATGCTGCCCCCAGTTGCTGTGGGGACAGTCCAGGAGAGACAGCTCTGTCCCCACACATGCCACATCATCCAGTAAGATGAAGCCTTGGCCAGCAGCATAGTCTCCTTCAGAGGCCAGGGCAGCAGGACCACTAGAGGAAGGAAACAGAAAATAATACTGAAACTCTAAATGCCACAGAAAGACCCAAGCTCAGATCCAAAGAGAAACTCCACTGCTTAACTGTGGTACTGGTGGCTTCCTGACCTAAACCACTCAGTGGACACACAGGATGGCAACCAAGCACAACCCTCACATCTTGCCAGCTTCAGTTTTCAGGGGCGCCTCCTCAGACCAGTCTATTTTTTAGTGTTTGATCAAAGGCATGTTGAAAGGCACAGAGGGCCAGCAGAGGCTGCTTTGCAGTTATGGCAAGTATACCAATTTTGGGAGGGGCTGGCAGATGAGGCATCAAAAATATCGACACTTAAGTAATTCTATTTCTTTTTAAAGGAAACAGCTACCTGTAATTGAACTGCAGAAAGCTGCAAACTTTTAGGCACTAAAAGAGATGACAAATGTAGTATGTAGCTGAACTCAAAAAGAAAAATTTAGTTTAGTCTTTCTTTCATCTAGAAAGTTGAAATTTTAGAAGGAGACCCTAATCATGTTAAAAAATCCATATAACCCAATTTTACTAGGTCAAAGGCAAGAGTATCCTGATTTTAAATCTTTTCCAAACTCCTACTTGAAGGGATGATAACTCAGCAATGGGCTGAAAATCCCTATTACTACTCTTTTTTGCCCTGATGGTCTTTGTTCAACTACTGAAGGTGATACATGTGGAGCAGATAGGTGATACCCTTTTACTGACAGAGCAGAAGTGACACCTGCAAATTTAAGGAGTGTTAAAGAATTTTCTGACTTTGCTGAGGGGTTCACAAGGACAGTATTAAGCCTGTTATCTGCTTTCAAAACAGGCTGAGGGCAAGAGATAACAGATTTATTTTTGACCCTTGGAAAGGATGTGGATACCTACCAATCTTTCCTTAATAAGTTCTATAATGGCAATAAGCCTTCTAACAAAGACAGTATTGAAGGATTAAGATCCGGCCTATCCCAGAGAAGGGTGATGGAATCTAATCCTTGAAATGGGGAAGCACAGGCACTACACACTTGCAGTCCTACCTGAAGCCCAACTGCCTGCAGACCACTTGGGCACCGAGGTCTGTCCATCCATCATCGCACACTGTGCCCCAGTCTCCATTGTAGTAAACTTCTACCCTGCCTTCAGCGGGGCTGCGGCCGCCAGCCAGCCGGACAGTGCCCTCTGCAAGGGGTGGGAGAGGGAAAGGGCAGCACTCAGCAGCAGAGAAAAGGAACAGCCTGTGCACCACTGCTAGGTCTCTACCACCCACCAGTGAAAGAAACAAAAGATACAGATGTCTGTGGGTACTCAAAATACAAACGTTCATTGCTTCCAAACACACCCATCTGTCAGGGGAGGATTCACTTCAGCCTTTCCACACTACCTGAGCAAAACCATGGGAACATCACCGAGTCTGCCTCTGATCCATTCCCTTACTCTCTGCCTCCACATCTGGCAGCCCTTGTGGGAGCCATATATGGAAGCTGTGCAGGATCCTGAACCAGGGGGGTTATCTGCTGAGCAAGCCAAGTAATGTGGGGGTGAGACCGACCGCATCTGACTGGCAGAGCTGTACATCTGTACCTGTGAAAGGGTCACAGGAGACCCCAGCGTCTTCAATGTGGTCACAGTTTTGCTGTCCCCAGTCACTCTTCTTGCACTGATCAAGGGAGAGTTCATTCCCTGAGCACTGCACTTCATCCAGCAGGATTGGGCCAGATCCCTGCCCAAAGTGAGCCCATGACAAGGCTTTTGGGGTCCCACTGTAAACATTACAGACATGTATGCTCAGTAAGGAAGGCCACAGTCTTGTGTCCTCAGATTCTGCCTTGCACAGGGACTCTCCTATGCTGGGCCACTGTCCTTCCATAGATCAGCTGTATTTTTGGAGTTGCCAACAGTGGAGTTGCCAACTGTTAATTGAAACATGTTATTGGAAAGTTTGTAATGAGCCCTTCTAGCAAATAACAAAAATGTTACTACAACAAAAACAGTTCAGATTTCTGGAGACAATGATGTAACATCAGTCTCAGTCACAATCTAAAGTAACAGGCAAAATTCCTAAAGATTGAGGGATCTCAAATTTGAACAATCTACTTTAAATAATCCCATACTGATAGGATTTTCAAAAATGCTCAGTATACAACAGCTCCCATATTAAGCACAGAATGGCATGCAGGAGAATGAGGTGGTCTCTCTTGCTTTCCTGTCTGAAGAGGATAAGGACAGCCAGTGAAACTAGAGGTATTTAAACTTAACCAAGTAAGCAACTGCAGTTCATATATGGAAATCACCATGACAAGTTGTCATTGAGGCCAACAAGATCTGTATTTGGATGTACGCAAAAATGATGAACAGGGTAAACACAAACAATCCTGAGACAGGAATGTACCTTTTTTTTTTTAACACAGCACAAACCCATAAAATAGACAAGAATGGGGTACAAAACCCCTTCACAGGATGATCAGTCCAGAACTATGTTTCCCAGGGTTTCTGTGTATCTCCTAGGGAAGGGCTGGTAGTATAGTGAAGGGACATGCTCTCATGTTCTTCATTCTGTCTACTTCTCTTACGACTCCATGACATACACCAAGGAAATTACCTGAGTCCCAGCTGTCTACAGACTACTTCAGCATCCCGGTCATCCCACTGATCATCACAGATGGTTCCCCACTTGCCATCATGGTAAACCTCCACTCGCCCTTCAAAGCTCTCCTTCCCCCCAACTATACGGAGTGGGGCACCTACACCTGTGCTTTGAGAAAGGGAAAGAGAGCACAACAGAACAAGACAGAGACAAAGCACATCCAGCAGTTTAGGGTGTAGAACCATTCTCTAGCGAGAGGAGCTCTCATGATGCTCTCTTACCACATCCTCCCCTCTAGACCCCCCACAAGTACCCGTGATTGCAGCCCCCAGAGTGGGGTACTGCTGGTCCAGAGATGTCTCTTTAATTGGCTGCTGTGGTGACCAGGAGTATTCTGCCTGCAGACAAAAACCTGGCTGGATAAAAAAGGGATGTGGTCATAAGCATCAGCCATCTTTGGGAGATTGAGATCTTTCCCTGGAGATTTACCTTCTGGAGGAACACAAGTTACCACAGCACTCCCCTGGTTACAAGCTCCTGACAAAGCTTCCTGATAGCCACACTGCAGCAGGGCTTCCTCATCTCCATGGCAGTTTGCTGACTGCAGGTGCAGAGGAACAGGCCATGGTCTGGGATGACTCTTCTTCCCAGCTGTGCCGATCTCACTGGTACAGAGGATGCAACAGAGCAATGAAATGCCACAACACGGCTTGACTCTCCAGTCCAGTTGTGACATTTCAAATCCTAGTGTGCCCAGTTAATTCAAAGTGCATAAAGGGGTGACCATTTACAGTCTAATGGAAAGCACAAGCAAGCACACAGTACTTCCTAATCCTTTTGTGTGCCCACCTACTTCAGAGGAGTTGGTGTAGTCAGAAATGGCACTCTCATTTGAAAGCAATGAAGAAACCCATCAATAGACTCAAACACCAAACTATCTGAATCACCTTCCCTCTCTGTGGACCTTACCTCCTTGCTATTTGGAAGTCTCAATGTCCAAATCCCAGATACCCGAAGAGTTCATATTCATAAAATTTCTGTTAGATCACTATAGTAACTCCAGCTGATGATCATAAAAAGAGAATGTGATCTCACAGCTCACTTTTCATAGCCTAGAGCATGAAGCAGAAACTTGTTCTAAAAAATTCTTGCAAATGCTGATTGGGTTGGGNCAACAGTACAAAAGGACCCTGGTAAGTGGGAAATTAGACCACAAAACAAACTCATTTCTGCCAGCCAACCCACTGTGCCAGAGGGACTGTAACCACAGAGGCTGCTCTTTCAAAAGCCACTTGAGCATACACCTCCCACAGCCAGACTGAGGTTCCCACCTGAGACCTAGTTGCCTGCATACAACACTGGCATCCCAGTCAGTCCAGTGGTCAGCACAGATGGTACCCCAGAGTCCATTGAAGTACAGCTCCACACTACTGTCTTCAGCCAACCGCACAGCACCTTCCGAAAGAGAAAAAACACCAACCAAAAACCAGCTGCTATCTGCTGACAGAAGTTTCAGACCAGCAAGTCTTGGACTTGCATGTAGCTGAGCTGAACTGTACTTGGCTTCTTTCATCCCTGTTTTGCCTGTGCTGGCACTGAAGTGATGTGCATGAAAGAATGTGGGATGTGGCACCTTCCCAGTCCCAGCAATGGCTGCTTGGGAGGATGGTTGGTGTTATGGTCTTTTCAAATCCATGATAACACCAGCAGGAAATCTGGTTTCTGCAAAAGCTCCTGGATTCTCCTTCTGTGGAATGGGGATGATTTTACATGCTATCTTGAAAGGGTGTGTGAAAATGGCAGGCTATCTAATTACTTCTGGCACTCCACTGATCTATTTCCATCAACCACTTCACCTCTATGACTCTGTTGCTACAGTGAGATATTCAGTAACAGCAGATGAATCCTCTATAATTTCTCCAAGAACAGGAAGTGCCAGTGTAAATGCCCTTTCAATTCCCACCCCACCAAAAATTTTACCACTGTTTAGAAAGCACATCTCCTTGCTCAGTTACGTACTTGCAGAAGGACACACCTGTCTGCAGTACCTCAGTGCAGGCACACAACATCACAACACTTATATTTTTCCTTTAATTATTTTCCATTTGAAAGCACATCCACTGGCAAGGGAAAAGACTGTCAATTCATTTATTAAACTGGTGTTTCAACTGTTCTGCAAAATGCAGGAAAAGCAAGGAAGGTCAGAAAACAGGACATTTTCAAAAATGCTGCACAGCAGCCAATGCATTGAGAGAGCTCAGCTCCTTGCTTGCCTCAAAGTAATCAGTAGTCCTTCTGCCAGCATTGAGAAAGTTTAACACAAGTCTATGACCTGCCTTGCCACAGAAGATTTTTTTCCTTGTTATATTTGGACTGCTACACTTACATAAGGAATGCTCTGATATGGACCCTAAAGGAGCAGAAGTGGGTTGTTTTCTACATAACTGAAACTGTTTTCAAAGTGGCATAAGTTAGCAGTAGAAAAAAAAAGAAGTCTCCTTGTATGAGAATAAAACATCTATATAAGGCATTACAACTACAGCAGCTTAAATCCACCCCCTACTATATACAGGCGTTCTTCTCCCACACAGGCTAGCCTCTGGTATTAATTATTTCAACAATTCGGAACAGTCTTTGTACTGTGCTTCTTTCATGGGGTGTTCCACCTGCCACTTGCAAGTCTTTGCAGCACACATTTCTGGCTTCATCCCTGAGGCAGCACAGCCCTTACCTTGGTTACAGTCACAGTTGGCCCAGCCAATGGCCCCTGACACAAGCCTGTAGAAGCACCAGGGCGTCGTTCCCCCATCTGGGTTCCTGCAGAAGTTGTGGTCCCCCAGGCCACGGTCTGGGTACTGCTGAACATAATCAGGGAACTCTGCCCAGTTGAGACACTGTGCCCCGGCCTCGGTGACCGCCAGTGAGCCATTGTAATAGCCGAGAGGTCCCACAGCACACACGCTGGGCGCTGCGCACAGGGAGGGAGGGTTAGCATCACCTAAGGCATCACACACTGAAACTTGGACAACATGGGAGACACCAGCTGGTTATGAGAAATACCCTTTGTGTCTGCAGTCTCAGCTGCTGCTTGCTTGATTCAAACTCTATCACTCTTCAAGGTGCTGCTCAAAGAATATTCATAATACTCACTGTCTAAAGGCACAAATTGATGTGAAGCAATGAACTGCCCAGAGAGACCTTTGAAGAGTGTTAACTTAAGGCCCAAACATGACAATTTGAACTGGTTCCCATAGCTGTACATGCAGTACATGTACTCACTTTGGAGCAGCACTGTACAAAGCAGGAAGGTGGGAAATGACACTATTTCATTGCATGTATGTTCCCTACACACATCAGCAGATGACCTGGCTTATCTGAACTTGGCTAATATATTGGAAGGGAAAGGGAATTTATTTTGGGGGAAGTGCAGGTGCCAATGTTTCAGTTCCCATGTGAAATATCCAGTGTAAAAATACCCAATAATTAATTTATTATGGTCCTTAACAAAAGGAGAAAGCTCTCCATTCATGACACTGAAATAACAAAGTGGGAAAAAAAATCCCAGGTTTTGTGGGCTTTAGAGTCCATAACATGGGAAGAGTAGACTAAGAAAGGGACAACATTTACAGCTCTATTCACTAAGTAAACAAAGAGTAGCCAACACTTTCCGAAAGCCTTTCTACGTGCGGTGCAAAGAGCAAGGGTACAAAGAAACTTTGCATCATGTCATTTGCCTTCTAGCCACTGCCAGGCCCAGAGGGGGCAAGTGACAGCTGAAGGTTAAATACAAGGTACAAAAATGAGAAGCAGGTCCAAGTCAGTGTCTGGAAAACAAATCATATGTGTGGCATCAACTGGGACCCTCAGAGAGGGTGTCTGAGAATTCAGTAGTTATTAGAGCAGAGGAAAGGTAAGCATGCAAAAAAGACCGAGGCAGAGAAAGAGATTAAAGGAAAAGAACATGTGGGAGGAGCAGGGAGCTGAAAGAGCATTCAACATGAAGGAACAGAAGTAGTCTGGCCATGTTGGTGAAGGAGATAAACAGGCACTGGGGCAAAAGAAAAGATTGAAGAAGTGATGAAAAGAAAGGAAGAAGGCCAGATAGCAGTGGTTCATCATGCCTATGGTCTCAGATCACCACTGCAGGAAAAAGTCTGCCCAATGACTGAATTAATAACTTCTTGTTCTTACCTGCACTCTGCAAATGGTTTTGGTTGGGCTTTGATCCCAGGAAAGCCTGGGAAAAGAAACAGAGCAAAAGCAGAAAGATGATTATCCAATGAAATAAACATGGGCATGTCCTAAAAGCAGCTCAGCTTTAGGCAAACACACCCTAGTAACCAGCCTCTTCCCTGGTCTCCCAATTGCTCCTCTTCAAATACAACCATAGCTCTGTCCACTAACAACAGAATGAATAATTACCAGCTTGCAGAGATTTACCCTTGATCTAAGCATTACATGACAGGGTTCTGCTTGTATTTTTTCCAACAGAGTTGGAAGTCTGAGTGAGATGCCTATGGAAAGGAAATCTAGAAGAAAATCATTATTATCAGTAAGAAAAATA
Source organism: Dicaeum eximium (assembly GCA_013396995.1). Taxonomy (NCBI): domain Eukaryota; kingdom Metazoa; phylum Chordata; class Aves; order Passeriformes; family Dicaeidae; genus Dicaeum; species Dicaeum eximium. Next base: position 1,277,470 of record VWZP01006707.1, on the reverse strand, counting down.
ATAACTACTCATTCTCTCTCTGTTTATAGGGCAAGTCATCTACAGCTAGAGCAGCAGATATTTATCTACCTTGAGTGACAGGATGATGCCTCCAGAATACCTCTTAAAACTGTAATAATCATCCATGTATAAAGTAGGAAACATCCAAGGAAGAAAATCCAAGGCTTTTTGAGGATTTTAATACTTGAAAATATGATATGGCCTGTGGTGTTATGATCTAAATAGGGTTAAATAGCTAAAACCAAAAAATATGAAACGAAGTCCTCAGAATTCTAGTGTCCTGTCTGGCTCCAAAACTGCATTTCCTCTTACAGGTAGTGTTTTTTGTGGTTGTAACTTGACTACAGGCTGGGAGATAGAGATCTCCACTCAACACCACTACATGGTGTGCAAGCACATGCAAGACCTTCACAGACTCAGAGTGAAAAGAAGAAACTGTACATGCTTCTGCTAGCTCCTTGTAGTTTAATTAGTTTCTAAACATTCTAAATGAACATTTCTAATATTTTTATATGAACAAAGAATTGTAATTCACAGAGCAGAGATGTGCAGCTAAATGATACTAGCTATTGGTAATGGTTGTGTTTTTCTTCAAAATGCAGTAATTTTGTCTTTCTCAGCTTCATCTCTTCCTGGAAAATAGGAAAAGTTAAATTTGGAATTAAACCAAATACACTTCTGGAATAAGCAGAGGTAATTCCCACAGAAACCTGACAAGAACAACACCTCCTCATGTCAGATATAATTTTCAAATCAAGCTTATGAATATGATCCAGAAGGTGCTGACAACCATGGTCAAGCTCCAGCATCACCCCCCAGAAGTCAGAATGGGATACCACATATGGAAGATGAATTCCTGACATGCTTCATATGCACAAAGCGATGCACAGATAAACCCTTTTCAGGCAAAAATCCATCTATCTGCATGTATCAGGCTGTTGCAAGCCCACATAAGGGTTTCTGGGCCAACAATACTGAAGGACTTAGCTGAGGATCTCAAAGTTCTTTGCAGAGAGTAGCAGGTGAACTAAGCTGTACTTTGGTGACTGCACCACAATCCAGGTCCCTCAATCCCTAGCTTTTAGTGCACAGCTGCAGACACATGTTAGCCTGCCAGTGATGTAAGGATGGGTCAGACTAATAACAGGATATATATGAGAGACAGAACCCACTCTTCTTGGACCATAAACAAAAGTACTGCAGTCCAAGTAATAAGCTTCTCTTCTAATGAAAGATTAGTTGCTGCCAGTTTCTGTAGCAGCTTCCAAAATACCCCAACGCTGACCATCACCACCAATTAAATCCAGTGCAAACAGCCTATGCTGCAGGCATTGTTCCAGGTCTGTGCAGCTATAAATCATCTGTCCACAAGCAAGAGAGACAATCAGCAAAGAACAGAAATAAAGGATCTCTCCTGCCAGGGTCACTGCAGTGCCTGAGAAACACTGGAAACCCAAGCCAAAGCATCTGCAAGCCCTTGTGCATCCTGCTTTCCTGGTTTATTTCTTTTTCTGAATTTATATGCACAATTAAACAAATCTCTCCCCAAGCCCCTAGTCCTTCCCAGAGACCACAACTGCCTAAATGCTCTAGAAAGCATTTTCAAGGAATAACAAGATCCACTTACAGCGAGGATATTAAAAGAACCATGTGACTTCTTACAAGCAGATAAAAAATAACCTTTTCTTACCTCCACACATTTGAGACAGGATAGCAGATTTGAGAGCCCTACCAGGAGCCCGAGTATTTTGAAGATTTCCATCCCTCGTGTACAAAGTGAGCAGAAGGTTCTTCAAGCATCACATTCTCGTTCAGCTGCCAGGGTCTGCTTCCCCACGCTAGCCGCTCCGCACCGGAGGGAGCGGGGTGCCTTTTCCATTCCTACTCAGGGACAGGGATGTGAGGCGAGGGATCAAAGTTCCCAGCAGCATCTTAGAATTTCACTTTCCTGTTCCTCTCCCCATCTCTTCTCATTGATTCTTCTCTTCAGAAAGAGGAAGAGAGCAGAGAAAGAAGGGAACAGAACATGCCCCCGAATTTCTGTAGCACATTCGAAGACGGGCGGAGGCGAGCACAAGCGGTGGGGCACAGCCTTAGCCCACTCCCCGCTCTGTCCTCTCCTCTCCACAGCTCCAGGTACGCGCTGCTCTCAGTGCCAGCCTCCGCCTCCCCGCCCCTCCTACCCAGCGGCGGGGCCAGCCGCCCGCTCCTCTCCTCTCCTGCAACGCTCCTTGCCCAGCTGCCTTTTCCTCCTCTTCCCAAGGCACAGAGGCTGCAGCACGGCAAGGAGCTGGGGCTGCGCCCTATTGCAAAGCCCCCAGCAACAACTGGGAAAGGCAACGGCTGCGCGGACATTTGCCAGAGATTAGACTTCTTGGAAGGAATCTGGACTTTATCCCCCCCCACCGCTGCCTCCTCGATTAGCAGCTTGCAGCTTCCCGAGGTCAGCTCTCCTCAGATTTGAATCCAGGTAAATGAGACCCAGAAAACTTTATGTTAAGCAGCTTCCAGATCTCCCCCGGAAAACCCACAGGTGGCACAGCCCTCTCCAGGGTGCCTTCCCAATTTCTAGCCCTATATCTTGCCATCAAGAGTATTGCCACCAGAGAACTTTGCCATCAGTGTCTCCTTGACCTTGGCCTATATTTTCCCTCAATTGGTTAGGATGCTTTCCAGAGGGTTAATCATTATTATAGTACCATGAACAATCCCATCCCATGGGGGTTTTGAGTGTTTTCAACTTGCTGTTCCTTCATATGAATTAGGGTTCAAGGCTACAAGCCTTAAACACTATTAAATCTAAGAAAGCAACTGGTTCATTTGAAGCTGTTCAGTCTTGGAAATCTGTTTTTTACACGTTCCTTGTGCTGCTTCTCAGCTCAGTCTAATGGGCATTTCCTATACTTATATTCTGATTTTGGAGCAATGAACTTGTGGTGTTCTACAACATGAAGGTCACCTTTAGAAATGAGCTCACTTCTGGCTAAGTCTGCTGAGTAGCACTTCCAAAGACACCTTCAGCATAAAAACAAGGAACAGGCTGCTAAAAATCTACTGACTTGACAAAAAGTCTCTTTTTTTTCTTTCTTCACTTTTGCCCATTATTCACTTCATGTGACAGTTTTGTATTGTCTCATCCTCAATCACTCATCAAAGGTAAGGAAAGTTCCCTACATGCTGGATCTTTTACAGAAGTCGCTAAGTGGTAAAAAGAAGCTGTTTCTGGAGTGGAGTTGGCCAAGAATTACACTCAGTTAATTAGGAGCAAATCTCCTATATCCTCATAGTCAGGGAGGCAGACAGTCAGGGCAGCAGGGGATGGAAATAGCTTAGATGCTACATCACACTGTAACTCTCAGACAGCACGAGCATAAAGGAGCAGAACAAAAAAAAAAAAAAGGGACTGTGTTAGAATTTAGAACCACTTACTCCACTGAACACACAAGGAAAGGATATACTGGAAACAGGAACAGAAATTCTTAGCATTCAGAGAAACTAGCTCCTTACTAGAGGTTGCTGATACTGATTGAGAACTCCATCCCATGAGATACTCCCTGTTCAGGCCTCTGACGCACAGGGTTTAAGGTGTCTAGCAGAAGCCTATGCTGGATTTCTCTCATGGTATCTTCAAAGTTGCCTCCCTCTCAAGGCAAAGTTTTCCTAAATAAAGTGATTAAATAGATAAGGTAATTTTAAAGGAAACACAGACCAGTATACCAAAAGCAACAAAAGTCCAAGCCTGTATTCACTTTCTGGAAGAATGACGAACTGGGAAGATATAATGGGTTTTGCAGTTGTCTCCTATCTGGCAGGTACCGTTTTGGAACTATTTCCTTCTTACCAAGACTCCCCTTGTTTTTCTCACAGATGTAATAACAGTCCTTGAGAAAAGTGGATCTCAGATTCTCAAAAGCTTCTCATGACTACTCTCCAAGGTGGAGAGGAAGACCTAAAAGGGAATTATACCAATATAACTACAGCAGTTTAGATCAGTAATGCATCTACAGATAAGGCAAAACATCCTGAACTTTCTTGTATGGGCCAATTTGAAGTAGTTGTAAATATCTAAATCTGCACTTTAACAGTAGTTACCTTCTCACCTTCTTACCTTCTCAGTTATCTTCTGGTGTATGCACAGTTCTATTACAGGAGGTCTATGATTCCCTACGGAATCTGTCTTGATTTTGCCATTTTTCTGTATTGACCCTTCTGAACAAGAAATGCCATGTTCTAAAATGTCCCCGGCTCTCTGGAATTCAACCTATTTCTCCTGTATTCATCAGGACCAGCTGAAATATTAGTGCTACCTCCACAGTGAAAGCCTAAAAAGAGTAGTTAACAGCAATCATACCCAGGGCTGCTATAATAGTCAAGTTATAAGGTACAGGAATAAGATCAAGGAATTCCAGCAGATCTGCTTAAATCCTGTAAATCCGACTTAGGAGGGTAGAACAGCTAGTCAGCTTTTGTTTAATTCTTTCCTCACCACGCAATCACATACAGGTCTCTGCAGCAATGCTCTTAACCAGTGTGCTCAACACCAGAACAGAGTTTTCTTTACCCCCAGCAACAGCACCATGGGGTGGTACAAACCCCAACTCAGAAAGAACAATACCATTGCCTGTGGGTACACACATGAACTATTAATGGAGTGATGCTCAATATGAGCATGTCACAGAATACATTTAAACATCCAATATAAGTCTAATAGTGAGATACAGGAAAATGGCCAACAGCTGAAATTGCCAAGGACAATCAGTAACTGGAGGGTTTTTGGTAACAACAAAAGAAGTAAAAGAACTGCTCAAGTACTTTTAAAGGAAGCATTGTAAAACCCGGGTGCACCTGAAAAGCATTGTTTCCTTCCTCTCAATAAATAAAAGGATTGGAAAACCTTAGCATAGTAATTTCAAGCTTACAGTAGACATATAAAAGGTTAGACAAAACCCCAAACAACTGAGTTTGTGAAGCTCACCATGAAGCAGTACAATGCAAAAATAGCTGTTCAGATTAGTGGGAGCTGTGCAAAATTTCACAAGTAAAAATAGAAAAAGGTATTAAGTGTCTCCGTTACAGCCTCTTACGTAAGACTGTTCCTCACAGACACTAGAATTTGGTACATTCAGCACAGATGCTATCTCAAGAGATACATATGAAGAAAAATCATCATCCACAGAGGTGAATCCAGTTTATATCCTCCAGAAACAAAGGAACAGCAAGTAGCATTCCTTTTCACAGTGTCTTCTGGACAGAAAATGCAAAATGTCACAGAATCAAAGCGTTTTCTCAAACTCAGATGTGGATACTGTGTTCTTGCTGACCCCAAGTCCTTAAAAGACCCAATTATGCCATAATAGCAACAAAAGAATAAGCTACCCTGGATTATCCACTAATAAGCTACTGTAATGAACCGCTAAGCGAATGTTGCTTCAGGAACTTGAAAGCCTTCACCTGACCAAAATTTTTGTGATAAACAGGTGACAGCCTGGGGCTCCACAGGACTCAGCTCCAGCAAACTCTACAGCTGCCCCTGGGTAATCACACAGTATGTGTGTGCCTGACTCCCCTCTTATTCTCCTTCTTCTACACACCTGAAAGAATTATTGATATAAATGGTTATAACATTAGTTCTCCAAGACACTGCATTTTTCCTACCAATTAGGTACTGGTCCCAAAAACCTGCCTGTAGTTTTGTGGTACTGTAGTGGAAACCGCCCCTCCCCCCCCACCCAAATAAAAACTAAAAACTAATTACATTATTTCAATTACTAGTCCATGCTTGAACTTCCTCTCCTCCTTTTAGTTTTTTTACCAAAAAACAATGAAACATTTTGTTGTAGATTATGAGTTTCCCAAGTCAAACACCAGTCTTGCATTATTACACTACAGACAAAATAATCAAACTTATGTGGCACGATACCTGTTGCACCTGCAAATCAGAGGGTCTAAATCACAAACTTCCATGTTAAAGTTGTATTTGATACTTACCAATGTATTAACAAGATATTTTGCTGGAGAGTTTTTTGTAAATTCTACAGCTTTTTTTTTACAGCAATGGAAATTTAAAAGATTTCAAGAGGCACCAGATTGTGTATACACCCATGTAAGAGTGCGAGCCATCGTACCATCAATTACTACCATCATTACTATCAATTCTAACTTGCCTCAGTGTTTGAGCCAAAACACTTTTTGACAGCAGATCCAGAGCTGGACAAGAAGCTTGCATGTGAAGAAATCATCCCCTGTTAGGAAATGCATTTACATGAATGCCTAGAAGGTTTTATTTAACAGTAAGGACCTGAGTAGACAAGCTGAACAACACACTGCAGAAATCCTAACAGTGCAAGACCCAAGAGTCTCATGAACAAAATCAGCTGATACTCAAGATGGGTGGTTTTTGCTCTGGAATCAAAAGCAGGGTCAAGATCCAGAGACCACTTGACATCAAAAAATCACTCAACTTGACTTTCCTTTTTTTTTTAACCAAGACCCCAACTTTAATTGCTTGTCCACAGTCCCTTTCATAAAGTACATTATACATAACGTGTGATCTGAGGAAACCTCTTCAGGAGCTTGTTCACTTTGCTTGAAGGCAAATTTCCCCTGGATGACAGGCTGTCCTCATTTTGATTCTTGCGCTCTTTCTGAAAGAGAAGAAAAACTCTTCAAATTATTTACCACTGTTTATTTGCAGTTGATGCTCATTCCCTCATTCCCAGAGACTACTACTAACTGTATGGGGATGTTTCTTTCAGAAAAACGCTGTTTCTTTAAGTAACACTTACCATAACATTTGGCTCAATAATCACAAGCTGATGACCTTTAAATGATGCAATTAATGACTGACATCTTGTGAGCACAGCTCGAGGCCATGTCCTCTTGTCACATCAGCAGCTGACTGGGAGAAGAGGCTGACCCTCACCTGGCTACACCCTCCTTCCAGCTAATTGTAAAGAGCAAGAAGATCTCCCTTGAGTCTCTCTCTTCTCAGCTGGGCTCAGGCCCAGCTACCTCAGCCCCTCCCTGTAGGAGCCTCTACATTCTTAATCAGTTTCATTGCTCTTAGTTGCTCAAATGGGTCACAATCAAATTGTTCAGAGAACATTATTCTTACTGGCACACAAAAAATGACTGGAGGCTTCCTCCTTTCCTACTACTAGCCTTTAAGAATATAAAAGAGGCCTTTATTACTTCTGCCTTTGCCACGCAGTCATAGAACGTGCTGATCTCCTTGGCACAAGGTGCGTCGTTGAAGTCATTCTGTTTCCAGCAGGCCATCATGACTGACATCTCCGTAATGCACGTTGCCTCTAGAAGGGAAAGACACCACCAGAAATCTCAGGTCTTTGGGATTTCATGCAAACAAGCTCCTCAGTGCACAAATCTCCAATGAAGTTTAAGACGGGGTAGAAGCAGGTGAGAAAATGCATAACTAAAGGTCCCAGCTTTGTTTTGGGCAGAGAAGTTGTTGCTAACTGAAGGCAAGCCGCTGCAGCCATCCAGCATCTGACTGACTTTTTAAGTTAAAGGCAATGCTACGACGCAACGTGTTTGACTCACATACGACGCAAACTTAAGAGTTGCAGTGTGAGGAAACGATCCTTCCCACAGAAAACCTGCGCGAATTCCATGGCCCAGACCGGCCCCTCCCCTCTCGCCCTGCGGAGCACAAGACGCCGCCGAGCTCCGCCACAGCGCCGCCCTCCCGGGGCACAGCGGCGGCGGGGCCGGGCCCGGCCTTCCCCTCGCCGGGAGCTCACCTGTCAGCTGCTCCCGGCGGTTCGCCACCTTATCGGCCAGCGCCAGCGTGCGGGGCGGGCGGAGCGCCGGGGGCCGCTTCTTGTTCCGCCACTGCCCCGACACCCAGCGCGTCACCCAGGCGGGGTACGCGGGCGCCGCCATGTCCGCGCGCGGGCGCCCTGAGGGCGGGGGGGCGGGGCCGGGCCAGGGCCAGGGCCAGGGCGGGCGCGGACAGCCGGAGCTGCCGGGGGCGCAGCCGCCTGCCCGCCCCATCCCGCCCACCAGGCCAAGGATAGGCCATGGAAATTGAGCAACTCCCCACAGCTTCCGCATGGGGCGGGACCGCTCCGTCACCGCCCCAACCATCTCCAACCAAAAACTCCGTCTGCGGCAAAAATAACAAAGGAAGGAGCAAACATGCTTCAGCCAGAGCAGCAGAAATCATGACTGTTTCAAGTAATTCAGATGGAATTAAAGGAATCACAGAATGGACGAGGCTGGAAAGGACCACAGTGGGTCATGTGGTCCAACCTCCCTGCTCACATTGCACAGGATTGCATCCAGACGCTTATGGAGTATTTCCCACGAGGGAGACTCCAGATCTTCTCTGGGCTGTTCCAGTGCTCGGTCACCTGCACAGTAAAGTTGTTCCTCATGTTCAGATGGAACTTCCCGTGCATCAGTTTCTGCCCGTTGCCTCTTGTCCTCTTGCACGGCACCACAGAGAAGAGCCTGGATCCCTCCATCCCTTTGACGCTCTCCCCTCGATACCATAGACATGGATGAGGTCCCTCTTACTTGTCTCTTCTCTTCTGCAACTGCATGGAAACTCTTCTTAGTGCCTCAAACTCTCATCGCTAAGCTCTCAGCCCCTCCTTTCTCTCTGTTACATTATAGCTGGATCTCCCCTGCATTGTTCCTACTGTTCCTTCTAAGAAGATACTGAAACTGCTGCTTCCAAAATGGTAGCATTGTTCCAACAGCTTCATGCTCAGTGGTGGAAAAAAACTCTTGTTCCCAGAAGTTTCTTCCCTAGGTCCTGGAAGTCCTCAACTCATCTGGCAGGTTCTGGAGTGCTTATGTCCCCAGCTGAAAAAGGCAGGCAATACAGAAGGCACAGAAACATTCCAAGGGCTGGGATACAAAAAGGTCTCTGCACAGCAGGAGGGACAAGGTAGATGCAGAAAACTGAGAAGTTAGACACTGAACACTGGAGACACAAAGCACGCAGATCCTTGTCGTGGAGCCGTTCCTGAATATGCCATTTTACCGCTGTATCAGGAACAGCTGGAGCCCTCTGACCACATACAGGAGATGAAATCAAAAATGCTTTTCTTTGCAATTTTTTTTTCCACAGAACAATGATTTAGATTAAAATATATTCATCCTCCTAGACATAAAACCCAAAGCACGCACCTTTGCCTAGTCAAGGAAGTTAATGAGACTTTAGAAGTTCTGTTAACTTGAGCTAAACATCACCAGACCTGTATCACAATATTCTTAATATGGTTACTAGAATTTACTGCATCTGCTGACAGTAAATCCTGGTATATCCAATTCTAGAATTATTTTTGTGTTACTTTTAAAATAGTATATACTTCGAGTCCGAATTAAAGAATATGAGAAAACATGTTCAAGTAAACAAAAGATTATTTTTAGCTCTCTTTGGGGAGCAAATTTTCATCTCTTAAGGTCCAAATTCGAACACTTTCTGGAACTTCTGAAATATTTTGGTAAGCAGGGTGTTTCTCTGTTTCCATTTTTTCTCAGAAAAAGACAGGCAAAGACAGGAAACAAGCTATCCTTTAAGCTTGACTACCAGTAAAGAAGAAAGAAAACAAGCTGACACCTTCAAATTAGGCTGGAGGGCTTGCACTGTGCAGCTCTGAACAACAGAGACTTTGAAAATCCCAGACAGGGACATGAAATTAATTTCAGTATTCCCATTCATGTGAGGTTAAGCTATTCTTGGTTTTGCCTCTTCTAGCTACCCTTTCTACCTTACTGCTAGCTCCCACCTTCCCCTGCTACATTTGTCTCCTGCAATGCCTAACTAGAAACATAAACAGTAACAAGGAAAGACAAAAGTACTAGGACTTAAGAAAAGCTGAACTGCACTTCCTGTAAATCAGCCTCCCTTTTTCCAAATTACATTAGCTAATGGTGGCAGCACCTTCAAGTCCTTTCACCTTCAAAAGCTGATCTCTCATTTGAGTAATTCCAAGAAAAATGAGGTGGGGGAGGAGCAGAGGCTGAGAAATAGAAAGGCAAACTACACAAGGAGAATTGTAATAGCTTCCTGTAAGTTATTGCTGTCTGCATTAGAACTAATTTTTTGGCATCAGTCCAGTATTGGAGCATCAGCCCAAGAGATTCCCAAGCAGACAGAATAAGGTACATGATGGTGTCTGCACACACCATGCAGAGATGTCTGAAGCAGGACACAGTTTTATTATTAAACATTATTTTTTAATATTACATGTTAATTTTAAGGAAGAATGTAGAACTACAGAAGGGCTGTGTTATTCAATATCCAAATGCCTCTACAGCCTGTATTTTGTATAGCTGCTAGCACCAAGTCGCTAATGGATGGGACAGAAGTGCTGACTTCATAGGGACAGTCAGAAACTAAATTCCCTCAACAGTGAACCCCAGAGATGTTTTACTGTAAATCCTGAATGTACAACTATAAAAACCATGTAAAACTTTAACTTTCACTAATTAGCATTTACAACTTTTTTTCTTGTATCGACACATTTAAAGCTGAATCCTAGTTTGTGTTTCAGCTGGTCAAAATCAAAATGAACCACAGAGCTTACACTATTAATATTAGATTTAAAAAGAATTTATATCACAACTGAATAAGGGCTATGTATTATGCTACACTAAATGCTACGCCACAATTAAAAACAATGCTAACAGTGCTGTGATAAAATACACTCTTTAAAATGAGACTGTTATCTTAAATACCTCTTAAGCAGATGAGAAATTACACCATGTATTCTTTGCTTTCTGGTGTAGTTATGTAAAACCTCCAGATACTGCCTAGAAATCAGTCAGGGGATGAGGCTAAGAAAATGGTTGTATTGGGAAAAAAGAATAGAATTGATATCTGTGTCTTTTTGACTGCCTGGATCCAGCTTTCAGGTAAACTCAGGTAAATTTTCACTGCAAATCGTCTGTGCCTCCGTATTTGCTCAGAGATGACACAGAGTATTATTATCTGCTCTGATACATTCCAAGATCCCCAGAACCATCTCTAGCTGAGACACTTGCACATTAAATGGGCTTTTTCTGCAGTAAAAAATGTATTTAACAGCACACAAATTAAGATGCTAGTGGTGTCAGAGCTCTGGAACAAATCCTGTAGCTCCATTCCTCTCCATCCTTCTTAATCTCTCTGCAGGGCCATATATCTCTCACTGCCAGCTCTGAGACAATGGACCATAAAGAGTACAGTTTTTTAAAGCCTGACACAAGCTTTGGCTCAGTTGGTCATATCACTAAAAGGATTTTTCTCTGATTAATTTCAACCTGTCAGTAGAGGTCTCTGAGCAGAATGAAGGAACCTGCCACCCTATATGTTTCCAATTAATACAACTTCCCAGAAGGTGCTTGGAGATCCACCAATAACCTTAAATACACCCAAATAGATAACAACTAAAGATTAAGGGAGTGGCTCTCTTGGGACTATGGCTGAAGAGTGTGTATGGCAGGACAGTAAGCAAGGCAGATGGCTGCTTGTCTAACACAGCAATGCCCGTTAAAACTGATGCCCTCGCTGGCTGAGTTCCAATTCAATTCATCCTGTTACCAGTAATTTAGAAGTTGTTCCTCCACATCACCTAAAACTACCCTCAGTCAAAGTGCAAGAGGGGCTTTTCTGCTGATTGTCCAGCTGCAGCTGCACTTTGCAGACCATTTCCAAAGAAAGCAGCTCTTTCTCCTTTCCCTCTAAACCCATACATCCACTGTTGCTTGGATCTCATTCTACTTACCATTAGAGAGGACTCAGATCTTTCAGTTTGAAAATTACTACAGTGACTGAAATAAGAAAAGGCAACTCTTTCTGAACTCCTTTTGAGTTCTAAAAATCACAATGTTAGGTATCAAATCACTATTCTTCAGTGAGGTTATATGCTTCCTACAAATTGCAGTACTTGCTAAAGGACAGAAAACGCAGACTACTGATTCAGTAAATAAAATAACTGGCTTTTAACTGAAAAAATAGGCAGTACGTGGTACACAGTTTTGGCAGAAGAATGAGAACTGTGGCTTGTCCAGTCAATGCAATGCCTTGGACTGCTAGATGTTTAACCTTCAGTCAGTTATTTCTTTCTCATCTCTCACCTCTCAGAGGGCATAAATTTCTTCTAGCTTGTCAAGTCAATTCTGAGACACAGCATCAATAGAATCTACTGGTGCTTCATGTGAGCAGTAATGAGGAGATATTTATTTTTAGAACAGTAATGCTGGTGAACAAAGCTATCCTGACAGCTTTGAAAGCCTCCCTCTAGTCACACAGTAAACAGGCACAATGCATGACAAGCAGTGAAGACACTCACCCTAGTCTGTAGGATCCTGCCAAAGCGTTTACATGGGTAATCATCTTCAATATTTGGTATCTTTGATAAATTCCTTCTTAGTCTCAGTTTTTATGAATATGGGTACCTGCACTGTAAGAATATAATTAAGGTAAGTGTTGAATCTATCATGTTCAGTCTGAGTATCAGACAGCCTTCCAGTAGTCACAATATGAATGACAACATTAATCTTGCTGGTTTGGATTTAAAGCAGTGAGAAATCCAGTTAGCCAAAAACAGAAATCAGGAAACTTTTTCAAAAATAATAATGCTGTAGTGACCTTCTTCCTTGTCTGCATTCACATGCTTGCATTAGTAGAAAGACAACTAGGAGGGTAAACTGAATTCACTTTGGCTACGACTGGCAGTACACGTTGGCACTACATAGCAATTCTTTCAAATGCATTAAGTAAATTAATTGCAAACTCCTCAAGGGTATGAGACGCAGCTTCTCCTCCTGTCTCCTCTAAATAACAGGAGAGAATGAGAGCAGAGCCATGGCAAAACGTTTACTCAACATTTTGTAGTCCTTGCTGTGCAGAGCAGTAGATGCTGTGAAGGTCAATCAGCAGCCTCCAACACAACTGCAACCACAACTCTCTATCCAGCTGGGAAGGGTTCCCACCTCACTGTCCCTGAAGAGTTTGCTGGCAGCTACACAACGTATTCACACCATGCACTGAATAAATATTCCAGCCTTAATTCTTGCACACCATACATAAAAAGTGAAATAAATTTACTATATTAACAGAGGCAACAGATAAATGGTTTATAAATCATGGGAGTATTGTGACATAGAGGAGATGAAAACTAGCATGATCTATTACTACAGAAAAAAATCCCTGCAGATACAGAAGAAACAAGGCTTGGGTGAGCTTCACAGCTAAGGGTGGTAGTTAATACTCATTATCTTTTGAGAAGCTCACCACCTCTAAGACCGTAAAAAAATAGTTAAACCTAGGAAGACACTAAAAACTCAGAAAAGAAAGCCATTAAATTACTTGTGACTCAACTACAAACTGGAAGTTGTACTTGGAAAACCAGACAAACCCATAGAATATCTGTAATCAAGTTACTTTCAGATCTGTACTCTCTTCATAGCCACTTTAAGAAGATAGATGACAATCAAAAATACTCATGCTTGGCAACAGTCATCAAACTCAAAGCAACAGCCTTCTGTAGTATAGACACAGAGCAAAGCAACAAAGAAACCCTGCAGGACTGACAAAATAACCTTGTTGGCTATAATATACTGAGTACAGGAAGTATATAGTGGTGAAGGAATACTGGGTTGTGAAATAGCTAATGAACAAATCAGGGCCCCAAGGAAGAAGTTTTTACCTACTTTGCTAGCTACTATTCAGCTTGTACCACCATATCTTCAATGCTACAGTCAGTTGAAAAACATGCTCATGTTGCTGAGCAGGAAGACAACACCGGGCTTTGGATGTCCCTCACCAAGGACTAAGCAGGTGCTGATGCACATATTTACACTGGTACTTCCTCCTGTTCCTCCTGTAGGGACAGTGCATTAAATGCAGCACATCTAATATTGGCAACAGCAGATAAGTTATAGTAATGACTCAGAAATTCTTACAAATTCTGCACTTCTGAAAAATCCACTTAAAGTACAGGATAAAATAGTAAAAGTAGCATGTGCTAGTACCTGGTTCTTATTTTTTATGTTTAGTACAAAAAGCAAGATCACAATTTCTCCTTGCTATTCCACCAAACACTTGAATAACAAAGTGTTTTGAGCTATAGCTAATTAAGAGAATGCAGTTAAAGAAAACTGAATTATTCTGTATAGACACATGAAATGAAATAACTGAAGGCCTTAATTCAAACAATTTACTTAAATATCATTAACTGGTTTAGTAGAAGTCAATATTCAGAACTAAAGCCTTAATTTGTTTTACCTTAATTTACTTCTCAAGCGAGTGGCCTCTTCAATCCTAAATACACATCTGTAATTTTTAATCTGATTGGAGTAATCCAGTTTAACAATTAACTAAGATATATTCTCTTAGGTATTCATGTCTCCTGAATAACTGAAAAAAAAGAACTTAAATTGATAAATGCATTTCAGCTGAAGAATCACTTGTTACTGTTATTAGAGAAGAGAGATAAAAACCCATCCTTCTCCTGAAAACAATTCGGTGAGAACAATGTATAATGTAAGCATTTTCTACATTTACAAAAATCCAGTGACAGTCATGGGTCTGAAGTCTTTGCTGTCAAGGTGCCCTAATTTTAACATGGTAATATTGTTATGTCACCTGAGAGGCAAACATTGAGATGATCATTACCTATAATGGTATTATACCAGTGTACTTCAGGACTTTTATCTATAACATTATGAAGGGGAATTTGAGGGGAAAGAAAAATGTATTAGGTGTTCCATACAGCACTAAGCAACAGAAAGTGATGTAATTAGGGAGAGAATGTAGAGTCACTGCTGTTCCTAACTTTTACTGACAGACATCAGACTTCCCACAGCAATACATAAACTGCCTTACAAAATCAAATTACACAGCAGACTGTAGACTTCCATTACCGACAATCTTGCTTAAGCACAGATAAACTCTGGCTCTTTAGTCAGAAGTTAACTTCTGAAGGAGGAGGGGAAATGGAAAAAGAACATAGCTTTATACCATCAGAGACATCATTGCCATATTTGCCTGTGTGTTTAAACCTGTGACCCTGAATTAATTAGTTTCCCTCCACTACAGGATCAGTTATTTCGGAAAGATACCCACTATGGCAGGGAACAGTGGAGTTTATTTATACCTACAAGCAATACAGGCTAGGCAGCAAGGAAGATCTATCCACATGTTGTCACTTAGGAACTCTGGTCACAGACCAGGATCACAATGTGTTAAGGTTGGTAGAGATACAAAACCATCTCAGTGCACCTGGTTCTCATCACCCATTTCCGCATACAAAGACTTCAAGACTTGTATCCAAACTGCAGAGACCACTGGAAAGGCACCATTGTTCAAATGTATTTGTTTTTGCAGAAAGCTGAACATACTCAAAAGGAAAAAATCCAAGGCCTCTGAATTGCTAGCATTAAGGAGATAATAATAAGGCATGATTACCGATTTCAGATTTGACAGAAACTTAAAAGAACCACAACACAGAATTTTATTTTGTTCTACACAATACCAGGTTATATACTTTCTAGTGTGAAATACTTTGTTGAAAGTTGCAACTTAAATAATTTGTTCTCCCATCCCATAGTACATATGATCTGCTAAGCCATCAAAAGAGGAAAATTAGGAGAGTTAAGTGACCTGTCCATAGTTATTTAGTTAGCTTGAAAAGGAGGAGTATTTGAGGCATGTTACTTGAGAAGAGACTTTATTGCAGCAATTCCATAAGGCACGATTGCTCTTCACAGATGTGTCCTTTGTAATTCCTTCACTGGAAAAGCCATTTGTTAATAGCAACTAAAAGTACATCTTAATGAAGAGAGTATGTGATTGATAAAATACTTTAAAACCCCTAATATTCTGAAGACTTAAAAAAATTCCTGAAATAACTTAAGGCACTTGAGCAAGAGTCTGAAGTCATGTAAGACACGATATAAGTAAATGCAAAAGGAGAGTAAATTCCTCTTTTGCCCCACATGTTGACACCTGCAACTCAGGAGTGGCTTCACACCACAGAGCTGAAGCTCAAATCAAAGCAGTTGCTAACATTTCCACTGATGAAATCCAATCATAACAGAAACTTACTCACTTCATTCACCAGAAAAAATTGTCTCTGAGAGGTTTTTTGATTTCATTTTTTCAAGGGAAACATTTGAAGTGAGATAAGAATTCAGAGTCTGAACTTTCAATGCAATTTTCAAATCAAGCTCTTACAAAGGTGGGTCAGTGTTGCCTTGTCCTCTTGAGAAAAATCTCATGCATGTAGTCCCAAAATCTTCCCTGATGAGACTCATTGTGATGAATCATAGCAGTGAGGGCCTCACCCTGATCAAGGCTTTGCCAATAATCCTGCAGCCACATTTCTTTCCAACTGAAACAGAAAAAGAAACACCATCACAAACAGTTAAAAAAACTGAATTAGTCTGCAGCTATAATAGCACTGAAACCATATTTTTCTTCCCCTTAAGATGAAAATAGGCCCAGAGATGGTCATAGCAAAGTATGTTGTTAGTGTGCCACTGTGCTCCAAGTCATTTACAGAAACTTGATTTGAAAATTCTCTGTAGCAAATATAACTTCACTGTTAGCTTTACAACATTCTAGAAATATATGAGCATATACTATCACTATCATGTTAACCACAGAGACTAAATTACTAATTGTAGAGAATAAAAATTTCTATTAAAATAAAATCTATCACAGAGTCCTTATGTTCTTTTGAGAGTAGCTTTCCCTGGCCATTAAACTCCTTTGTTGCCCTCTGAGTTCAGAAGGCTCCAAAACCACAAGTCACAGTGTGTGTTTATAGTCAGACCTTGTATGTTGCATATATTCTCTAACTTGTATCCCCACTAGATCTGTGTCATTTTTCCACAGTAATGTTTTCTAAAGTAACAAAACACTCCATTGACTGGCTCAGTAGGCAATCATCTAAATTGATCACACTGTTAAACAACTTTACTGTCAAACTCAGACAAAAATATGGGCATGCTTAGCCAATGTTTTGACGGCAATTTTATGCTGTTGTCACACCAGTTAGAATTATAAGTAGTCATGTTCCATTTTGCAAATGAAATTGGGTAAAGCTTAGATGCTTATCAGATAGAAACCACTGTATTTCACAGGAGATGCCCACGATCATGCCTTGGAAACTATGGACACATATCTTTATAAAGTAAATAGCAGTGAATGTAAAAGCTTCCCTGGAACAATTTTCCCAGACTCATCTCATGCCTACAAATGGGGAGAGTAACAGTGAGACACGGAAACTTCCATGGGATGAAACTGTAGCTTGAATTATGGACCAGCTGTTCAAAACTCCCTGCTGATGACCTCTGTGAAGAATCATGGAAGCACCAGAGCCTGTCCATGGCACTGGCAGCAACTCTGTGTGTGCCTTCATAGGTACTTCTCTACTGCCACCTGATGCTCAAACAGAAAACGTATGGAAAAGCAGGAATACTTCTATAGAGCAGGGTGCTGCATAGCACACTACAAACAAAAAAAAATTTTGCTACCAAGACTGATAAAAGGCATTACTGTAAAATAGCTCCAGTAAATCAGTCAACTGACAGAAAACAAGCGACAAGAGGCTACTCAGTCTATTCTCTGTCCTGCACAGTCCCTCTCCTAAATAAGTGGGACGGCATCCTTGAACACAGCCAGAGTTTTGTTGCACAAAACAGCATTAGGTCTTGTATTCTGAGTGAGCCTAATTTCTGCTCTCAAGTCTACACGAGTCTACCAGGCCTGCAATGAACATTGCCAATGCCATTCTTAACGCAGTACTTTGTAAGGAGGTATAGAGCTGCTTTTGCCTCAGGGCTGCCAAATGCTTTACCATCACTGTACTGAGAAACATCCTTTCCTCAAGCAAAGAGACTAAGACAGACAAAGGACAACCCCATTGCATTTTAACAGAACACTGTCAGTGTGTCACACTCCTCTTTAACTGCTAGCACCAGCGTCAAGCCCCTTGCTCAGCCTCAGCGTTACACAGCATTAGCAAGACCCCTACACCACCCACAAGACGTAATATAAAATGTAACTAGAGAAGTTACATTTAAGTACAAAGCATTATTAAAGTTAAAGCTCCTGTTATTTGGACTTTTTTTTCCCCTTCAAAAAGTATAATATTGGCACATTACCTGTCTCCCTCAGGGAGGTCTTCAACACTTCCAAACCCAGGCATTGGCATAGGACATCCCATGTGCTTGAACTGAGCTATACGAGGTCTGGGAGCTGGAATTTTTCCACGAGATTTCTTGTGTTCCTGCTCCTCTTTGACTCGGGTGTTCTCCTGGTCACAGATGAAACACTCGAAGCCATTCAAGTAATTGGGCAGAGTCATGTCATTCACTCCCCACTCCCGCTTCTCCAAGCTCTCTAGCAAGAACTGGTTTTTGATTCCACCAGTGTTTTTATACTCTAGATACTTCAAATATTCCTCTCCATTCTTGTCCAGGAAATCAAGATACTTGGCCAGCTCTCGGGGGCTGTCAAAATCATCGATAAGAATGATGGAGAGGTTGTTTGGCATCCAGTCCCGCACAGCTGGGGAGCCTCGGTACACCGGGACAGCACCCAAGTGCATGGGACGCCACAGCTTCTCTGTCATGTAGTCATCACATATGGCATTCTCCAAGGCCAGATGGAACTTGTACCTGGCAATAAAAGTCATAAATTCAGAATCTTCTGTAGTGGCTGTAGAAGTGTCTCTCAGTCGCTCACTGGGGAGCTCACAGTTATTCAGGCATTTACCATAGGAGTCAACCTAAAATAACAAACAGCATCTTAACAAAGTGATTTGTTCCCCTGGAACTTGTTTTCAGACTTGTAGTTCTTGTAAAATTCCTAACTTTTGTAGTTTGTAGCTACATTAATTTTGCTTCATTTTCACTCCAAGTTCTTTCCCTTGAGACTATTCCTAGAGCCCCAGTTCTACAAGCTTTAGAGAAAACCAACTGCTGAGTTTCAAAAGCAACGTTAGCCACGTAGCCACTACAGACTGAGGGGCAAGGGGAGCGCACAGATGCCCCCCAAAAATGTATTTATTACTGGATAAATCAGAAACTGACAAGTAAGGAACAGCATTTGACGCTACGTCAATTTAAACATCCTCTTTCCACTTAAGAGACACAGTGCTTTTCCAAACAGTATTACACAGAGTTCCAGCCAGTCTTAGCAAGCTGACAGAATTTTCCCATTTGTTAGACTGAAAAAAAATGATACAGGGAGCTAAAAGAATACTGTCTAAAAATATAAGATAACATGCTTGAGCTGGAACCTGCACCATACTTAGAGAAGACAGTAATTTAAAAAAAATTCTTTTGCCTTTGCTTCACTACTCACTACGTGATGACCTTACACAATAACTGAATCATGACCAATAGAAACAACAGAAACTGCCAGAAAAACAAGTCTCTGGCAAAGTCTAAAAACAGGGTTGTTTTTTTTTTAATCAATCTAATATCCCTCACACTTTTTAAGAGAAAAAATGCAGTATGCTTTTCTCCCTGCTTGGAAGAAACGACATTATTTTACTTTATGAAGCTACTCACCATCAGCTGTACCACAGCAGTACAAGCCATCATAGAAACATGGTCCTACCACAACACAGGTAAGGAGCAGATTATCACCACAGAGTAACTTGCCTTTTAACTTCACTCCTGTACTTTCAAACGGGAGTGAGGCTTGTAAAGGGACAGCCTTCCTATATGCTAACGGTAAAGTCCAGAGATTTCAGCAACGTCTAGCACTTGATCTACAAGACTGAACTTATTCAGGCTTTGCCCAGCGTGTGACTGATCCCGAGTGCGGCCAACTCCACATCTAACATCTGCATTAGGCCTACCTACTGACATGCGGTGTAGTCTAGATCACTCTTTGGGAAGGAATACAACTAGTTTTTCTGTCCAGCTTGTAGTCAGCATGCATCCCGTTATGATTCGTGTCTTGGCTAAAAACAAGGACAAACAAACCCCATTAAAACGAGGCGGTAGAGGGGGGCAGCCAGGTGTTCCCAGCTCCGACAGCAGCACCACGCCACAGCTTCCCCGTGCACTCAGCCCACCTACCTGGATGTACTTCATGAGCTCCCGCACGTAGCGGTCCCTGTCGGAAGGCACATCGCAGTGGGACTGCATGTACAGCACCGGGCCGTAGCCCTTCCGCCGCCACGCGTCCTTCTCGGCCAGGGGCACGGCCGGGGCCCGCAGGTACCCGGTGCCGGGCAGCCACTGCAGCGTGAGCGGGTAGTCGGACTCCCGGCGGAAGGTGGCCGTGTAGTTGAAGAGCCGGATGCCGGGCGAGTGCGAGAGCACGTAGTTGTTCATGGGGGACTCCTCGTGGAAGAGCGCCCACGTCTGGTGGGGCAGGCGGGGCAGCGGCGCCTCGTACGCCCTGAAGTCGGTGCCGTAGAAGATGAGCGCCTTGGTGCGGCGGTGCCGGGCCACCCGCCGGCTCCGGGTGACGAGGCAGGAGCCGCGGGGGCAGTCGATGCGCTCCGTGTCGCCGGGGAAGTGCGGGAAGAGGCTCCCGCTCCACCACAGCAGGATGGGCAGCGCCTTGTTGCTCCGCGTGTCGTTGTTGCCGGGCCCGCGGTACGACGCGGCGGCGACGAAGGCCGCGCCCGGCGGGACGGCGTCCTGCGCCCACCCATCCGCCCCGCACGGCTCGGCCGGCCCCTCCGCGGCCAGAGCGGCTCCCGCCCTCCAGGCCAGCGCCAGCATCACCCACAGGCCCGCGGGCCCCCACCCCGGCCCGGCGCCCCCCATGCCCAGCACGCCACCCACGGGCCGTGCCACGGGCCCGCCCCGCCGCCCCAGGAAGCGGAGCCGGACCCCGCCTCCGGTGGTGCCGTCACGGGACGGGGAAGGGCCGGGGCAGGGCCGGACGGGAGCGGCATCGCCTTCCCCGCCTCTCTCAGCTCGTACTCTCAGTGCACCTTTGAAGTGACTCGGAGGGGCAGCGACACGTACCCCGCTATGGCGGCAGCGTGAGCCTTGCTGCAGTGGCTCGACGAGGTGACCTATTGGCAGCTCCCTCCCAACCCCATTACACAATGGCTGAAGCTGCTGTAAACCTCTCTGCCTCTACCGCTCCTGCATCCGTCTGTGCTAAGTCCGGCTCCCCCAGTACCTGCAGCTGACAGCGATAAAGCCGAGCTGTTCCCTAGAGGCACAGCATGCCGCGACTGAACGCACCTGCAGGGAGAGGGCTCCTGGACCAAGCAAGCGGTCAGCTGTTACAAGAAAGAGCCCTCAGCTCAGCTCCTGCTGGAGACCATAAAGAGAAGGAACAGAAAACACCTTTTACTAACAGAAATTTTCTGTTTGCCCTTTTTTTTTTTTAATATCTACAGGTAGTTTTAAAGCTCCCTTGAAAGCTGCTTTTCTATACCAACCTTGAATAATTCATACAGTATTAAAATACTCTGTAAATGGGAAAATGGTTTGGACTACACTACGTAAATCCAACAGACATTCTAGAATTACCACTCAGTTGCTCAGTTACACATTTGCTAAAAGCTTCACATTAACTTCTTAAGAGATAATATTTATGAATTATCAGTTATAATACAGGACATTAATTACGATGGACACAAGGCAAAGAAGTATTCTTCAGCTGTGTCAGAAACAAGTTAAAGAGGGAACAGTTTTCCTTTCCTTGAAAAGTTAGGTATAGACACTGCTTGGGCCTGCTCCAACAGCACCACAGTGTCCTCCACTTGGGCCTGGAGAGAAGGTAACAGACATTGGCTCTCCAAGGCAATTTCCACAAACATCAGAATGTGCTGCACAATTTACTCCACACGATTAATGTACAAGATCCACAAGGCCCATCATTATCACACCAGTTCTGTGGCAGATTCTGGACATTATGTACATTCTATAGGAGAGTAATCTCACAAAATATTCTACAGCAAATTTAGTATTACTGGATATTTAGCAATGACTGTCTTGTGCTTTCATACAGATTTGTTATAAGGCTATCAGCAAACTGTACAACAGCAATATTCATGGGTACAGTCAAGATAACACTGCCAGTTCACTCTGAACTTTTATTTCGCAATTAGCAACACTCCCGGCAAAAAAACCCCCACAGCCCAACCCAAAAAAAAAACCCCAAAAAAACCAACCAAAAAAACCCCCAACCAATTCACCCAGGTACCCTTAACTCTGATATATGAGCTCTTTTAAGACTACAGAAGTCATTAACTTGACACTGTCACAAGCTAAGGGCAATGCTTGCCTAAGTAGACCAAAAAACCCCCACCCAGTCAATGACTAAAGCTGTGTTAGCAAAAAAGCTAATTTCTTTGTGAAATGGAAGTTCAGACAGGACATAAAGTCTAAAACCAATCACCTAAATAAAGGAACACTGAGATTAAACAGTACCTTTTGTCTGTTGACTCTTGTTGAATTTCTTATTCAGTTTGAATAACAGCAACGACAAAAAAAGAAAGACTGAGCTTGGTTAGTAGAAGATTGGATTGTAAAGGACCAATGAGCTAAACTTCAGCCCTTCCCATTTCCCCCCCCTCCCGCAAAATACAGGGTTTGGAAAAATAAGCAGTGTTTATTTACTAACAATGACATAAAATACATCTTAATATATTTTTATTTCTTTACAAATTAAAAGATGCATTGGAAAAACAAGTGAAGAAAATGAAAGGTTCATTCATGATTTCATTTCCACCCCCACACCCCCCAATATTAATACTAAAAATTAGTATTTGTGGAAGTCTGTGGTTGCTGTGCATTATATTCCTGGGAAGTTCTTTTTTCCCCCTCTGATTAAAAATCCTCAAGATTTTTTGGTTGGAGGCAGTATATGGAGTAAAAAGTCAGCCACATTCATACAAAACCACTGAAACTTCTGCCAACTACACCTTGAAAGAGTTTCTCCATTACAATTTTCATGTTCCTCTTTCTGTGTAGTGATGGGAGGGAAGACAAACTAGCAGCATTAGAAGAAAAATGGATTTATATACATGCTACAGGATATGGAACTAAAACCACAGCCAGATATTTTTCTGATCTTAACAAGGACTTTCCTACAAAGTATCAAGGCCAGATAACGTTCTCTAATCCATCCACATTCTTCCTTTCACTTTTAGTGCTGTTGGTAGCTTAAACTCCTGGGTACTGGAAGAACACCTGTTAAGTGTTCAAGGTAAAATATACAAGCCCCCTTTCAAAAGTGAATAAACAAAGCCCTTAGAATTCTGAATTTGATTACACTAGCTCCCTCTTCACAGGAGTCTTCTCATCCACCCTTGCAAAACGGAGCAGCAGAGCAGCCAAAGTGGATGGATTAATCTGTCTGAGGTATTTTAGTTTAACAAACAGGCTTATAAAAGGTTTTGTGCAAGCTGATCAGTAGATAGAATGCGGAGGGTATAAACATCCAGTAATGAAACTCTGCTATGGCCCAGGTGCTGTCAATAGCTGAAATCAGGTACTTGCAGTACCTATTACAGTAAAGTCTAAATCTTAAAGTTTTTTTATCCCCTTCCTTGTATTCCAGGGTACAAAGCAATCTCAAATTCACCTCAGTATAAATCAAATTCCTGCTTGTTTGCTATGATTCACAAAAATATGGTTGAAAATGGCCACTTCCTTATCATCCAGCTCCTACATAGTCCCCCCTCACCTTGTTAAAAGTATTTTCTGCTTAAGGTTAAGAAGCTTTTGTTCCCACCACCATCTGACAGACAGGTAAGCTCTGCAGGAGAGGTCATGGAACATGGATTGAGTGGGACAATACAGAGCCGTGCAATGAGAAGGAAAGGAGTCACCACACATGTCAACAGGAAGTACCGTCTCTACCCCTACACTGTTCAGAAGCTGTTGATTTTTGCCCACGTAATTATTGATTACTCCATTACAGTTCTGCACAGCAACTTACAGTACGGGGAAGATTGTGGAGAGAAGTTTGCCCTGCTGCCTCCTGGCTTACCACTCATTTTATTTTTCATGGCTTTCTGGTTTGGACAGCCACATGATATATCTGTGCTCTGACAGATCATGTTTCCCTCTTTAAAGGAGACACAAAATGTTTGGCTGCTCCAGCTCCCATAACCTGACCTGCCTCTTGCCCTCCCCACCTGTGCATCCTCTTCACACTTGAGCATGCACACGCACCCACACAAATGCACAGCAGCTACCAGAAGTTTTGAAGAGTTATCGCTTTTTCACCCAATGTTGAATCATGTACAGTGAACTGAAAAAAACCCTACATTCATTACAACAGGATTAGTGAGCATGGGGTGGGGTGGGGTGGGGAGTGAACTCCTGCCAAGCACAGGAAACAATTTAGATGTAAATAAAAGACCTGGTATCAAAGGCCTTGTTTTTTTAGCCCTCACCAGGAAAATATTTCATCTCTCATATGGGATTGGGAAAGGTTGAAAGGATTTCTGCTTATGCAATGTGTATTAAAAATTATGGAATTGTACAGATTTCTATGTTGTCCTTTTTGAGGGCACTGGGCCTTCTGATCAGGTCATTAGTGGAGACTGAAATGTCACTGCTGAGTTCTAGCACCACTCACTCCTCTAGCTCAGTAGCTGCCGAATCTCCTTGTGCATGTGACACAGGAAGTCCACATATGAAGCTCCCCCACTCAGGCTCTTGTCCTCCACTAAAAAGTGTTTGAACAGCATTTCCAGCTTATCTTCTTGCTTCACAATTATCAACTACAAGAAACCAAACAAAACAAGAACAAAACCAACAGTGAGTAGGTATTAGAACTAATCTTCATGGAGAAAATAGAGCAAAAAGCTAAGTGCTCAAAACCCCAAAGATAGCCAGAATCACAGCATATATGGCTTATGTGCTTTGACTTGTGTAGCTCAGCTGGGTTAAGCCTCAATCCTTTCTAAACAGAAGGAAAATACCATATATGTAGTTCATATAGTACTGTATTGTAATAGGTCTGAAAAAAAATAAATTTTAGACCTATGGTAAGCACAAAACTCAAAAACTAGTGAAATTTGTTTTCAATTCTTGAAAACTTTGAATAACATTTATGAGATTGGGAAGAATAAGTTCAGCACTGCAGCATTACCAGGCATCACCTGACTCTACTAAGAGGGAAGGGGATTTAAAGCTGTAAATGGGGGACATTTTTACCTTCATGTAGCGGGATCTCTGTCCTTGAAGCATATCAACAATAGATCGCACTTTCTTTGAAAAGGGGTTTTCCAAGACTGGCAGGGTACTCTGGAATGAAAGATATCCAATCCCCATTAGTCTTGGGAAGTACAGCAATGTTAAACAGAAGTCAGCAGTTTTGGCATACTGTATAAGGGTAGAGAAATATCTATCCCATTAGCATACAATCTCTTCGACTTGAACTACTTAAAAGAGAATATAACATGAAATCAGAAGTAGAGGTCCATTATTTATTCTATTTAGGTATCAACTGTTCTCTTCACTGTTAATGATATGACTTCTCAAATAAACCTAGGCAAAAGCATGCCTGACATGCCCAGATTACCAACATTTCCAGTAGTATCACAGATCTGTGCTTCTCTCATTCTATTATGAAAAATTAAATGCTATTTTTTCTACCGGCTTTCTCATTGTTTCAAGTTTTGGGTGACTATCACAGACTCTAGCTCCCACATTGCCATCCAGCTCACCAAGGCATTGCTAATTTGACTGAAGGATGACACTCCAAAGAGGTTCTGGATCAGGCCTTGCTGCACATTGACTCCCACCCACACAAAGATGTTCAGCCCATTCTCCAGCAGGTAGATGTCACCCTTGGAGAGACGCTCCTCGGAGTTCCGAATGGCTGCTGGCAAGGAATCACTGTCAACATCTGCTTTGGTCTGTTTTACAGGGAAATAAAAATTCAAGTAAAATAAAGATTATAAAACAAGAATATTTTACGAAGTTCTGAAAATTTCTGCCATGAAGACCCCAATGATTTTCTCATTTCTAGGACTCTCAAGACTGCAATAATTGTGACTGAAGTAGCATCTTCCTTAGTTTTCTTACTCAAAGTGACACAGAAGCACAGTTCAGACACTCTTGGTCAGCAAAAGTGAACATAAGGCTTCTGTGAAAAGACTCAAGTTCAAATATCAGTTCCTGGAGTAAGAATGTAATTAGTTTTTAGTGTTATTCCAGCAACTATGGTAAGAAAAGTGAGAACAGTATGTGGAGTTACCTTGCAATAATGAAAATTACTACAAAATTTATAAGCTTTAGGACCTTTTAAAAAGACTATGAAAGGGTCAAAAGTGTCTTATTTGCCACTAGTCATATGCTTCCTTAGCTCAGGAAAAAAGTATCCCCCAAGAAATTCATAAGGTGCAGTAATGCTGAGCAAAATTAAGTGAAGTATCCCAACAGATGGCTGATCCCCAAATACTTCTCATATCACTTTCCCTTGCTAAAATATAAATGCCAGTCCTTAAGATGAGTCAATGAGACAATAGCAAGCCTCAAGTGCTAAGAAGATCTTGAACTACTCACCAGGGGCAAAAGCCTGGGATAAAAGAAAACATTTGTTTCAGCCACATCCATGGATGTCACTAACTGACGGATGTAGGCACGGTCATCCGTTGTGACCTCTGGGCCAGGCTGAAGTACGTCACTCTTCAACACACAGTTCAAGTACACAGGAAGCAGCTTCATGCATTCAGGGAGGATGAGCTAGAAGTCACAAGCAGACAGAAGCTGGTCAGCTGTTTTGCTGAATAAGCTTATGTTTGACAAAATGAGGCTTGCATGAAACCAACGAAGCGTGGTACAGCTGTGAGGAGTGAAAGCCGATAGTCTACTTATATCATGGACTGCAAAAGAAACATAAAATCTTTCCCTGAAGCAGGCAGTACTCCTTGGGCTCCAGACAGATGTCCAAGAAGCCATTCTCAACTATAGTTTTACTTGCAGTAGTGTATCTACTTTCCTGAGTCTCCTCTTCGCAAATTTCTGCTAAGGAAAGGAATTGACATTTTTTGGGCAGGCTAAGTAAGAAGAAGCTGTCATCACTTTTTAGTTTCCAAGCCTGGGATTCAAGTGAAAGCACTGGAGTTTACCTGGCCAGCAGAAGAGGGACTAGCACAGTTCTTTCGATAGCAGGCTAGGATCTGGGCACACTGGTTGACCAGTGCATCTCGTACAGTCTTCACTGGACTACTCAGGACTCCACGATATGCTGCACAGAGAGAGGAAAGAGATGGACTGCTGTCAAGTGATTCCTCATGAACAGCAGAACCCCAACACTACCTGACAAAGGAAATCTGAACAACTACTGTTTATGGAAGCCTTTATTCTTCTTGCTTCAAACTTGTAGGGAAATGATGATATATTCCTAATGAAAACCTGAAGAAGCTCATTTCCTCCATTTTATTACATAATCAAACTCTCTACCTCTTATGTACTTAAAATATACTTACCATAATTGAAAGCATGGGGTTCTATAAAAACTCCTTTTATAGACCAGCATCTTCCATTAATGGTCTGAAAATTTACTGTTTCCTTCATTTTAATGGCAATAAACATACACAACTCTCAATCTCTGTTGGATTTCTAGGCTTTTACTGCAAGCTAGAAAGGATAAATAGGGTACAGTTCATAAGTGTATGACATTTAACTCATATCTATGAACAAGGGCCACCATTTCCTATTGTGAAAGCAAAATTCTGCAACAGTTAAGGAATGAACTAGAACAGCCCAAAAATAAATACAAAGATGAATTCAGACAGCTGGCAATACAAATGGTCATTAAAAACATTTAGAAAAGAATTTGTATGAAGATTAAGCCTACACCCTCCATCTGTACCTCTCATCCTAAGCAGCAATACAATCATCACAGCTTTATGCTCTTTCCCATAACTGAGTGAAGTATCAGAACTGCCACCTGACATTTGAAGCAGGAAGAATAAACAGGTGTCATTGGGTGACAAAACAGGCACTTTAGCACCAGTTGCAATTCTGGTTTCTGTATTTACCCTTACCATACTTAGCCAAGTAGTTGATGAGGGTGTCGGTCTCACAGTTCCGATAGAGGTCAGCAAGCTGCGTGCAGCAGTTTAAGGAGAGATTGTGAATGCGGAGTCGTCGCTGTCCTGCACAACTTGTATACAGCAGAGCACACTGCAGGAGACAAAAGTGCCAGGAGACAAAGAAATGAGGTCCTGCTACAATAAGAAGGGCAGGGTTAGAATATACTTCATTAAAAGCTAGGACTCAGATGCATAAAGAAATAAGGTAACTACGTAAAAGACTTGGACAATAAGCTAAAAGTACACGCTAAGAATCAGGGTTAATGAAAGGTAACAAGCAGCAATTTTAGCAGTTGTATTAAGGGACCTGGTCTTAGAAAACAGGACTGTAGTTTGAAGCAGTCTAGGTCACCCTCAGAACAAGTATGCTGGAAGGGTATGGTAAGATGCAGAAAGAAAGAACAAACAATTCCTTAAAGAAGTGTCTAATAATTCAGTTCAATTGTCGAATCACTTCTTCTACAAAGCAGCCCCCCTCACCTGAAGCAGTGCACCACTATCTTCACTCAATTTATCATCATGCTTGAATTCCACTGTGATTGTTTTATCACAGTCCAGACCTGCCATCTCTACATCAGTTGTATTGCTCATATAGAAAGCTCCAAAGAAGTCTGTTGCTCTAATACCTAGAAGAGGGAAAAACCCAACATGAACCATTTTCAACAGAATACCAAGACAGCCACCCTTTTGACCCTGACACCAAGTTATCCTGACAGATTTCAGCAGGGATCTTTGCAGTCTCAACACAAGTCTTAGAATTCCAAAGCGTTAGCAGAGCTTCTGGGATAATCTAACCACCACATGTTTTAAATTACAAGAAGTGTTCTTTCTTCCCATAATACATGCTTGAAGTGGTCAATTTATTAAGATTCCTCCATGCTAACACCCACCTGTGCTTGTGCGCACCCTCATTACAGCATCAAATCCCACTTCCTTCTGGACATCCCTTCTCAAGTCATTCAGGAATCTGTACTGGTCTGTCTCCAGCTAGAAGGCAAGCAGTAATTGAAGTTTCACACTTCAATAAATCAGACCGGCTTCATAAACCATAAAGTAATTTAAAACCAGATACTACCTCCTGTGGTCTTACTTTAAAAGTCAGCTGTGATATCAGGCTCAGCGGCCGGCTAATAAAATATTGTGCTAAGAGGTAACAGCTTAGCTCTTCCTGTTGGGTTTTGTTATGAACAAAGATGTTTGTATAAAGACACAAAGCTACCAAATAATTTTGCTGATTATCTTGAAATTTAAGTAGCCATGTACTTCCAAAGAAGTAGTTCTTCATTATGGTTCCCACTATGAAAAAAGGAATTCTTAGCTAAACAAAAATTCTTACTTGGATCAGACACCAGTCTGAGTCAATGTCACTCCTACCTGGAAATACGCATACTTATAAATGGAGCCTCCTGTCTGGTAAGGTACCACACCCAGTGTCGCCACATCCAAATACTGGTTTGGAAACAGGAACAGATCCACACAGCAGCCCTGGGCCACACAGTCCTTGGCCAAGTTGTTGTAAAAGCTTGTCTGTGGTTGAAACAAAGTCTAAGAAAGGAAATCAGAGATGACATCAGAAGTTTGTGCACGAAAAGGAAAGTGAGATCCAGTTTATAATCCCAGTCAACACTCTTATACTTTAAATCTTTCTTCAGGAAAAGTAGAATCATCTACATTCTCCCTGACTCTGTCTTTGAAGAACTGTTAATTATTATGAAAATTACTACACATTTTGCTTTAATTGCAAATTCAGCACATTTACTTTAACCCAGATTTGGCATTTTATCCTGTGTAATAATCTAGAGCTAACTTTTCTTGTTCTCAGACTAGATCTGTCCTTATGATGACAAGTCTCCATAGCCCTGCTTGGGAACAGAAGATAAAAGTGGAATGTTGAAAGACATTAGCTGGGACAGTGACAGTATGTGCTACCCTTGTTATTTTTAAAATGCTGTTTCAGTTATTTTATTCCATAAAAAGCATAATATACACCCTTATGTAAGGATTATGCAAACCATTATTACCTTCTCCTTATCTGTGTTGACCAGTTTCCTATCATCCCTGTTCTTTAACTTCCCTGGAGCCTCTGCGATGGGCAGAGAGGTGTGGAAAATGAAGAGCTTGCCAGCACACTCAGCTGCCTGCAGGAAAGTGAGTGCAATAAGAGAGATTAGAAACATTTACAAAAATTGTAAGGGAACTTGTGATTCAAGAACAAACATTCAAGCAACCTCATCACTCTTCTAAAAATGTCAGGGTGACTCTACCAGACACACAGGCTCACTGTCACTTGGTTATGTGACTGGTGTCCAACTGAGGAAGCACAAGTTACTGGTCAGTTACAGAAGAGCAAGTTCTACTGAGATTTGTGCTAATTCCATAGCAGGGAGAAAAGGACTTTCTCCAAGGAGATAGAACAGTAAGCAGGACTCAGACACAAAAGATTTTGTGCAAACGTGTCACATTGTCTTCTTCCCTGATTTGCAGCTACTGAATTTGTGGAAGAAAGTCACGGAAATGGCAAAGAATTTTGTAATCTGAGCTTCAACAGATCAGTAATTTTAAATCAACACCCTATGCCAACACTAGCTGATGTTTAATAGGTTATTTTTTCTGACATATGCAGTATCTAGAAAGTCAATTAGCAATTTTTACTATTTCTTGATTGAACAATTTTAACAAAAACTGAATTTAAGAGAGACTTTTAAGGATCATTCCCCCTGTACTCAGCACTGGTGATGCTACACCTTGACGTTTTGGGCTCTTCACTACAAGGACACTGAGATGCTGTAGCATGTTCAGAGAAGGGCTATGGAGCTGGTTAAAGGTCTGTAGCACAGCTCTTTCTTGAGGAGTGAGTGAGAGAACTCAGGTTGTCCAGCCTGGAGAAAAGGGAGGGTCAGGGGAGATCTTGCTCTCTACAACTACCTGAAAAGAGGTTGTAGTCAGGTGGGAGTCAGCCTCTTCTCCCATGTAATATGAGATAGGACAAGAGGAAATGGCTGCAAGTTGCAGCAGTGAAGTTTTAGATTAAATATTGGGAAAAACTTCTTCATGGAAATGGTTGTCAAGCAGTGGAACAGGCTGCCCAGGGAAGTGGTGGAGTTACCATCCCTGGAGGTATTTAAAAGATGTGTAGAAGTGTCACTTAGGAACATGGTTTAGTGGAGGATTTGGCAGTACTGGGTTAAAGGTTGGGCTTATCGTAAAAGTATCTTCCAACTAAAATGATTCGCTGACTGATGTGACAGACAAATAGAGCTGTGTCAACAGTTTGGGGTGAAGTCATACAGGCAATCAATTTGATCAGTAGATATAAATCAGAGTTAAACCATGCATGTAAATATGTCTGGATGAAGTACTAGAATGGAAGAACTTTAGGAAAAGTTTACTTGGTTAGCACATTGTTGCAGGCAACTTTAACAGATGATATTCCCTCCTTTTATTTAAGATTCTACCAGGGTACAGGATTAAAAAGACACCAAACTACAGAACACCTCCATGAGACTTAACAGACTTCAGCAACTGTTTTTTTAATGCTAGAGGGTCTTTTTTTCCGTGTAGGTTCTGTAAACTGTTTAAAGCAAAACCCAGTAAGCCATGTTCTTGCGCTTTGAAAAAAAATATTTAAAAAATAATTGGGTAGAGAATATATAGATAGCTGCACAGAACAGAAGGTTCATGCACTTCAAGAATGAGTCCTATACTCATTATATGAGTACTCCCTATATGTTACAAGGAGCTTACAAAATCTTTAGAATCATCTTATTAGTGTGTGTTAGCAGAATATGAACTTCAGAGTACTTGGCTGAAAACAATTTGTCATAAAAATGTATTTACTAACCTTTAGCGCCTCCAGCCCTGCTTGAATCACAGGTGCAAAAACAGTTTCTGTTTCTCTCGTGTCTGCAAACATTTCTGGAATCTGATCCAGCAAACTAGCAAAGAACAGGAGAAAAAAGAGCAATTCAATATCCCATTTAATAAGGAAAGCCACACAGTTGTAGTTGATGATTTACAAGACTGAGGTGGTTTAAACGGAAGTCCCTAACATGTCTGTAGATTTGCATAACTTTTACAGAATTTGGCATCTCATCGGTGAAAAAAATGCTGTACTGTTCTTCATTGGCTTCTCTCATCTATATCCTCAGTGCCTTTTGTATAGCCTCAACTGTTGCCTATTCCACAGGTCTTCTGTATTTCTTCTCTTTTAATGTATTCCAATATACGTAGGTAAGTAAATTAATTAGGAAATACTAGTGACATTTGGCCTCTGTTTGCCAAGCACCTTGTGTACAACTCCAAGATTAATAGGTTTAATCCACAGTTTTGTATTTAGGCTTGTTTAATGCATTAAAAAGCAGGCCAGAAATTTTCTCTAAAAACATGCAATTCCAGGTCTATTTCCCAAAATGTAGTTCACTACACACCATAGATTAATTACAGTTCAAGTACCATGTAAACAGTTTGCCAAAACCTTGCTAACTTCTTTCTTTCCCTTCAGATTTTCTCTTCTCTATACAACTTACTCTGTTTTTTCCATAAAACCAAAATTGGACATCCCTGTTATCTCAGTTTGCAGTTATTTAGGCAGTTGACTTAAAGACAGCGATTCAGTATTCTTAGAGCTTTCACTCTTTATCATCCTAGCTGTGCTTTGTTGTGGCTTTACTTTAGGTGGGGTTTTTCTGTGGCTTGGCTTTTGTTTGTTTTTCCTTTTTTTCTCCCCGGAAATGCCCTTTTGCACTAATTCCCCTTATATACACTTTCTGCCAAGCTGGACTATGAGCCAAATAATCTCTTAGCCCTTCAATTTCCCCATCCTACTGTGCCAGCTTAATCTCAAAGAGTACAGTAAGTTAAAATACATGGAGTGACTTGACATGACTATTAAGCACATAACATTTGAATATACCAAACAAGTATTTTACTACACACATTGTAAATCAATTTTTATTACCTGGCAATAACTGTCCTGGACTCATTCACATTCACCAGAAAACCATCAAGGAGTGGAACAAACATATCTGCCACATCTGAGACCACCATCATCTGTGGCTGTGCCAGCGAGCTCTTCACGTTATAGAAGTGTAACATTTTGTTGTAGGTGACAAAGCCTACTCGAATGGCTGACTCCTCCATGTTCCCTTCCCTGTAAGAGACATACTTGCCTTCACATCCAAGAAGACAAATAAACCATTACATATAACCAACACACTAAGGGAAAAATGAAAGGAAGTAAAATTTATTTTCACCTAGAATGGTATCAAGAAAGATGTTCTGCTTGGCCTTTTTCTGAAGAAATGCTTGACAGGATTATCAAATAATTTAACTTCTAGCATTTTTAAAGAGAGAAGGTAACAGCACCCCCCATTCACACTGACTAGAATAGTTCACAATATACCTACCTGGGCAGATAATCTAGGAGTGACTTTAATTCTTCACATATTAGCCTCACTAAGCCACTCTTCACAGCATTGTAAGACACATCAATCATAAAAATGAAAGCAGGTGGACTAGGAAACTTGTTATTCTGTGGAAGAGAGGGAAGAAATCACAGTGTTGCCATGTAATGCAGCTCACATAACAGCTCCCTAATGCAGACAAATCAGTGCTGGTCAAAACTTAGCTGCTTTCATGTATCTTTGCAAGCATGAGCAGCAGTTGTTTCTTCAGCTCACTCTGCTATCCTTTTACAGCTAACAGACATGTAATCACACTATGCTTGAAATGTCTACAAATGTCTAGGCTACTATGTTTGAAAAGTCTACGGTATTAAATGCCCTAGACTGACTTTACCATTGATCAGAGAAGAACTAAATAATCCATTTACATGACTAAGCTAGATTGGAAAAGTAGACAGGGAAGATTTCTACCAGTTCTCAAGACTTTGGACTATGACCAGATTTGTCATAGGTGAGTCCATCAACATCAAGTAAAAGATTTTCGTCTCCAAGGAGTACAACCTTTTCCTTTTTAAAAATAAAGCTTTCTTTGGGAATGAAAAACTTGTTTTACTCAACAGTTTACGTAAGTCTACAGGTCATACTGGAACAAGCATTCAGAACAAAAGCAAAACAGAACTTTCAAAAAAGCTGTTAAGATCGCATCTTGTTTAATTCAAAATTCCTCTTACGCTGTTAGAAAATAATTGGACTTTTTGTCTTAACTCCAAGTAAAGCAGAGGCATTAGAAGGCAACCAGTATCAACTCGCAACATTTAGGCATTTATTTTCTCAGCATAATATTTCAGCAGAGATATAAGCTGCTTTAATAAATACCTTGCACATATTTTCCCCATTCCTTAGAAGTTAATTATTATTTAAATATTTAATTTAAAAGCAAATCAGCTAGGAAATATACATTTCTACACTATTCTTGTGCTTTTAATCACTATAGCTGTATTTGAAATTGAAGTTCAATAGGTAAGGTCTGCCTTAAGGAACAGGCAACACATTTCATAGCTACTATTGTACTTGAATTGAACCTCTCCTACAATTCCCTTTTCTGCCAAGGACTACTGCACAAGAATCCTTTCTGCAGAATTCGTACGGTAAGTGCAGCTATAGCTGCTTATATAGCTCTAGAAAAAAAAATTACAGAGACAGCTATTAAATTATATCATGTCATGTGTGATAAGGACCTCCACTGATTTTGTAAGTAAGCAAACAAATATGTTATTTTACACAATACAGTGGGCTGGATTATGCTGCCAGCTAGAAATCAGCCCCAGACAATTAATGCCTTTCTTACTTTCAAGAAAATAGTCTTTATATTTAAAAGCAAAATAAATACAGCAATAAAAACATACTACTGTACCTTGCAATAGTCAACTGTTGCTAGAAACTCGTATGACCCCAGTGATAACTCAGGTCGGTCATAGAAATCTACTCGCTTTCCAGTATGATCCAGATGTTGGAAGTAGTGAGGTGGAACTGAGAAAGGAAAAATCATTAAGCTCAGTGATATGCCCATAATAAACACTGTAACTAGAGAGCCAACATGACAACAGCTGTTTCAAACAAAACTCCAGGAAAGTGAGCTCGCACTCTGGGTTAGCACACAAGTACTAAAAATATTAATGTAATTCAAGAATATCATTAAAGCAAAACAATACAAACTTATTTCAGTTTGTCTTGTGCACCAGACAGCACACAGTATAGTTACTGTTATACTTTCCTTGAATCTCCTTTCCATTCGCATTTTATATTTCATATCAGAAATATCGCTAGGATTATTTTGAAGGATCTAGTCCAAAGGAAAAATATAACCATCCCATATAAGTAGTAACAAATTACTTAAAAGAGAGTTTGAGGCAAACTACAGGCTACAGCAATACTGACTCAAGTCAGGCTTACTACAATACTGAGCTCCTTATTTTGCTATATAAGTTACTTTTTCCTTCCCTTCCTGTGCTGAACAAGAGTAAAGCCTCCAGGCACTCTTGCGTGCAGAGATTCCCATAATCTTTTTATCAGAACAGACAGAGTACTTCTTACAGTGGATTAAGAAGGAGGAACAGAAGTGCAACCACATGCCCAGCACCCAGTACTTTTGTGCTGGTACAAGGTATTAGAAAATAAAATGGTAGTTAAGCTAAATTTTTGCCTATAAAAGTCAGCTGCAGAAACAAACTATTTCCCTTGTGCCCCAAGAACTACCATGACAGACACACCCTCCTGCAGAACTGCTCAGGTGACAAAATCTATTCCAGCTCTAGCTGTCTATATAGCCCCAGGGGACATTAAAATGAGATTACCTGGAATGACACTATTCACCACATTTAAACTATTCTAAACATTCCAAGTTGCAAAAGTTCAAAAGAAAGCAAAGTGATATTATTAAGACTATACAGAAGCTTTTATCATTCTTGTCTCCAAGACACATCCCATACAAGCTAATTGCCTGATGGTATTTGCAGAGAAAACAAAAACTGTTATGAAGTTTTAGGTAGAACTACATTGTGTTTTACAGTATTGCTTTCATCAGCAGTCTCTCAGCATCCCTCCCTTTTCTGCCCCTGCTCAGTTATTACAGGTACAACCCTTCATTCAGCTGCTGAGTGAGCAGGTCACAGAGTGTAAGCAGGCAGAAAATCACCAGACAAAATAGTTTTTTAAAGTTGGCCATTTCTAATCCCCACCTTGGTTAGTACAAATGGTTGTACAGCATAACTGAGGTGGTAAGAACAGGCCATTAAAAGCCATCAGTGCTACTGAAAACATCATCATAAGGTTTGTTGTACCTTACATTTCACTGTGCCTTCAAAACAAATCTACCAATATCATGCTATGAGCAGCTCATTGTGACTTCTGCTTAAAAGGAAGCATGTTTTGTTCTAATTTAGAAGAGCAACTAATATTAACTGGCCTGTACTGAACACTCTTATTCAGCTGTAGCAGATTTAACTGCCATCTCATCTCTAAGGAGTGTTAGTGAGACAAAAAAAGGCTTTGTGAGAAAAAAAAAAATCCTAACACAAGCTACTGACTATATCTCAGTCTGTTTAAAAACCCTGTACTTTTGAAATACCCTAGGAAAATACAACAGACTTTTAAACCACCAGGCATTATGATACAAATACCTCATATTAAAAATTTGCTACAATACTACAACGCATAAGCACCTTTTTGAACACAATTTCAGAACTCTACAGTGAACATGCCTTCCAATAACTTTTTACAAGACTAGACACATACTGCATCACAGTATTCATTATAGATTATCATAACATGATAAAAACTTATTTGCCTGCATCTTGTTCAAAGACCTTTCCAGTAGAGCCCAGAGAGGGATTTCCAGAAGAAACCTTACCCTCAGTGACACAGCTGCAGAAACAACACTGGAACCTCCTTCCACCTTCAATGAATTGCATAAAAGGGCACATGTAAGCTTTGCACCTATTACAACGGACAGGACCGGATTCTCCATGGTCTACCAAATAAGGAAGTGTCTGTGGAAGCAAGAGAAAAAAACATGAAAAGAAAGGTCTCATGATGAGAAAGTTTTAGCTGTGCACTGTGTGGTCATTTGTATCTCCCTGTACACTGCAAAGGATTTAGCATTTGGCAGCTGTGGGTGAGAGTGCAGGGGATGTGGGAAGCCTGAACAAGTATTTAAGTGTTTTTCAATTCAAGCTCCAGCACAGCAGTATTTTGAGGGCTAGAGTCATTAATGAGCCATCCCACCGAGCCAATAGCTTGCTTGAAGAACATGACCACATTGCACCACCAGATGTATCCCAAGTGAACACAAAAGACTGAAAGTGACTCTTCACCTCTTATCTCTTCTCCTTGTAAAAAGCAAGCTTTTTGACAAAAGCAAAGCCAGTCATTGCATTCCATATATTCAAGAATACAGAGTATCTACCTCAAAAAATTACATCCGGTAAGACTTATTTTGAACTCCATCATGAAATACATTATAACCACAAGCTCTTATGTGTTAACCCCACTGTACAGGAAGTCCTCAAACCTATTATATAGTGACACCATTTTTGAACTATTACTTGTAATGTTCTTTTTGCAAACCAGAATAAGATGTTTGGCAACTTCTCAACATGACAACAAGCAGGAAACACTTGAAAATGATTGAGACAGAACTCATGCAAGTTATAAGCTGCATTCATAGTACAAAGCACCTATGTTTACACACTAAGCAGAGAAATTAGCCCAAAAATTTAACTACTTGTTTTCAAATTTTCTGCCAGTAAAGGTGTCTGGTCTTAATTCTCTCAGTTGCTCCAAATCTATGATCATGTTTAAGAGACAACACATTCATAGAGCAGAAGATAAGCAAATGCTCCAGTCACTTTCATCTTCATGCCACAGATGTCCTATGCCTTTTCATTCAACCTTAATGGGAGTACAATGGTTCTGCAGCCAGCATTTCTCATTTCCTATAGCCCACGCTGACCTCTTCAGAAGAAACAAATTTTCAAGTTTTCTGACTGGCAGGCAATGTTGGTACTGTACTTCAAGACAATTAACACAATTTTCCTCAGCCTCTCCTTCTGTAACATGTAAACAAATGACCAAGGTGCTGGAAACAGGCAGCACAATACATAACTTGTCATTAACCACTTACTCCCAGAAGACAGAGATAGCTCTTTCCAAAGCCTCAAGCTTGGTTTTCTGAACAGTGCATAAACACCAGGCACAGATCCTTGGCAACCAGGCTGGATTTGGCTGAATTTTCATATATCCTAAATTTATATGAATGCTTCAGTTTCATAAGATATTACTTTCATGAAACATTTATCCTTTCATTATTTGTATGTAAAGCTTTAGTTCTGTTAACAGTCTTGCTGCTCTGAACAGCTGAGTCTTCATCTGTTGGAAGGGCCCCTCTACAGTGAGTTTGCCCTTGCCATAAAGAACTTCCAAATACTAGAAGCTGACTGGTGCCCAGGGCAATTTTCCAATGCTAGCTGGTTTTTTTCTGGACACCACAAGTGTTTGTTCAGAGTATAAACACACCAGGAGACCAAACAACTAAAAGGCCCAACAACCACACATTACACACCTAGAAGGAAACAAATGCTGAGCTGAGAGAGAAAGGGCAGAAATGCAAGTGCAGCTCGGCAGTGCTCAGTACTCAGTGTTGTGCTGACATCCCACACAGTGCTGTGCATATACATGCGTATTAGACAGCCAAACCAGTGCTGTTTCATACATTCTCATCCAATTTCACAACCTGGCATTCCAGAAAAGACTTAACACCTGTGATTAGCAACCATTTAAATACTATAGACTAAGAAAGAAACTGAGATCAGCTAAAAGTGTACACCTCTGCGACCATTCTAGTATTTTGGTCACTTAGTCACAGTGTTTGACAGCTTCTGCAAAGAAGCTGAAATTACCATGGCAGTCAAAATATTAAATGTTTTGAACACAACCTTCTTCTGCTTTACAGATATCTATGGCACACCTGCTGGAGAACCAATGTTTACCTGCTGTTCATCACCTCAATATTCCTTCTAAACATATCTGTTAAATGCTGACACCTGAGAGCATTCTCCTGCTGTGTGTGCACATGGCACACGTAACTCTACGCACGATTCTCACCTCCTCCGGCGGCAGAGTAGCCAGCGGCTTTATGACAGCAGCCAGGGGAACTTGGGATTGCTTGGCCATGTCAGAGGTGCAGGGAATATTGTAAGATGTGCATCTGATGTAGCGGGGGCTTGCATTACCTGGGGAACAAATAAAAAAAGCCCCACAGATTTCAGTACAAATTAAGTTTATATTCAAGAACAGAAACAAAGATACCTTGTGTCGTTAAGCCACAGACACTAAGAGCTTAGCTAAATATTCAGTTTTAATCTATGGAAAACATGAATTCCAAATAAAATACCTCTTCAAGATTAACTATATATAATAAAAGACCTTAAAACAAATAACCTTAACTCCCTGTCAACATAAACCTATAAAAGGGCATTTCCGTTTCATGTATTTGCAGACTAAAACATAATGTAGACAGAAAACTCTACTCAAACATTTCTACTGTTTCATTTTGTAATTTGGGCTGAAGGGTAAAATACTTGATTATACAATCAGATTCTGAATTTTTTTCTGGAACTTTAAAACTCAAAAGAAGTGCCAGTAATTAAAAGATGAAATATCTTTTCTCTATGGAGCCCACAGACCAATTTACATCCCTCTTAATTTTAAAAAATACAGTTGCCAATCCAATTCTAATGATGTCGCCAGTAGATTTCAGTTCTTAAATGTTTTTATAAAGCTCTAGAGAAGAGGCTTCACTTGCTGCTTTCTGATATCTCTGCTAATGCTGGTCCTAGCTATCTGCCTAGGAAAACATTTTTTTACCTGCAAATTGATTACTAGCTACCAAACAATCAGGAGAATCTAAACTGAGATCAAATAAACACCAGACCTGAAACTAAGCTTCTGTTGGTAAAACACCTTTCTTTTAAAAACACAGTTCTGTCACTGACTCTTTGAGATTTGTGTTTTGTTCGTTTGTTTAGGAAAAGAAAAATAGTTTACCTTGATCCTTGACCAAGAAATTTGTAGTGACAAGAGGTGGGACCTGCCCTCTCACTCCAGTGACAAATGGTTCTGACCCACGGTTATTTCTGTCATCTTCAATCACTTGAATCTGTGATGGAAAATACCATGTTATTATGTGGAGGCTTCATTTCAAAGTACTGTAAATTAAAAAATCTCTAAGGCAGTAAAAAGGGGACCTGAGGCAAACATTACTATCTCTAAAAATAGGAAGAGCAAGTAAATTTTGTCAAGCAGTCACCTCTCAGTTTGATTTCAAATAGTACTTAATGACTAACAATAAATTACAAGCTGCAAATAGTATTTTTCCCCAAGTATTCTTAGTAGCAGCGTATTTTGTGTTTTAAAGTCTGACCTGAACCCATAAAAGCCAAACTCAGATCAAGAAAGGAATTTTTGGTAGTGTTCCCCTGCACAGTTCTAGCCAAATAAGAATTATAAGCTTCTGTAAGCCTCAAGCTGAAGTCCTATAGGTAACCTGGCTTTTTCTTTCTGTTATGGTCCCACTGTTTTCACAGTACGCCTTTATTTCTAACTACTGCAACTCTGGCCTAAAGACAAATGGCTTGCAAGCTCAGGTGGAAGTCTTCATTAGTTTGTGGTGCTCAAGGGTTTGTGATTTGAATTCTGTGAATGTGGAAAGTGAAATATCAGTAGACTTGTCAATAAATCAAACTTCAAAGCCTGTAAAAATCTTAAATTTCTTGGTACTTCAAATTCTTCACAACTGCAAATTTGCTTAAGATAAGAGAAATGTATTAAATAGTTTTCCTTAACTAAATATTCACTGACCTTTGTAGTCATATACAGCTCAAACTACATTTCCTTAGTGGTGACTGAATGAAAGAATTAAACCTAGCAATCATTCTTCTGCTCTTATTTTGCCATCAAACACACCTGTCTTTGCCTAGAGTAAATTCTGAAATGCAGTAGTTTCTATGGCAAAACTTTCACCTTTTACTACAGATTGCAAGCTGCCAGCAGAGAGCCTCCCACAGCCTCAGTGACTGCTAGAATAAACAGAATAAATCTAGTCCTGTTTCAGAAGTCTACAGGCTGACTGACGTTGGTCATCTCACCACTGGTACCTATTAAAATTATGAACTTTGACTACATGAGGAGGAAGTGACACAAGGTAACAAAAACCCAGAAGTTTTGTCTTCCAATCCAAAAGGTAGCTGCTTTTTTTCTTTCTTTAGATAAGATTCTCCAACATAAACATTAAATTTTCAAATTCAAAATTTAATGGTTATGCATGAGCACAGATAATGAGAGAATGTTTATAGCTCCCCATGCCTCATACTAGAAGATTTGCATCAGGAATTAACATAAAAAAACTCCAGTCCATCTGCAATTTTAGAACTCCAGAGCACTGGCCCAGTACTGGTATAACAACAGGAACAGTAATCAAATTCTGATCAAAACATAGTAGAAAACATGGCTACAACAGCTCATGCTGTGTGCATGCTGACATGAGACACACGTTGTATGGGCAAGTACACAACTGGCTTATATTGAAAATGCCAGCTGGAATCTGATGAAGGCAATATCCTAAAGATCAGACAAAGTGAAGGGGAGACATTCTTCATGATCTGTTTCTGAAACACTGCTTTCTATTGCTTCACCATTCATTACAGTAGGTTTTAACAGCCTCATGTGGTGTAATGTTACTCATTTTGATAAGGCAAGCGGAAGACAGCAAGGAAAGGGTGAAAGATTAATGATGGAGGGTTAGCAAGGTGAAGTTCAGATTTCAGGCATGCACAGATGGTCACCAACACACAGACTACAATTGACACATATACAGCACTTACTGGACTAGGAATTGCATCTGGGTCTATTCTGTGCCTGGGTTTCTGCTGGGGTGGCAGCTCATTAAGTTGCTTTTTTTTTTAAAATAAGAAATAAGAGTGCCAAAAAAAAAAAAAAAAAAAAAAAAAAAAAAAAGAAAAAAAAAGATAATAATAAACCAAAAAGTAACAGTGTTACTTCTCTACCCAAATCTGTAGCACTGGAATTAGATACATTTAGATACTGGTTCATGCAGTAGGACACATCAGCTTCTGCAGCATACACTGATCCCAAAACCAGTCTTGCCAGGATATTGGGCTTGGCTCTGAACACCTTGCTAGTGGAGGCAGTGACTCACCTGCTCATTTTAGTTAGAAACTGAGGATTTCTGCTTTAAGAACATGCTAACATGAAGGCAACTGACACAAGCCATTTGAGATTTCATTTAGTGGAAGAGAAGAGAGGCAGACAAGCAATTAAAGACTTATATGAAAAAAATCCAGCAGGAAGCTTTTCGTAAACCTGGAATCTAAAGGGGTAATCTTTTTTAAACAGAAGTACCTTCTGAATAACATCAGTTCCAATCTATCTCAAGACTACATTATTTCATAGTTTTGAAGAACAGAAACAGCATCAAGAGCAGTGGAAGGAACAGCATAGCAGACTAGTGGCAATAATACCACCAGGCTTAATATTACACATCGTTGCTAACCATTACATATAACTGCTTATCCTGTCTCAGAACCTCCACTCTCAAAGACAATCCCAGTTTGAGAAGCTGTCCATATTTGACTGATGTAGCATCATGACTTCATGACCCAAAATAACTCAAACCAGCTTTTTGACAGATATAGGAAAAGCACTACAACCACCTCCTACTAACCATACTTTAAACATACATCACACAGTTCACAGACTGTCACCTCAAAACCTGAAATTAGTTCACTTTGGAAAGTCATTATGCAAGAATCCAGAAATGGAGAAACATGTTTAATCAAAGCCCTCAAGGATTCTCAAAAGATAACACAGTAGAGAAAAAGACTTGAGGAATTAGAGCAGTGATTTCCATATGCAGTGCCTTTCTTTAGTCACCAAGAAAAATACTGCCTCTGGGCTTATTCATCACCAAAGACGGAGAGTGAACAGAAGAGAGAAACATAAGCAGGACAACAGACTGATGTTCCTTGGAATGAGAGAACTGTTTTCAGCTTTGGCCTTTGTCAGTTTTTTAATGCAAAGACACTATGGAAAAGTTGACACTGGTAAGAACAAGTAAGCTTACAGGGCTAGGAATGGAATCTGGATCCAAGCGTTTTGGTGGAGGTGGTGGTCCAGGCGGACTTCCATAATTTGGTGCTCCAGGATAGGCTCCTCCATAGTTTGGCTGGGGACCCCTCATCTGTCCAAAGGAACCTTAACAAGAAAAGAACATAAAAATAAAATAGCAGCTTAATATTAGGCATGTCTTCATTTGGCACATCCCCCATTTCCTGCCATTATAAAATAAAAAAACCCTCAAGAAAATGAAAGTCATGTGCTTTTCAGTTAATTAAATATGATTAAACATATTTACCACAGTGTTTCAGCTTAGACTGGTACACCTCTATCAACAATCCAATAAACTGATAGTTGCAGTCCACAAAACTAGACTTCAGGAAACAGAGGCTTTTAGTCTGAACTCTATTAGCTCTACCTCAGTCCAAACCAACACTCTACTAAGAATAGAGTTTGTAACTGTTGATTGCAATGCACATTAAGATCACGCACTATGAACATTTACCTGCAGAACTGTAATTTACCTGTCCAGCTGTGCAAAGCTGCATGGGGGACGGGATTCTCAGTCCTAATAGTTGCACATGATTACTTTATCCCAGCTATCTCTAAGTGTTATTGATTAAAAGCCAGCCAAAAGTGGTTTTAATTCAGAAAGCTTAAATGGTTTTACTTTTAAGTACATTTAAGATGTGCAAGCTTCTACAAGGGAGAAAAATACCGTTATGCAAATTAAATGAGAAAACACGGCAACTCCTTTTTTCAATGTTTAACAACTCCTTTCATACATATTGCATATGCACAGTGGCCACAAATTTCAAAAATATAAAATAAGGCTTTTCAGTATTTCCGATGTCTATTTTTGAACAGCTGAGGTTGCAGACATCAAATTGGAGTCCATAACAAAATTCTGATCACAAATTCTGCTGGTATTATGGCACTAATTGCTAAACACTTTGTTGGCCAAGTAAGATAGAATTCCTTTAGTTACATTAATCTGATTAAAATCTGTATTATAAAATATCTTAGAATGACATGATATTATCTGAGACATGAGCACAGAGAAACAAGAGGGAAGTTTTAATGTGCAGCCAGGAGCCCACTAGTAACAACGTGAAATCTAGTTCTCAGTTTGCAGCATACAGAGAATAGGTAACTTAAAATTCCTATACTAGGAATACTCACCATTCTGCTGCATTTGGTATCCTGGCTGAGGAGGATGAGTGGGAGGAGGTGGTCCATGGAGACCACTCATGGGAGGCCCAGGGTGCAGCCCTGCCATAGTTGATGGAGGCGGTGGTGAGGATACATGATTAGGCTGGGATGATGGTGGTCCAGCAACTGTCTGCCCAGGCAGTGGTGG
The DNA here is from genome assembly GCA_013396995.1 of Dicaeum eximium. NCBI lineage: Eukaryota > Metazoa > Chordata > Aves > Passeriformes > Dicaeidae > Dicaeum > Dicaeum eximium. The sequence goes on along the minus strand of VWZP01006707.1, from coordinate 1,233,014 downwards.
GCCTGGCATGGCAGGTGGCCTTGGAGCACCTGTGGTAGCAGGGTAAGAGGAAGGTCCAACCCCTGTAGAAGGAGGAGGCGGTGTAAAACCAGGAACTTGAGTAGGTAGGCGCTGAGTTGACACTGTCTGACCAGGAAACGGAGGCTGTGCCAAAGGAACACCCTGAGACACAGTGGTAAGAGGGGGTCCTTGGCTCGCACTGTAAGGTGTGTAGAGACCAGATCCTGTTGCACTAAAGCTTCCTGAGACTGGAGGAACCGATGCTGGGGACCCGGTAAGAGAAAAAAGATATAACATCATTTTCTTCTATCCTCAAGACAATTAAGATGCAAGAACAACCCATTTGCTCCAGATCACCTGAGTAAATCTACCGCTTTCTCATCTTCAGATAAACTTACCAGTACTAGCAGAGACAAATTCTAAGTGACCATTCTCCTAGATTGATCAGAGAGCTGAAATTCCTTCAGAGGATCTGAAACTCAATAGTTCTTTCATTGTCTTCTCTCTCAAAGTCTGAGCTGCTTATTTTACATAATGAGAATTCATTTCATGATTCAGGGCCAGAAAAAAAGGGCAAAGCCAGGAATATGCAAAACATGAACCACCACAAGTCCATCCACAGATTTCTTGAACTAAGCTTCTGTCTTAAACTCCACACTCATTTGGAGCCTGTAGATCAAGAATGGTTTTGAGCTTTGTGGTTTTAATAGCATGAATACACCATTTGTATGTAATGGCTGTACTATTTCTGAGAATAATTTTTGACAAACATGCTGCCAAAAGGCCAAGGAAATCTGTATATCCTACCTACTCCTAATTTTCCTATAAAATCTGTCTTATGAGATGCTTGTTAAAAAGTACTTTAGCAAAACAATATTTAAATAGTCAGGCCAGTTTACCAATAATAAAGACAAAACTCTAGTCTACAATTTTAAAAGTCCCCTAATCTACAGCAATGAGACTGTAGAACTAATATCATAGAACAAAGTATCTAAATTCAGCTTCTACTATTTACTCAGTATTTACTGTTAATTCAGTTTCTAACTGTTTAAGTAAGTGTCTTCTTGACTTCCAGTGGAACCCTACACACATTCATTCAGAGTATTTTCTGCCCTTTGTGATTTACATTTATGGGGCCCTTTTTCTTTTTTTTTATTTTTTTCATTTTTGACTGGGCTGCTGTACAAGAGTGGCAAGACATGTAGACACTCCAACAGATGACTTAGGGGTAGACTGTTCTGTGTTTCACAAGATTCACCTAGTCGAGGACCAATGTTATTACTCTCCTTTGTTACTCATGCCCAGCAGTGCCAGCACTGTCCCCTACAATAGTCTCAGTCCTGTTTTCCCCAATTAAGACCTTATTAGTTAAGAAAAACATTGTTTACTATGGCAGATGTCAACATTCAGAGAACTCCCATAACCATATGGTAATGAATCACTGACAAGAAAAAATCTTTTATGAAATTACTAGCAAAAATGAAAATCAACAGCATACTTTTGTAGCCAGGACACCTTACCATAGCCCAGTCCAGCTGGGGGAGGAGCAGAGGCTGCAGTACAGCCAACTGTCATCCCTGCCATGTGATTCCTGAGCTGCTGCACGCTGCCTGGGGGGGGCCCATATTGCTGGAACGTCGACATCTGGCTGACAGGCGTGGGTGCTGAGCCTGGCAGAAACGGCTGAGAAGCAGGTGGCCTGAGAGGGAAGATGACAAACTGAACTGATTCCTCATTATAGAAGAAGTTAAAATTCCTTGTGCTTTTAAAAATTGTTCTAGCACATAAACACTATTTGGGTCTCAGATATTTACACGAAACACTGTAGCTCAGTTTTGGAAAAATAATTACATATTCTGCATGTATCTGAATCCTTCTCATTCAACAAAAAAAATTTATTAGCTCTTAAAATACAAATTCTGTATTTTTATTAATTCCATTTCAGTTATCACAAATCAGAAACACTGCATAGAATCTATAGGGTCAGCAACAGTAAGGCCTGCACAGCTATGTAAGAATGTTCTGCCACTCAAAACATTTGAACTCTCCAGGACTATTGCCACTTTCACCACAGAGGTAATGGCAGTATCTTTCTGGAAAAGATGTTGAAGAGCCTTAGATGACAGTAACTCAGGGATCCATAAAGGACAGAAGAGGGCCCAGAATCAGTACTAAGAAATGAATCAGTAAAGACTGCCACATGCTCCAGAGGTCATTTCACACTGCTGAGGAACAAATACTACAGTTGTGTGGACGTAACTGATGTTTTTTAGGTGAAAATGAAAACTACAAAGAATGTCTTAGGAGGAGAAGAGGTTTTCATCAGTCACTGACATCTGGACACATCCTTTCACAAGTTTTTCATCTCCAGATACACTCACTGTCTAACGAATACCCCTGTGGCAAAACATTCCTCCAAAACAATAACAAAGCAATGAAAAAAGTCAATATCCTACAAAACCCCGAAGTACTTAGCTTGATTTAGATCTAAAGCACCTAGACCTAGCACAAATCTACCAAGGTGGAATTTTGTTACAATTCACTCTTCTCATATGCACCTCTGCATCGGGGCTGCTGACGCTGGAATTCCATTCTGCACATCTCCATGTTCAAACTGACTGTATGCCAAGTGGCCGGAAGGATGAGATGCTCCAGAGGCTGGAGGGGGAGCTCCAGATGTTGGTGGGGCTCTTAATGAACCTACAAACATAAAGAAAAAAAATACTAAAATATCACAAATTACAGAAACAAAGGCTTGAACCAACTACCATTAAAAATTCAAGTGCAGAATTGCTATAAATATATTCCATGAGCAACAAATAATTTATGCACAAATATTTTTAGCCAGTGTCACTAGTTACCATCTCCACACAGATCAACCAGAAAATATGTGCTGTGGGAGGTCTTCAAAAGACAATTTCATCTTTTACGAAGAAAAAAAATTATCTTGTCAGTAAGGTACTGAATCCTTTCCCCTCCAAGTCCAATTATTTTTATCTAAACCAAGAATATTCAGTGGAATCTAATGTTGATTACAGGTCAGTTTTCCCTACCTCAAAGGTAAGCAGGCTATGCAAGCAGATTTAATTTTCAAAAACTACATGACTTACTGCATTCATATATAACATAATGGGGCCACCACAGACCGTTCTTTCCAGCCTCTCAAGCTTGGAGGCTGACACAAATACTTTCCCATCTTTCAGACTGAGCTGGTTCAGTCACAGCCCAAATATATTTGCCTCAGAAACCAGTCTTTCACAGACCACAAAATTTTGGCTACAATACCAGCAGACAAACAGCAGTTTTTACTTCCAAAAAAGAGAATATAAACTTCTCTTTTAATAATACTATATTAACAATGCTGGTAATTAGAACGACTGTATGACCATGCCTGTTAACCACAAGGGAACCTATTTCATGTTTGGGGTGTCACTAGGTACAGATGACTAAAACTGCCTTATAAGACCAGGCCCACACATACACATCGTTGTGTCACTCTGACACTCTGACAAGTGACAGGCATGGCAAGTTTCAAAGGGATTCTGAAACCTTCTTGTGAGGAATCATTACAAAATAGGAAATAAGGGGAGCCATTTCTCAATTCTGCAGTATAATTTATACCCTAAAGCATGAGGTTTCAACTCATATATTTTATCTTATCTACTACATCCAATTCTTAGCAAACCTGGGGATGTAAAGTCAAGGAAGGAATTAACCAGACCTTGTATGAATAACTGATAATTTCTTGGGTTTCTTTCTTTATTCCTAAACTTCCTCCTGTTCTTCATTTTGAGACAGGATTTAATTACTCCTAGAGACATCTGTTATTTTTATATACTTTCATCTCAATAATCTCAACTTTCCTAAACTAGTGTTACAGCACCTTCTCTTATTGTTCCTCTGGCTAAGCATTTCCTGATCTCCAACAATTTGTATGTTACTTCTTTTGCCTTTTTTTTTTGTATACCTCACATCTATTATCCAATGTATTTCCTTTGATAGTACATGTCAACTGTTTGGCCTTATTATCTTTTATCTTTGAAGGCATATTTAATCCAATTTCTGAAGAGACCCTACACCTTTTTTATATACATTAAGTTAAATTCCTCCACCCCCAAATTTAACAGGCATACCATTTGACGAATATGTGCTTACTTCAGAAGAAGCTTTGCAAGTATGTTTTTTCTAGTTCTCACCACAAATATACTTGTCACCCCTACTACAGATCACTCAAAAAGTCACTGAAAAAGAAATCACTAGAATATGTATAGGTAGCTAGTGGTTTATTAGCCTAAGATTCATTATTCTTGACAAATCCTCAACATCTTCGCAATGCTCTTACTCATTAAAGACCTCAAAACAGAGGCAGCTTACAGCAAAATGGGAAATGTCTATGATTTTCCTCAAAGCCCTAAGCCTATATGGTTGTCTTCTGACACCCTAATTTTCTAAACAAATCGACACCTCCAGAAATAGCTCTTCCAAAATACCACTAGTTCAAAAAAGGAAAAGTACAATACAGTTTCTTGCAGCATTTTAATTCTTACATTTTGATTGCTAGTTGCGAAAAGATATTTTCTTCTTCAAGTCACAGCTTTTGCAAAAATAATTATTCCTAACATATACTAACATATACTTGGATTCTACGTATAGCCAAGGAAGTGAAAAACTTGTTTTTTCCCTTAAGCAAAAGCACAAGCTACACAAACCTCATGACTTCCAGTAACAATCTCCTGGTAGTCTGCAGAGATTTTTCACTTTCCAATTATAAAATATCAAACCTCACCTTCCCTCTCAAAGGTGAGACCTAGTTCTTTTAAACTAAGGATTGCACCCGACAGAATCTTAATGGGCCAATTCAGGTTTTGAAGTCAGACTTGAGAAAACATTAGTCACAAGTCAAGTTTTACCTATGAATCTGCATGCATAAGGGATTTCTACTAGGGTTATTTCTTCATATCCTATTTATGCTTCTGGAATGCTGCTTACAAAGAGATTGGGAAATGTCCCACCCACCTCTGCCCGAACAATCAGGACCCAACCTTTGAGATAAGTATCCATATTAAATGGGAACTTGGCACAGAAGAAGCGACACAGCACAAACACTCCCACAGAAAGGACACCATTTACCTATGAAATTAGGTGCAAGAGAAGAAGTGTCAGAGTTGAGAGATACAGGAGAGCCTTTCGAAGGAAACCCCAAGGAAGGAAAGTAACCTGGAAAGACAGAATACACCAGTAAATCAAGCCTGAGAGAAAGCACTGAGACAGCCTTCCCAATGCTGAGAACAGTCTGCAGTCTAGAAAATATCTCATACACAAAATTTGTGTCATCTACCACCTTGCTCCTTAAGCTACACTTGCTCTCCTCTACCATGCACAACATATTACAAATGTAGTCTTTACACTACAAGTGATAACATTTTCATAAAGCAAGTCTATGTAAAATGATCTACAGCCTAATGGTTACTGGTATTCAGATAATTGTGTTTGCACTTTCAACTGCATGACCTCATCTGAAGGAAACCAATAGACTGACTGGGACAAAATTGTCTTGGTTCTTTCAATATTTTCATAGCAAGAAGCAGCCATTTTCAGTTAGCACCACAGCACTCCACTTCTGGTCCACAGAAAGACTGTCATCACTGCCACAGCATTCCCATGATTCCACTTAGTTAGAGTCAGGGTTTGTCATATAAATCACATGCAGAACACTCCCTGACTAAGGATGGTACTGGCTCCCAACACTTCTCCACTCAGTCCCCCAAGCAATTTTACTGTTATTTTAAAAATAAATCCCTAAGACAACTACTTTGAAATTACAGAATAACATTGGCAATTTTACCTGTCAGTCTTTCCTAAATTCCTGCCTCTATAATTAATTCTCTCTCCTCTATATTATGCAGCTACAATAGGTCTTGCCACAAAAACTTGCAGTAAACATAATGTGTTGGAGGTGGTGGCAGAAAGGATAACTCACTATTTTTACTATCATCTGTCTGCTGTCTCTGATAATGTGTTGTTCATTTGACTCCCTCTTCCACAGGGATTTCATACTCAGCAGCCACTGCCAGGTCAACCTCTGGCTGTTGTGTAAGTCTCTGAATTTTACATTTCTTTCTTCCAAAGATAGGAATCCTAAACAGCAGGTCCAAAATGCATAGCCTGACAACTGAGGTTTCCTTAATACAGTCTGCTAAGTCCAGGAATGATGGCTGCAAAAAAAAAGATGAAAAAAATCCCCACAAACTGTGGAGGGCCTTTGCCTGATAATAACAATAAAGTACATGAGCTATTACTTGAGCAGTGAAATACAGTTTTGTTGTTCAAATGAGACCACCTTGTTGCCCTCAGTGTCACACCACCTTTCAATCATTACTGGCACAAAATCTGCATTTTTCATTTGCATAAGTTTATATGAATGTTATCAAGGTATCTAGGTATGTCCTTACTGAGCTGTCCCAAGTGTCCCACTGATGCAACTTTTCCAAATCTGTGGTAATTTTTGTTCTTCTTGAATCCCCTTCTTTCCCTCACTAAAGCAAGTCCAGTTTCTCCCCATTCCTTCCACTGGACAGAAAACACCATTAGGTCACTAGCTACAGTGAGCAGTCAAACAGAGCGCTCAGTGGCTGCACTCTGCCTCTGTTCTCCCAGGAAGCAGGGCTTCTTTCCTCCACTCAGAGATGATTTTCATTACTCTCACAGGAGTTCAAACCCCTTGTGAAATTAGTTCAAAACTCTAAGATTAAAAGTGCTGTTAGAAGAGGTTTATTGAGAGCATGGGAGGAAGAGGATTAAGGAGAGAAAAGGAAGATGGAGCACTGAATAACCTATTCTTTACCACACCGCACTCAACTCTTTTACTATGCTACTCTACTCACTCTGGACAAAAATCCAACAGTGCAATTATTCAGCACCCAAATTTCAGTTCCTCATTTCTGTTAGTTTCAAGATAAGTAGAAGGACTTCTATTTTTCTATCCTTCTCATTGAGTCTGGGTCAAAATTTGAGAAGTTCCAAAAGATTAAAGATGTACTTGCATGGGGGAATAGTACAGAGACAATTAGCATGACCAGCACAGTCCTAATTACCTTAGAACACCCATCTGAAACCTAAACAAATACTTCTAAGTTCATGTTGTGCTAATTTTAGCAAAAGTGAATTCAAAAACTGAACCCTGTGATCTGAAAAGGCAGACATACTTGCATTCAAAGCAATAGTATTTTCTCCTCTACATTTCAAATATTAAAGTCACTATTGATTTCCCAAAGCAATTAACATAATTGAAAACCAAGACTCACGGAGTTCTTTATTAAAGTCAGCCTTTCTTTTGAAAACAGGAAAACAGAAGTTGAATTACTCCTTTATTTTATTTTTTGGTTTTTTTTTTAAACAGACAAAAATAACAAGGGATATGATCCTGCAGAATCAGTGAAATTCTGGAATACATTAACTTGCCCCATGTCCACAAACTTTTTATTGAATTTAAAGACATTAGAGAAAATAGCTTGAAATACACCTTCTACATAGAGCTGTATGTCTGAATCTTTCAGGATGGAGTGCAGATCTTTCTATATAATAATGTAAGGCAGTCTAAATTATAAATCTGTTGCAGTCCCTAACTGCTGCCTCTCAACATAACCTCACCAGGAAGATTCTTCTAGTCAGGTGCTTCAATAACACAGGGACATGGACACAGAGAGAAAAGCAGGCTGTTTCTCAACATGCTAATTTTATGACCTACCAAAAGAAAAGTAAGCCATACTAAACTGGAGAAGAGACAGCACAATAACCTCAGAATATGGGACAACATGATTTTTAGCATCACGCAAATTACATAGAGAAAAGAGAATCACTACCACAAAAAAAAGAGGACTTACAGTAGGATATCATATACAGCAATAGGATATTGTAGAAGCACACAGCAAAAAGTCCATGCACACCATAATTGACAGGTTATCAATCAGGAAGTATTGACCGAGCAGTACCTTGTGGAGGGACTGGCTGTTGATATCCTGGCATCGGCCCATTATAAGCTCCATACTGCGACTGAGGAGCCCCTGGCAATGACTGTCCTCCGTAGGCAGGCTGCTGGTATCCCTGATATCCAGGCTGAGGTTGCCCGTAAGGAGGCCCCGTGTGAGCTTGCTGGTTTACACTCATTGTATTCACATCCCCAAACTAACCTCACCTGCAAAAAGGGGGGGAAAAATTACTTTAAGCAGATATAAAACCAAACTGGTCAGCTTCCCCACTGCTTTCAAATAAATGAGAGATCCTAAGATACTTGGGAAGCTAAAACATTAATGGTGACTTACTCTTGCACAGCAATTTTTTTCAATTAAGATAAATGCTTTACAAGAGCTATTTAAAACAGTATTTTCAGAAATTATGTTTTCTAATCAACTCAGTCAGCATTTTATCCTGGTTAGATCTGTGATCATCATCTTAGATGGAAATATCATAATTTGCCATTCCATAGCAGATTATTATCAAGCTTCCTGAGAAACCTTTCTAAGTACTTCCACCTCAGAGAATCAGACCAACAGAAAATTGATTTCATGATATAGATGAGTGATCCCTTAACATAACACTTCAATAACACTGAACAAGTTCAGCTGTCACCACTGTGTTAGTTTACTTGATCATGTTTCCTCGTTACAAGCAGCAAGCTTCACCATCCACAAAGGCAGCTGCTTGAAGTGTTTGACAGCATCTATAACAGGACCAGCATAGAGGGCTATAGCCTTTTTTTTTCTAGCAAGAGATGATTTAAAGTCGTTGCTATGTACATACATTTCCGAAAACAAAGATATCCCAAAAGCAAAATTTTCACCTAGGAAAGGTGTTCAAAATGCAAAATAATTACAGGCAAAGATGGCACAAAAGGAGTTACTCCAAAGTGTAAGACCTGAAACAGTGTCAGAGACAGGAGAGACATTTCTTAGCAAATTTTTACAAGAAATCTTGCTCAACAGACGGATTCCGAACTCCCCTAACTGCATAACGAGACTGATTAGCTTTATAACAAGACAGGCAAAACTGTTCTTGTAAGACTCCAAACCAAACAGGTAATTGTCACAACAGCAAGCAGCCGGATAACCCACAGTGCCTTTCATTTGTGGAGAATCAAGGAGATTACTTCAGGGGCAGGAGATGCCCTCATGGTGTGTTTCTCCTAAGATACCTGTACTTCTTTGGACACTCCATGTCATTGTTATCCTCTTCAGCTAAGACTACCTACAGTAACACTAACGAAACATGTTTATGGCAATTAACTTATTTAATAAAAAGCATCAGTTTCTATAAAAATGCAAAGTAAAGGTAAAATAAATAACTAATGTTGCTCTCATATTTTTCTCCAAACTCTATGATCAACTTGTGTGTTAAAGATACAAAGTAAACCTTAATACATAGAGGAGACAGAGGTGCAACAGGCACCAGAAGCAAAGCCTGACCAGGAATCTGTAGCTTATCTCAATCAGGTATCAAAGCCCCAAGCTGGTTTGCCTACATTCTGATTAGCATATGCCAAACAATGCTACAGTCAGTTCTTCGCATTACCAAAAATATGATGCAAAAGAATTGTTTCAGCAACTGATACCAAAGCTGTACAGCAAACCCACTGGAAGAACTACAGCTCTGTAAGAATCATCCACATGAAGAAATTCTTTCATACATACAATAAAGGGAAAAGACATACATCACAATAGAGAGATTTAATTGCTTACTAAAGAAAGCTAGCACAAAACATAAAAACTACATTTAACCTCCTACAGCTAGTAAACATGACAAATGTCAACACTAAGATTACTAATACTTACTGTGAAATTACATTTTAAACTTTTATGAAAGGAAATAAGTTTTACATTTTTATTCTCCAAGCTGTATAAAGGCAAAGATAGGGCTTTTGTTTAGAAAAAGATCTCCTATTAAATATTTAAAGGTAATTTGCTCTTGAAAATTAACATGTCATTTGCAACAGCTTACAATAGCACGACAGAATTTTTCATCAGCCAGCAGTGGTTTCAAACATGATTACTCTCTTACTGTCACATTTATAATATGCAATCTCTAAAAATTCTGGTTTCCCACACTACCTTTGACTCAGTTCTGCAAAACAGTCTAACCTGAGCAGCCATGTGGCCAGGAAGTCTGGACTTTGGGACCTGCTACCTTCCCGAGTTTCCTGAAAGGTTAACCTCTTACTGCCCAGGCAGGCAATCAGTGTGACCACACTGGAGTCACACACCTACTCTCAGCCACCTCCTGCTCTATGCAAACAGTAAAGCAAGAGAGTGCCTCCTGCAAAGGTGGGAGTACAGGGCAGGAACAACACATCGAGAGCACTCCTCTACGTGCACATCTTGGAACATCTGGGCAGGGCTTTCTGACAAGGAAGGAGGGCTGTATTCTCTTCTCCCTGCCCCTGCTTGTTGGATTGCACATGAGGAACCTGGCTTCTAGTCACTGCTCCTGCAAACAGGCCTCTCCTCCAGGAAGAGCTGCAGAGTAGCAGTATTCCACAGGATAGATCCTGAGCTATAACCACTAAGACACTTTTCACAAGTTAGACCTACAGAAATCCCTGAACAGATCTAATGTTCGAACTAGGAATTACTACAGGGCAGAAGATGAATCTCTCATGCTTTTTCTCCTGTTTTTCTAAAGCACAGTAGGATAAGAACTCAAGCATGTCCCTTGTAAACCACTTCTGACTTATTGCTGTGAGTATATACTCAGTAAGTGATCTTACCTGATGATCTTCTACTATTCCCTTTTCAGCCTTCCCCCTCTCACATGAATATCAGTATTTTTTGCCTGAGCAGGTGATATCTGTAGCTTGTTGCTCTCTCCACAGTACCAAAACTGAGAGGTAAACTGATTTAATGCACATCTTAGGAGAAAAAGAGTTTTGAGATAATCTACACTCTTGTGGAAAAAGTAGCTACACAAACAAGATGGTTCTAACTCAGTGTCCTAACTGAAAGGTAAATACACCTCAGACCTTCAGCTAGCCCATGTGCCAGCCACCACAGGTTCATCTCCACCACAGCACAAGCTGATGCTTGCTCTACACTGGCAGAGGATCAAGGATGGAGACTTAAGAACAAGTCCAATGCTGAAGCTGCGGACAAGGCTGTTTCATTATTTTGGTGCCCAACTTGCTCTGAACATAAGGCTTGTGGCACACTTGCTCATCACTGATGTGAAACACCATAAGGCAGGACCAAGAGTATTTGCCTCTGGGAAGGTGGAAGACAGTTGTCACTGAGTGAATCCGTTTTCCCTCTTCCCCAGTACAAGTTATCTGTACCAAACATTCATTTTGTTTCCACTCAAAAAACATCTCTGTGTAAATTAGAACCTGGTCACTTGAAGAGATATGGAGAAAGGGAGAATTTCATGCTCTGTCTTATGACATGAAGGGTGGCTAGGGTATGGAGAATGACAGAAATAATACATATACCAGAGAGAGAGAAATGGAGTTAACAGGCCATTTCACTGGATAAAAATGCTGAGGATATCCCTTTGCACGTAGTAACACATTACCAAAACTAAGCCAAACATAATACCGACACATGGTGTTGAAAATCAAATTACTACTCAGCAGTTACAATACACAAAGCTCAAATAAGCAGGACTGATGCTAGAGAAAAAGATCCTATGACAAGTGGTCATTACCATAAACAACAATTTTCCTGCAAAGCAGGAAGCAGTCACTCTATACCATTTTCTATTCCTCTGTATAAAGGCAGCTGACCATGAAGTTTTGGTTAACACAGTTACAAAGCTACAATTACACCAGAAGGCTGCTGTACAAGACAGACAATCAGTGAAGCTCAGTAATGAACTGATGAGAGGAAAACACACAGGAATAATGTAGAGGGTGCGGAATATCTAAATTTTTACAATAGCTTCAAGATTACTTAGTATCCAAACAAACCTGGCCACAGTGAAGTTTTTATTACATGCTTTAAAAAAAACTAGTGATTCATATGAGCTCATTTCAATGAGCAAATCTCCCAAATCACTGAAAATCTCATATTCATCTTTTTTTATAGTCTGCATTCACTATTAACTCCCCTTTGAAACTGAAAAGCTTGATCTCATCAGTTCTTGTTCACTTTCTAAAGGAAAGGCGTACAGCAAAATTACTTTCCTTCAGAAAGGTGCTATTGCCTTTTTACTGGCCCAAAGAAAGAAAAAGCCTCTTTGTTTCAACTTCTGAGGAGATTGATACTTTAAACAAAAAACCCACACCTACAACAACAAAAAAATCCCCCCACACAACCCAGGACAACCACATGACCACCTATATTATCCTGAAACTGTAGGAAATAGATCTGTTCAATTTAATACAAAACTCAAAACTATTTCCAAAATATGGGATAGAAGGAGAGCACCAGTAATTCAGAGCATTGCCTACAGTACTTTTAATGTTTCTGTTCTGCAACTTTCTGGAAGCAGCAAGGTTTTGCTATTCTTACAAAGACCTAGACTCTGGAGCTAACAACACTCTTCAGAAAGGGAAATGTCCTTGCTTTTGTTTCATTGGCAGCTTGACTAGGTCTTCTACAAGCACTTATGGAACACTTGGGTCTTTTCAGATATAAAAAATTAATGGGTGTGGGGTTTGTTTTTTTTTTCCCTATAGAAAATCCTGGAAAAGAAACTCATGTCCTAGAAGTCAGAAACTATCAACTAATCTATAAGCTTGCAGGCCACTGTAACAAATGTGTCCCACAGATTTGTCTGAATCAACTCAAATGACAATACTGGAATGAACTCCAGTCTGGCTGTAGTATGTGGCACTCCTTCTTCCCACCTGTGCAGATTCTCAACTTGTTACACCACAGGTAACATTTTCTTCATCTATGCATTCTGATTTACTGCCAAAAAACATTTGTTTTAATAGTTCATGAAAAGTATAAGACACAGTTTTCAAAGTGAATCTAAGGTATGATCATTTCTATATTATTCTAAAAAAGGCCAAATTAAACCCAGTTTTGTTAGGCTGATTGATCATTCTGGGCAAGGTACAATACATTATACAAGAGTGAAAGTGATTAAAAACTGAATACAAAAACCCCCAGCTTAGTCTTGACCTAACCTTAAAACTACCACTACTTCCAACCCCTGCCATCACCACCAGATTTCTACTTTAATAACATTTTATATTTTGTTGACTCAAGTCTCCTGGTGGGACTCATTCACATCTCTATCACTTTAATAAAGCTCTAGGAAAAGATTTGAAAAATGCTCTGCTATAAGCATGGCTTCTGAAGAGCAACCCCAGGGAGGCAAAAGTCATTGACAATACAGCATCAACAAAATCACAGTGAAGGATCTCTCTGTTTCCTAGCTACCTCCACATACATGTGGACATATGTTACAATGAGTGAAGTAATATGAATAATTTCTGTGAATCTTGCACAAGCATAATTGATTAGAGAAAGTTACATGAGCAGTTTCAAGTTTAGGGAAGAGGCCAGAAGGAAGAAAGGAAGAATGGGAATATACAGAACAAGACTAAAAAACAAGTTTTCTTCACATGCATTGTAACACTGGCCATCTTTGTGCTCTGACTTCTACACAAATACACATTACACAATTTCCATCACTTGCAAGAAACAAAAAAGGTCAGAATTAGCTTTTCCTAATGCCTACTGCCAGTTTATACTGTCTTTTAGCACTTTCTATGTTAACAATGAATCTTGCTGAACACAAAAAAACAAGCTGTCTTCACAATTTATCCCTAACACAGCTTTTCAAATCTAAAGAACAAGAAACATCCACCTCTCTTCTGCAGAGACCTTGTTGTTGGTTACTGTTGGCAACTCTGTACCTTGCCCTTTTAGCCAATCATCAATTCTTCCTTTGATTTTTGACCCTCCTTCTGATAGTGAGTGTTACAGGAAGATAACATAGTCCTACCACAGCAGGAAAAAACATTCAAAGAAGTACAAGCACCAAACCACTCATCAAATAATCTTTTAAATAGCTGTTCACTGCTATAAGTCAGCTTTCAGCAATGAAATTAAAACCTGGAGTGTCACAGCATATTAGGAAGCAATTATATATTCTTTATATTGATGTCCACTTCACAGTCTGTCTACAACAACAAAAGAACCCTGAATGGCACAGCTTCAAGCCAAAAAGGGCAGTTCCATTAGCAAGAACCTATTCCACAAGAAAATGCATAGAAATATTTATGTTTTCACAGAGTGTATATATGTGATTGAAAGTAAGTCTCCATTAAAGAGGAAAGCCTGGAAGTTTTCAGCTACATATATTTCTATTCATCTCAGAACTGGAACTCTACTACTCCCAGAACATGCTCAAGCAGAAGGTTGTGGGAAAGAAAAAAAACAATGTTAAAGCCAGAGTTCCCTAAATGTACTCATGAAAACTTCACCTTAATAAAGAGCAAAGACTTTAGTACAAAATCAGTAGTCATCTCCCATTTCAGTGATGTGATTTTACACTGCCTGTAAAAAACAACAAAAAAGAACTTCCATGTTATGCCTCAGATAGTGATTTCTGTCCAACATTCCTCACAACATTTGGTAAAATTAACTACAGAATCCTGTAACAGAAATGGATCTAGAAATATTTTTAAGGAATCATCACATTAATAGCTAACAATCAGCTGGACGAAACTAAACTGGAAAAAAAATCTGTATTTTCAATGGCAGTACAAACATTTAATTCCTGTAATAACTTCTGACATAGTTGTAAGCAATTCTCTTATGTCTAGCAACCACTTCCATTAGACAGTAAGTTTAAAAAGAACTTCAACTACAGCCTAATTTGGATGGTTTTGCAGTTCCCCTCAGAGATCACTACATTCCAAAAAAAAAAAACCAAAAAAAAACCAACAAACTAAAGCAAACTAAGCTTCACCGTACTCCATCAATAGCATTTCTCAGAAAGGGCAAAAGCAAATTCCAACAACAGAAACTAAAACACATTTAAAGCACCATCTACATGGAAAGCAAGAGTCCCATTTTGCATAACCACCTTTTCAGGACTACACTCGCATTTCGATCATGCCATCTCCTTTACTTTCCTTCTTCCTTTTTTCACAGCCACGCAACCTCGAAGTTTTACTACCAAATCCAACCAATCTCAGCCGCCAGACCTCCGCAAGGGATGGCCATCATTCGCAAAGCTCGAATGAATGAAAGCTTGAACAGCACAGCACAAACGCCAGGGGAAGGATCCGCGGATTACAGGAGATTAGGGAGGTTGCAGAGGGGGTATCTGACTCGCGGCGCACCCCGACCAAAAACACGCACTCGGTTCTCCGGGCCGGACCGACGGCCCGACTCGCAGCCGCCGGGTGTCGCCGCACCACACCGGGACACCGACGGCTCTCTCGGGCCAGCCCAGGCACGGGAAGTGCAGGCCCCGCCGACAGCCGGCCCGGCTCCGCAGGCCGCCGGCACCGGCCGGGCCGCGGGCGATGCCCGGGCGCGTTCCGGGGAGCCCCGGAGCTCCGTAAAGGCTCCCGTGGCGCGCAGCNGCTGCTCCCCGCCTGCCGCTGCCACGTCCGCGCTCCGCCCGCCGGGGCCCGGATGCGGCGCAGGCGCTGGCAGGGCCCCGCCGCTGACGTCCCGGCCGGGGCGGGAGGGGGCTGCGGGGGCGGGCCGCGGGGCTGCTTCTCGCGCAGCCGGACCATCGCTGGCCGCACGGGCGGCTGAGGCGTAAGCAGGGCATGGCCGAACGCTGCTGAGCCGCGGCCACCATTGACCACGATGCCCTTGGCCGCCTGTCACCAGCGGCCTGTGAAAGACCGCGACAGGGGAGCAACCAGGGCCAGTTCTGCACCAAGGTGCAAAGAGTTGTTCGCTCCCTGCTAACAGCAGCGGAGCGATCGTCTCTCCGTACTCGGCACCGGTGAGGCCACACCTCAAGTACTGCCTTCAGTAGGCCCTACTGGCCCCCTCGCTTCAGAAAGGGCATTGAGGTGCTGGAGCCTGTCCAGGGAAGGGTAACAAGGCTCGTGAAAGGTCTAGAAAACTTCTCTTACAGGAATGCGTGAGGGACCTGGGATTGTTTTGTCTGGAGAAGAGGATGATCGTGGGGGATCTCATCACCTTCTACAACTGCCTGCAAGGAGATGGCAGTGAACTGGCAACTGGTCTCTTCTGTGGCTACAGAGAGGACAAGAGGAAATGGTCTAAAGCTGAGACGGGAGACTCAGATTAGCTACTAGAAATATTTTCACTGTTAGGATGGTCAGGCATTGGAATAGGTTGCCCAGGAAGGTGGTGGAGTCACCACCCCAGAGGTGTTTAAGAGGCATCAGGAGCTGGTGATGGTGATGTGGTTTAGGGCTTACAATGGTAGTGCTGGGTGGATGGTTAGACTTGATGACCTCAAAGGCCTCTTTCAACCTTGATGACTCTGTGATTGTGTTGGTTTGTGCCCACCAGCAATATACAGTGGCACCAGATGAGTGGTGCTATAGTACTGGCAATGAAGTAGTCAGCCAAGCAATGGCATCACAGCAAAAGTACATTCTCTGGATGTTATGCTGTGAGGATATTGGTCACTGAGAGCTAAGCACATGCAGAATAAAGAAGAGGTAAGGGTAAGCTTGTCCTCAGGACCTTAACAGAAAATTCTGTTTTATGCCTTGTAGGAAAGGGGAAACATGGACTTTAATTTTTGTCTAACTCCCTGGCTTGGGAGGGCTAGGAGGTCTTGTCTTCATGTTCCTAAAGAAAAGCTACTGAAAGACTGCTCCATTCTAGTGAGACCCCATCTGGAGACCTCCATCCAGCTCTGACGTCCTCAGCACAGGAAAGACATGAACCCACAGGAGCAGGTCCAGAGGGAGGCCAAGAAAATTATCAGAGGGCTGAAGGCTTCTCTTACTAAGAAAGGCTGAGAGAGTTGGGGTTGGTCAGCCTAAAGAAGGTTTTGAGGAGACCTTATTGTGGTCTTGCAATACTTAAAGGAGACTTTTAAGAAAAATGGAGACAGACTTTTTAGTAGGGCTTATAGTTACAAGACAAGGGAAAATAGTTTTAAATGAAAGGAGGGTAGATTTAGACTAGATATAAGGAAAAAAAATTCTGCTACCAGGCTGCTAAAGCACTGTAACAGGCTGCCCAGCGTGGTGGCAGATGCCCCATCCCTGGAAACACTCAAGGTCACGTTGAACAAGGCTCTGAGCAATCTGATACAGTTGAAAATGTCCCTGCTCACTGCAGGCAGGTTGGCCTAGATGATCCTTAAAAGTTCCTTCCAACCCAAAGTATTCTCATACTATGATTGTATGACCTGGTTGGGCTCTCTTGGCCATTGAGTCTATGTAAGCAATGCCCTGCAGAGAACTGTTTGAATCCTGTGTGTGTAGCTAATCCCAGCTATTCTGGTCCCAGTGTCTAGTATTATGAGTGGATGTAGGGGATGTCAGGGAGCAGCACGCTGCAGAGGGAGCACAGGACATCTACAGTCTGCCTGTGGCTTTTGGGGCAGGCACACAGTGCTGCTGTGTAATGACCCTAGCTGCATGGAGAAAATAGAAGTGGAGAGCACATTAACTGCAAGCTGTTTTGTTCAATTCATAGGGTTAGGTGCTATCACCTGATTTGTACAGGTTTGTGCCTGTGACATGTCCTTCCCTGAAACTCAAACTAATGGATCCTGAGTACTGAGTGATTCTAAGATTTGCGTTTGGAATGTGAAGTGGAAATAAAATTTGTATTGAAATGTTTCCAGCTTTAAGAGTGTCAGACAAAGCTCTGGAGAGACAGGAGGTGTGCTATTTTCAGCCACGTTCCGGTGAGAGATCCATCATGTATGCGGGGGGGGCACAGAGGGTGAGATTGACATGACACGTGTGTAGGACAACTCTGGCCCCTTACCAAGGGCAGAATCAAATGTCTAATCATAGGCAGAGCAGCAGCTGAGAGTCCAGAAGAGCAGTGAAGGCTGGGCTTGACAGTCTCAACTCTTGTGTGTGTATGAACTTCAAGGAGAAAGTGAGCAGAGGGCCTTGTGGGGACTGGAGAGTGGTGGTGTGAATTGTGAATATGGGAATAGAAGATTCTGCCTGTTAAGAACTGGAGTCTGTACTGAAGTTGTGAAGACAAAACATCTAGAGCACAGAAATCATGGGAGCTGAAGAAGAAATGCTTATCACTCTGTCTGGAGGTGCCCCCTGGGGCTTCCGCCTGCAAGGGGGTTCAGAGCAGAAAAGACCCCTTCAAGTGTCAAAGGTAGGACCTTGAGGTGTGAACTGTGAGAGCAAACTTGTTCTGCTGAACTAAGATATCCCTACTGAGTCAGGCATCTTTCACTGCTGTTAAGGAATACAGGAACTCCTTACCATGGCAGCAGATCTTAAAAGGAAAACTTGGGTGGTGTGCTCAAGCAGGGTGTGAGGTGGGCTGCAGGTCTTGGAATAGATGCTGTTGAGGTAGAGACAAGTGTCAGGTGAAGATCTGCTTCTGTGCAGGTCTGTACAGCTCAGACACTTTGTAGGCTGTAAAACTCTCCAGAGTTGTCAGCAGAGCTATAACCATAGTGACAGTGCAGGGAAAAAGATTCAAATATGGAAACTTCAATACTCATGTAAGACATCCAACTAAAGAAAAAATGAATTGAAGCAGTAAAAGCCATATTTTTAATTCAACTGCCCTAACACTTGATTACTATATTTCAGCTTTCAAAATATATGTACATTTCTTAGTGCCTCTTCTGTTGGTGAAAGTTTTTCAACACTGTCTGAAGTGAATATCTGTGATGCTCTAAGCAGCAAATACTGGTTTCATTTCAAGAATTAAAGAAAAACAGCTGTTTGGATGGGAGATTTAAAAAAATGGAAAAACATGAACCTTGTGTTGCACTACTTTTGATAAACAGCTGTTACTGTTGTCTTTTCACTTTTTCTACTGAATAGATTGAAAACTAGGGGGGGAAAAGGTCCTCTTTATTAAGCTCATAACAGCTGCATTAGCCTTGACACAATGATATCTTGGGATATCTCACTAGAAGGCACTCAGCAGCAGAAATGAAAAAATGCTCTGTCCAGCTCCTTCTGTTTCCTTAAGCAGACCATGCCTCTGACAGAATTTTGAAATTAAGTGTTCTATGTCACTTGGCTCACCTCATATCATGTAGTGTTTGTTTGTAACTTCTGCCAAATGGTTTGGAATCCCATAGGTTGGCCTTGAAGTGAATGTTTCTTACACAGAGAAAGAGGATTTTTCTCCAGAAAAACAACTTCTGCACAAACTCATAGACTTTCAGGTGTTAAAAAGAAAGAATCAATATCCTTTAAACAGGTGTCTGGCATCAGTGGTTCTCAGGAAAATGGAATTTTCAGAGGCTACATTAACTCTGCATGGTCTAAGATTATTTTGACTCTTGTTTTTCCCTCATTAGGTAACAAACTGGGACTGAAGAGGGAGGAGATTGTGAGTGTCTGTAAAGATTACTCAGGATTGAACAGCAGCAAGAACTAGTCATTACCCAGGCTAAGTTGCACCTTAAGGTGAATGGAATATTGCTCAAGGATTAGTAGCACTTGCAGGAAGGTATTAACTAGAAGCAGCTCTTACCCAGAACTGGGTGCTGTACTTTAAGTCTAGCAATACAAATATATATAATTTTACGATACCTGGATATTGCATTAAAAATAATTATGGAAAATATAATTGATACAAACCTATTTGAGGCTCAAAGTATACATCATTCTTTAGGCAGGATTTTCATTTAATAATTATCTTTTTTTGTCTATTATCACCCAGAATTTAATAGCATCCAATAGCATCCTACACACTTTCTTAAAGGCAACACCATTTAAATAGTCTCCAAAGAATGGATGTTTAGGTCCTTACCAGGTAGCCAGGAAGTTCAGATCTGAATGTAACCTGCTTAGAAGAGAATAAACTGCCAGGTGTCATGTCATAGAACATACAGCCATGAATAGCTGATAGGTGCCAGGAGATAACTGAGTGGATACTGTTTGTGTCTCAGAGATTCCAGTGCTGTCATTTTAGACAATTTCAACTTCTAGCCTAGAAAAGTCATAGTAGTAACACTAAGGAAAGGTGTTCACAAGGATGGCTCAAATTGTTGGCTTTTTTCAAATTGCAATTAACTTGAAATGTACAGTGAATATATGTATTTGAAACTGTTTTCTAGTGCAAAGTATTCAACTGGCTGTAACAAAATAAAGTACATCAACCTGTTGGAAGTGGGGTGTGAACCCATTTTTCTACAGACTAAAAGGATGCATAGCTGTAGTCTAAACTGTTTCTCCAACCAAGGGATCAATTCTAAAACCTTAGTCCAGCTGACACAAAGGGGTAGAAAAGCAGCTCTATCTTCATATGCTGGATTCAGCTGCCACAGAGCTTCTGTGCCATTTGATAACTCCCTGTGGGTTATGGGTTCAGGAACACACCTGGAGAAAGACTCTGGAATTACATACTTGTGGACAGTCTCTTGGGTCAGATATAACAGCATGAGCCTGCAGTATGCCCTGACAACCCAGAAGGCCAACAGCATCCTGAGATGCATCCAAAGAGGAGTGGCCAGCAGGTGGAGGGAGGTGATTCTGCCCCTCTGCCCACTTGGAGCACTGCATAAACTTCTGGGGTCCTCAGTGCAGGAAAGATGTGGACTTTGTAGGATCTAGATGATCCAAAGTGTGGAGCACCTCTCCTATGAAAACAGGCTGAGAGAGTTGGGATTGTTCAGCCTGGAAAAGGCTCTGGGGAGACCTCATTGTGGCCTTCCAGTACATGAAGGGAACTTATAAAAAAGAGGGAGAGATATTTTGGATGGATAGATAGTGATAGGATAAGGGTGAATTATCTTAAACTAAGAGACGAGAGATGTAGATTAGATGTAGTGAGGCACTGGAAGAGGTTGCCCAGAGAAGTTGTGGGTGCCTCATCCCTGGAAATGTTCAAGGCCAGGTTGGATGGGGCTCTGAGCCTGGTCTAGTGGAAGGTGTCCCGGCCCATGGCAAGGGGGGTTAGAACAATGATGATCTTTAAGATGCCTTCCAACCATTTTATGATTCTATGATAACTAATTCTGTGTTCAAGTTATGGGGCCAAACCAGCTATGCCTGCCTTGGGATCAGAACATTGCTTCTTCCATCAGTGCCCAGTGGATACTGAGGAAAAAGCACAATTTAAGTAACACAAGAAAGATTGAAATGCTGGTATTAACATCAACTGATTATATGGTTCCAGATCTGTAACTGCAAATGCCTATTCCTTTCATCTTAAACTTGTCTACAAGAGCACATACTGACTCTTTTGTTCCACCAGAACAATAATTTGCAGTGTCCAGGTGCTAAAATTGCCTAATGTGAATCTAAAGGCTACCACACTGATGTGTATTTGAAAGGCGTACCATTAATGATTCATGTCATAAAAACAGACACTATAAGAGTAGAGAGTGAGACCAAAAATAAAAGAAAACTTGTGTCTGGGGAGCCTTCAGTGAGAAAGAATAGATGATTTTTCAATGAGGGTTGTATTAAAGTATCATGCTGTAATGAGTAAGCTGAAAGAAAAGCAGACATTGATATGCTCAGCAGGCAGATACACAGCACAATCAAACATCAACAGAGGACATGAATCAGTCTGCAGAAATGAGAAAGGATAGGAATATTGAGAACTAGAGAAACAAATAAAGACTAAAGAACACAAAAAGCAAAGGACAATCTTAATTTTGGTCTTAGTTACAGCAATGTCCTTTTAAGTGAAATCAGTTGAACTACTCTAGATTCATATTGGCTTAATGTGATTCCTAATGAATTTTTACCTCTTACCTTATGAAGCAAATAAACTCTAGTGGGAATTTACACTACCCCTCAACAAAATAAAGTGGATTTGGTCTAGCTCAGTAGCTGTGGTGCACATGACAACACAACACAAGAAATCTTCCACCAAAAACAGTCTTTAGGAAAGAAAGAGAACAAACATAAACACAAGAGGCAAAAAGGATCCATAGATGGCAAGATTTTTATTTTAGAAAGGCTGAGGGAAAGTTTGTGGTCCTCAGATGTAGCTGTAACTGAAGAGAAAGTTAACCCATTCTGAAAAGAGAGTAAGAGAGAACAATACTATCAGGTTCCTGGTTGATTTGTTTCCAGTAAGGATATGTGCATCAAATGCTTTCGAAACAAAACATGTATGTAAATGTTAAATAGCTAGTCTGAGAAAACTTGTAAGCACTAATGCCATTAATTAACCAAAGTAGAAACCTAACATGAAATTATATTATGGAAATAATTTTTATGAAGATGAACAGGACAGTTTTAAGATGATGCAAGTGCATGCAAACCTGCCTTTTAGGGACCCTGCTACAAAACAAGATTTATTCAATGAGGGGCAAACAGGGTTACTTTCTATAGAAAGCCAGGAAGGCACTTGTACCTCCAGGCCAAGTACAAGTAATACTGACAAAATAGAGGAAACTGAGTCATTACAGCTGGTACTGATAGTAGAGGCAAAGGACCTGGGCATATTAGTGCATTACCAATAATAAGCCAGCAAAATTATGAATCTCTGAAAACAACAAAAAGGTACACATAAACAAATGAGCCTCAGGTATACATGTCTAACAGAGATAGGAAGGCATTGATATTACTGTCTAATCCATAAGGGGGAATCCACTGGAAATACCCTACTTACAGAATCAGCCCTTTCAAGGAAAATAAATATAAGGTAGAGCAGCCATGGAAAAGGAGGAGAGAAGAGAAGGCTTCTTTCACTTAGCAAAATATTGAAAGAGGTGACTGCAATCTACAAATAGATGTTGAGCAAATACCAGCAGCATTATTCAAATATAGGTGACACGATTGACAGCACAGAACAACAAACCAGGGAGCTTCAGCAATGACTTTACAATCTAGAAAAATAATTGAAAATCTTTTGAGTTAGTTTATGCACTGGAGTAAAAAACATGGCCTTTGAAAACTACAGAGGATTGGCCCTGGTAGCTCCTGGTCTCCCAAGAGACTCTTTTCAGTTGTCTGTTCTGTACAAATACTCTGCAGCAATGTTAGGGGAATTGTTAGGGGAATCAGTAACACAGGATTGTATCGGTTCTAAAACCAAAAATGTGGGTTTTTTTTGTTTAAGAGTAGTTCATCACAACCTCCTTTTTAGCTCTTTCTCACATACTCCCACATTTTCCTGTATGGTTCTCTGCTGATAATTCAGTTTCTACTGTCTCCTCTGCAAGGTATCCTTGCTGCCTGTTTGCCATGACACTGCTCCCTGTGACACACAGCCTGGCTGCTCTGTGCCATTCTGCTTTGCTCATGTGACATTACTCCTGCTGGAGGTGCCAGCTTTAACCCAAATAGATCTGATGGCTTCCAGATTTGCGGGCACCTTCTCTTCCTCTCCCCTTTTCAGTGGGCAGCCTGTTCTTTATCTGTTTTGCAAATGTTTACTGTCACACCTAAAAAAGCACTGCTAGTCTGTAGCAGTCACTAATGCTGGTTTTGGAGTGCCTCAAGCTGCTTTGGGAGTATTCCTGGACATATTTTATGGCCTGTTGGCACTTAGGCAGGTGCTACATTTGGCTGCTAGAGGGGGAGCACATGCTGTGGCACCAGTGGAACTTTCCAAGGACCTGGAAAAATCTCTTGATGAGAAGTTGCAGTGAAACCATACATGCTCCATCTATACCTGGTACATTAAATGTACCTGGGACCATTCTCTGGCACTTATGCCAGCTGCTACAGAGTGTAATGAAGCCCAGCAATTAGCATTTTCTATTCTTCCAAACAAAATGGCCACATGCCTGCAGGCAGTGGCTCTGGGAATGGTCTGTTGGTTGCTAGATTTGCTTATGAGCTTCAATTCCATTAGGTTTAGATTCTAAAATTTTTTATGGCACAGGAGCCAGGCTAAGCCTCTAGAAAAAGGACTTATGTGGGACACGTATAAGCATTTTTTTCCTGAACATTTAGTTGCTTTTCTCACAGCTCCTAAATGTGGGACTCAGAACAAATATTTGACAAATATATCTGTTCCTTCTGAATCCTTGCTTCATATAAAAAATACTTGATATCTTGTTGCTTACTCTGTTGAGGGAAAAATGCTCATCAAGTACTTTTATTATCTATTCTAGTACATGTGGCATTATTCTTTGTCATTGATATTATGTTTCAATCACTTTTCAGTTAATCTGCCATCAAGTTACAAATAGCTATGGAGATTATGCCTCTTTTTATCTACCTGGGGCCACCTCTGGCTAGAAACTTGCTCCCCACAATGACACTTGCACAAAATTTTTTGCTTAGGAAAAGAAAGTGGATTGTTTGAGATTGTTTTCCTTTTCCCTCTCTTGTATAACCACAACCAAAAATTCATTTTAAGGCACTTTGTTTCAGGAAGAGAAAACTAACAGAGAGAGAAAACCAACAATCCCTGATTGTTTATGTTTGTTTTATATCAGCTTGTATCCGCTGGTACAAGTCAGAGTTAAATCCGGTGCATCTAAGAATTTGTTCTTTTGCTCCTGCACCAGTACACTCTAGGCAGTAACATATTTTACAGTAGTCTGACATGTACTTAACTAACTGACCAGCACTAGCATCCTCTTTCACTACCAGCTCTCACTGCTTCTTGCCCAGAAGCCACCCAAGTCTGTCCTGCCACTTAAGAAATGTCTTTTCACCACTCTCCCTTGCTGTGTCTGTCCCACAAAGTATGTGTTCTCTTCCCTCTCTCTTTATATAAAGACTCCCTAATTCAGCTAACTGTGAAGTAGCTCTGCAGAGACACTGGACCTACTCTACCAAGAAGCAAGTCTTCTGGTGTCACCTCTTAAGAAGGAATATGATGTTTCATAGGGAAATTACTGGAACTAACTTCCTGTGTAGTTGTAATGTTTAGTGTAATTATAAAGATATTCTCCTGTAAAATAGTTTCCAGTAAAAACATGGCATTGACATAAGGATGTGATGTTATTTGCTACTTAATAGATAAGGCATAGGGAAAGTATCTCACTGGATCTCTGTGTTCAGGTGGACAACTGGGATAAAGAAAGACTGTTAGAAAAAGTCCTGGTTTCCAGGCTCCTGCCTTTTATTGCTCACAGTCTGAGTATTTTCTCTGAGGTCACACAAAAAATCATCCAGGTCTTCTGAACCCACTCTAGCAATCTCCTCACTCTAGCCATAGGGGTATCCTTCTTTACACAAAAAAGACTAAAACCTGGCCTTGGATGGGAACCAAACTGGCCCAATAACCAAAAGGATATGAATACATATCTTCAGAAAGAAGAAGAGATGGAGGATGTTTGTTTCTGCTTTTGCATCTAGCAACTGCTCTGTTTGTGGTTCAGCTAAGCAGGAAATTCTAGGAGGAGCAGACCCACTTGCTGGTTGGCTCTTGCTTGAGTCATTCCATTTTGGTAATGCTTTATACCACAGGAAGTAATTTCTTACCTCTCCATGAGAACCCTGTGACAGGATTGCATTTCACATAAGGCTGGGAATGAAATTTAAACACAGCCAGGTTGTATGGAGTGTTGGACCCCATGGCATTGTAGCTTCTGGGGGAAGGGGATGTCTGTGTGTTGAGAGATGCAAGCAGAGTGGAAGGGCATTGGGTGGGAAGATGAATTGTATTAAGTATAAAGCTCTGATTTAGACTGAGGCTGCTAGGTTTCTGCTGGAAAGATTGTAGGAGATTAGGCGAAGATTGATAATAAAATTTACCTTCCTACCATGTAGGCTGAGCTCTCCCAGTGAGAGGAAGTGGGAGGTGGCTTGTGAAGGCAAGGGGAGAGATGGATGACATGAGCCTACACTGCAAAGCACTTCAATTTACCCACAGCCTACTTCATTACAAAGAAGCAGTGCTGGCCAGCAGGGAGAGTGGTTGCAAAGTTTCAAGACAGGTTCCCTGGGCTGTACTGAGGCAAGATGTGAAGCCACTGAGTTACTATCAGGATTACTCTATTCTTAGCATCCCAGCATGTGTTCAGGCCCCACATACCACTATCTAAATATAGTCCCCACTGAAGGACAGATGCTGCCAAGTTGCATCTGACCCCCTCCTCTCTTGCATTCTGTTCCTGAAAGCTAGGCTGAATTCCCCAAGACACGTCAACAGTCAGCATGTCCTTTTGTCTGCCTAGGGCTGCACAAGGAAACTTGTACTGTACTGCTGAAGCCTGATCTCAACTCTGGCCTTCCTGGTCTCTCCTAGCACTGACCTTCCTTGCAACACCTTTTCTTATTCCTTTCCTCCTCAACTGTTGCCTTACCCNTTTTTGTCTCAGCTGCCTCTGTCCTTTCCCTTCTGTCTGATTGAACATGATCAATGGGAGGAAGCAGGCAAAGTAATGGAAGAAATTGTGTGTGTATGTGCATGTACATAGGTACTGCAGGCACCCAAACCTCTGACAAGAGCTCTTTGTCGCTACAGATCTCCTGCTGAGAGGGCAGGGAGATGGACAATTTTCTGAGTATATGTGTTCCAGTTTTTCACACTGATTTGTATTTCCAGTAGCATAAATCCATATGAAATCTGAAATTGGGATTCCTAAACCCATCTGAAATCTAAACAGGACATACCTTGACGTGAGTATGCCATGGGAGAGTGTATCCACTGAGGCATGGAGTGGAAAGTCTAACAGTCAGTTACAAGAGACTCACAGAATTTGTGGGGCTCCTTACACAAAAGGAGAGGTCAGTCCTCGCCAGTAGGTGCTAGAAAGTTGGACAGTGCAATCCCCCAGGGCCAGGTATGGGGCCAACCCTGACCACTTTTCAGAGTCTGTCAGTGCTGCTTCTCATTTGCATAAGAAAGCTCTCAGATGTGTGTAACAGAAAGCAGAGAGAGTTTCTCTTTGAAACTCCACTTTTTCCAACTTTGGCCACCTCTTCAGAACAGCTATTGGGTGACACCTTCCAGGCTTTCTGCAGCTTAAGCAGAAGCTCCCTGTTAGTGTCACTTCATGTGACTCACTGGATGCCCAGGAGAGGGCATCTTTTGGACACAGGGAGCAAGTGGCTGATCCTGAGGGCAGCCTGACCTTCAGGATGGGCAGGGAGCCTGGCTTTTGGACTGGGCAGCCACCCTGGCCTGAGACCCCAAAGGCTCAGTGCTGCCCTCGTTGTAGTCAAGATGAGCAGGTTATGGGTTGTCATTAAAGTCTCTACAGCACAGAGCTGGCAGTCACAGAAAAACTGGCAGGCTTGAGTTGGTCTCTGTCCAGAGGCTCTGCAGCCTCCAGCACACTGCACCCTGCTGTCATGACTGTGGATTAAGTCCTGCCCTGTCCTTTTTTCTCTGCACAATCCTCTTCTGTGTTGAACCTCTTTGACTTTCTCCCTGGCAAATGCAGTGGGGTAGAGGTTTGCCGT
This sequence comes from Dicaeum eximium, assembly GCA_013396995.1. NCBI lineage: Eukaryota > Metazoa > Chordata > Aves > Passeriformes > Dicaeidae > Dicaeum > Dicaeum eximium. Next base: position 1,205,638 of record VWZP01006707.1, on the reverse strand, counting down.
AAAAATGAAGCTGTAGATAGTTAATTTCCCTCTGATCCCAGGAAGCAAATTCATAAACTTCCAGGGAGGGTTTATAAATCTGTGGAAGATTGAGCCAGACACATGCTATTTTCAGATTCTATAGGTCCTGTTCTCCCAGAAAGGAATGGAGACATGGAAAAGTGCCTCCTGGATTGTAGAGCACTGAAGTACCAATAGCTGCTTTAGTGCATGTGCTTTCTGTCAGTTCAGTAAAATTTGAGCACAGACCAAGCCAGACCCAGCATCCTCACTAACCATGAGAAAAACAGTTGCCTGCAAAGACTTGCAGTACTGGGGGACTAGAGAATTGCAGGAAGTTCACTGTTGCTGTTCTGGCTGGTCACCAGCCTACATCCTTGGTTCCAGTGGGCAGGGAGGAATACCATGGGATGTGAGGAATGCTCTGAGCACCTGCTGATGGCCTTAAACCCCTAGTCCCCTGGTTTCACAACTGGGAGAGATACTCAGCAAGTATGTTCCCATGCAGTGCTAAGCACCAAGTACTTGGCTATGGAGCAGCAGGTGGCATTTTGGGGAATACTAGGAAATCCTCCTTTTAATCTCTTTTCAACTTCCTAACTCTTTTCATTAGCTGCTGTGTCAGTAAGCAGCACTGGAAAGTGTGTCTTCTTTACCTTCTCAGTTAACAGCTGCATCTGGAGGAAGTATCAGGAAGCAGCATTTATATATACTGTAACAGTGGTTCTACAGCAGTAGTTCATTACAGACCTACACATGCTCATTCCAGGCTTATATTAACAAGGAGGGAGATAAAGGACTGAAATGACAGAGGCTGATGGATGTGGCAGCTGGGATGAGCCAGTCTCTATTTTAAGCATGCAGGCAAGTTTTGGGGTCAAGTTGGAAAGGCTACAGAGTGATAAAGTACCAGTGAACATAAAAACAACTTGAAGCACAGCCCTCCTCTTTCCATCTTCTTCCCTAACACCTCTCAGTCCTGCTGACAGGCTGACCTGAGAGGAGTGTTTCTCTTGTCTGCTCAACACAGGCCAGCAGGGTCAAGCCCAAGGCACTCACACACCACATGGGTTCAGGGGGCCTGGGCCCTAAGACCAGCCAATCATGCAATGGAACTTCCTCAGGGCTCCAGTTCTCTCCTCTCCTCCTCCCTTGCTGCTCCTGCAAGAAAAATGACAGGGCAGCAATCCTCCCACATTCACTTCTCTTTCCTGAAGCTGCCATGGGAGTGTGGGCAAAGTAGCTTTATGATGTTATAGATGAGTCTGGTGGTTCAAGCAGCAAGGCTGTGAGATGTGGGAAAAGGTGCCCTGTTGAGTATTACTTCTCTGCAGGGCTCTGACACAGTCTGTTCACTGCACTCTTTGTTAAACAGCGCTGCACTGATTTGTCTTTCACTTAACTGCAAGATCTGAAGAAATATTCTAGAAGAATCTACAAATAGAGTGTAATACTATCTTGGTCCTTACTTGCTCTGACCCAGTGATTTTACCTAGCTATTCTTTTATGTGAAAAATGAGTACATTATGGGTGCCAAGCTGTCCTACAAGACTATCCCCATTGCTTGCCTATATGGGAGAGGTCTGTGGATTTTGGCTGAGTAGGCATTTTGTTTGCTTGCTTGCTTGCTTGCTTGCCCTAGCAGAAAGTCTAGGCTGATTTGGTGAGAAGTTTAACTGATAGATGATGGAATGAAAGGGAGAGGAAACACTTGGTGCAAGATGGCCAAAAGAGACCAGATCTAGAATCTTGCCTGGAACCAGTGACTCCAACTCCCTTCTCAGATATAGCAATGCATATCTTGCACAACTCCTGTTAAGGCTAAAGATTTATTCCAAGTTTATACTTGTGTAACAGGACACCATATGGCCTGATGCAGATGTCCAGAAATACACTGACCAAAGCCATTGGAGGAGGAATGCTTAACAAAAGACTATGCCTCAGAACCGCTGCCTCTCCCCAGTGTCAGCTTCCCTTAGGATGGTACTTGCAGAGGCTCTGCATGAGTGAGGGATCATACCAAGGAAGTACAGTAGAGGCATGCAGAAGAACACATGGTCATGTGCAGGCATAGTCTGTTCCCTCTCTGAAACACATACTTCCTAACCAACTTAGGAGACGGGGAACAAGAAGAGAAGAGAAGAGCATGTGGATATTCTTGAGTCTTTTATCTGCACTAAAGAACTTGAACGGGGTTGGTGATCAGGTCCAGCCTGTGCTCAGCAGAGTGATTTTTGGAATTAACAGGAATACAGACAACAAAAGGCACAGCCGGGGCTCATCCAAGAGGATTAGTGCTCCACTCTGTCTGCACAATAGTCTAAGGCCTTATTTTATTCTGTGAGGAATAGAGCAATAGAAGGGCTAGCAAGAGACAAGCAACTGAACTAAATATCTGCTGTTCTTCCCTTCATCTTTATCCTCTCTTCTGCTTTTTCAGATTCGAAAGAGAAGCAAAGCATGCCGTGGAGGCCTGTGGGAAAATGATGTTCTAGTATCTATCAATGGGAAGTCATGTGCTGGCCTGTCCCATGCTAATGCCATGCAGATCATCGATTCCTCCAACGGCATGCTCAACATCCGTGTGAAAAGGTAACCTGCTCCCAAGTGCCAGTGCTGTGACAGTGCAGAGGCAGTAGGGTGGTTTCATCCTGTACAGCAGCTGCCCACATCCAGCAGAAACAAGGCAGGCACGAAGCCTTTGGTTTCACCATACTGCACAGTGTACTAGAGGACCTACTCATGCCCTAACATGGCTAACTTGTGGACATCTCAATGTTTTGCCCTGTCTTACAGTGGGCTGTTGTAGTCAAACAGTCTGTATAGTGACTCCCACAAAGATTAGAGGTGTGTGGCTAAGACCCTTTTTTATGGGAAGAAATATCTGTGCCGGTCTCTAGTTCAGGAGAATACTGGAGATCAGGCTCAAATTTATGGACAAAAAATAGTCCCAGTAATGTTCCTCGTCCTCCCTGTTAACCCAGTGCTAAGTTAACTCAGTGCGTCAGTGCATGCTGGATGTGGCCCAAGCTATAAATGAATAATCCTATAAAGGTGAAGGCAGCAAAGCTGTGTGAGGTCCTAGCTAGTCCACACTACTGCCTAAACAGAAGTCACCCTCAGAAAATCAGGCCCTCGTGAAGGGGGCTGGGAGATATGATCTTCTACAGTCCTGAAAAGATAGAGCACTGCGAGCAGTGGGGAGGGATAGCCGTGCTGGTTGTTGTCATCCGTAAAGCAGGAGCAGAGGAGGGCAGTCCTCAGAGAAGGAAAGCCCGAGCATGTAGGATCTTCCCCTTGGTTTCAGAGAAAGTGCTGATGCCTTCTGATGTGCTCACTCTATACCCTAGCTGTGAGTAAGAGGGATGAATAAGTTCTATACAAGGTATCCAGAATAGCTCCTGGTCCCTTGCCAAGGCCTTACCTCACACCATTGGAGCCTATCTGCAGCCAACAGGTGCCTGGGCAAATTCTGGTCGGTCAAGATCAACACACTTTGAATTAACAAAGTGACAAAGGCAGGCTTCTTGCAGCCCTCTGGATGGAGTCAACACTGGATGGTTTGGAAATAATCAAATCAGCTGGCTTCATTTGGAGTAGTGGAGAAATCATCAAATGTTGCTTTCTTGATCACATGTCAATCTTTATGTTCCCAGAGAACATGACACATTCAGAAAGAAGAGGTAACTGAATGATTCTGGAGTATGTGTATGTGTATGTGTTCAGAAAAAGAGGAAAGGAGAGACACTGACCTGACAGTACAGAACAAGAGAAACTGGCTTACAAGCAGTTATGCTTCAGTTACCTGATCAAGTGTTTAAAGAAGAGGAGGGACTGTTCTGTTTTGCTTGTGGAATGTTGAGGTTGCTCCCCAGTGAGATTTCATAATGGGAAATCATATTTTAAAAATAAACTGCTAGACAAATTCTCCCACCCATAGCTTCCACAAAAGTTTGCATTTGACATAAATTAAAATTTTTCACTGTTTAGAATTGGGATCCAAGTCATGAGTTGCACATCTTTACAGAGGCCATGCTGTCTGCCTGGCTTCATGGTATGCATGTTCAGAAGGCAAATACTTATAACTCCTTTATAGCTCTTATAAGCCCTAGTGAGTCTGACCAGAGAAGGAGCAAGTTCCCAGCTCCATCTGTGTGGGCTGGAGTCAAACTGCTGTGGAAATCCAGACTCACTCTTGAGGAGAGGGGAGATAGAAGGGGCTCTTTTTCCATCAGCACAGCCAATTCTCCTTCCCTCTGGAAGACAGCAGTAGGGTTGACTGCCCCAGTCTGCCTGGCACTTACTCCAGTCATCCTTCCAGATGTCTTAGAGGCTTGAAATTGCTATGTCTAAGCCAAAGTCAAATGCCACCATGGATTGGGCTGGCTAGCATGACTGCATATGGTTGTCAAAATGCAGGTACTGATAGTTAGCTTGTGAAGCAGTCCCACAGTGAGCAGGCTAAATATTAGAGCAGTCTCCTACCACCAGATACCATGGTCGTATCCCCAAAGAACACTTGGGCCTTTATATCCGAAGTATTTGCTATTTACTCCCATGTAGAGGTCAGAGCAAACAAACAGCACTTCTTGGGAGCCCAGTCTGAACTAAAGCAGTTTGGTGGTGCCAGGATCTGCAGATCTGACACAGTTTCAGCCGCAGGAGCAGCTGGAATGCAGTGTGATAGCTGAGCACCAGCCATTCTCTGCTGACAAACCACAGGCTGAAGAGCAGGTCTTACTGTCCTCAGGAATGCTTGCTATGCAGGGATTCATCTCTCCACAAGAAATGTCTCGGGAGCTGATTAAGCTTGGTAGATTTTTTATGGTTTTAGGGCATTCTGATTTTTGAATGTTTAACGCCTGATTTCCATCAAGCTGTGAAGCAGAAAGTCAGAATGAGAGCATGTAGCTTATGTCAGGGACAAGTCTGTCCTTGGTGTCTACACTTCAGGTGTCTGTACCACCTGCAAAACACCTGCAACACTGTCCCAATCCATAACTCTCTCTCACGCCATGGTTTCCTTCCAGTTTAGCTACACAAACCAGACCTCTCTCACCACTTTTCCTTCTCCCCACAGGATAGTTGGTGGGGACCAGACTGGCCCGTGGCTCCAGCGTTCCCCTTCTCCAGGGCAGCAAGTGCTCTCTCCCCCATCCCTGCTCAGCCCCCCAGCACAGGTACTCAGCTCTGAACCAGCAGGAGCCCCAGCCACCGCACAGCCCTCACAGCCATGGAGGTCACAGAGGCACCTGGAGAGCCTCACGTCCCCACCGGACAGCGAGGCTTACTACGGTGAGACAGACAGCGATGCTGACAATGTGGCACAGGAGAAGCACCGCCGGGCTCGCAAGAAGAGCCCACGCTCCCCACCCGACAGCACCACCAGCAGGGCGGATGCACCTCAGGACGAGGTGTCCCTGTCTGAACAGAGTGGCTACGAGAGCATGCCAGAGGCTGCTGCGCAGGGGGGAGCAGAGCTGGCCAGCTCCAGCGGGGTGGCCAAGAGGGAGATTGTCTGCCTGCCCGGCAGTCGCACAGACACTCCATTCTCAGACAGTGAGGGACAGCTGCGGCCACCGTCAACAGAGGGACGGGAGCCTTCTCCAGAGGCAATGCTCCTGCCCCATGCCACCAAGGCTATCCGAGCAGAACGCCATCTCATCCCCATGGTGGGGCCAGTGGAACATCCCATTGATGAAGACCTAACCACCACTTACACAGAGAAAGCCAAGCAGGCCAGTAAGTCCTCTAAACTGCCATTCACCCATGCCTTTTCCTTGTGCTGGATTCTCCTTCCAAAGGCCTGATTCCTGCAAATGCCAGGTGGGTTAGCTCCTCTAGCTTACAAAGGAGCACCAGTCAAATCAGACCTGCAGAGACCAGGGCTTCCTGCTGCAGCTTTGGCCCTGGGGTCTACCTCATGCAAGACATCCTAAGAAACAGTTAAGAGAAAGGGTCTGGGGTCAGGGGTCTGGGAGTCACTCACAGAGGCTGCAGCCATTCAACCAGATGTGGTCTAGTACCTCTATGTGCTGGAAAAAGGATGGATGTTACTGGTTTCTTCAACACTTTGGACTAAGAAGACTCAGGTGACATGATGGTGTCAGGAAAGAACTTGGAGGTTTAATTTTCCTGGCTTTCCAGAGATCTTATGGCAGCTCAGTTTGCTCCTTAGCTACCTGTGTGTCAAGCACAGAACACTCATTTCAAGAGGCTCCCAAGGAGCTGTCTGTTCAGTTCAGCTCTCCATGGGCACAGAGGCTTGCAGTATTACACAATTAAGGATGATGAGAGATAATTTGTAGGCAGCATGGCCACAAGAGTCTTGTCAGTAGCTGATTTATTTCTCTCACTCTGTCTAGCTCAGGGAAGGACTCTTTTACATCAACTTTCCCTGCAGGCACTCACTCCAGCAAGGATGCCCATGTCTGGCAGCAGCTGGTGAGTTCAGGTAGAATTTATAGCAGGAAATGGTAAATCAGCTCTTGAAACAGTTCCTTATAGTGCCATCCCTGATAGTCAAGACTTTTCTATGTGGAATAAAGTACTGAAAAATGTAGTGTAGTATATGGGTGATGGACCTGAAGTGACCTTGATTGTGAATATCTTTCCTGGTTTCTGCTACACATGGAGTATTTCAAGCCCAAACATCAGGGCAGTGTTATCTGATTTCACAGTTGTGATTTATCTAGTAATATTAAAAACAAGATAATCATAAACTTATTTTCATACATGTACCTCAGTGTAGTATAACTGACTAGTTTACATTTCTCTGAGCCTGGAAATAAAGCAGGTTTTTAAAAAGTTACTTTTAAAAAGTGACAGAATGGAAAACAGAGACACAGAAAAGTTACTAGACCGAATCAGAAAGAAAATCTGTGGATTCTAATTTCTGATCCTCTACTTCAAATGCTAGACGTTTTACCAGGACAGATAATACTGCAAGGCAATTATTAAACCTCTCTTTTCTCTTATCCTTGGGCTAAATATTCTTTTATCTGTTCTGCCTAAGGAGTTCTATAGATGTAACTTTCAAACCTCAGTGCTTCCTTCAGACTGGGCACTGTCCTACTGCTCTTTCCAGTGTTACGAGGGGAGGCTTACTTGGGTCCCTTATGTCTTGCTCTGCTGGGCAGTGCACCCGACCTGATGCCTTGTTCTACTTCTTTCTACTCTTTAGCTCTCATTTTCCTTAGCACAGGAAAGAAATCAGCAATTTCAGCCTCCCTGAAGATGAAGCTATTTTTTCCCCCTTTGAATAATGTACAAGCATGAGGTGAATGTTGAGAAAGGCATGTTCAGCTGCTCCCTGCCACCTGATAGTCCTAGCAGTAGAAGAGCAATTGCTTTACATCAAGGCTTATTTCCACAGACGGCATCAGTACAGAGGGATCCCAGAAAAGCTACGTATTTAATTCGGAGCATTTCTATGGCAAGATAATATCCCATGGCAGGAGATGATGCAACAATATTGCCAGCTGGAGTTAGGGTTCCCAGAAGCACTGCAGACTGAGGTAATATTTTATTCTCCTATTATTCCTTCACTGCTCACCCTCTTTTGGTTTATGTTTGGCCAGGGGTGTCCCTACTGGGGCACTGTGGGGAGCTACACATCACCCAAATGCAGGGGAACTTGCTCCACAAGTTAAAAACTTCAGTCTGCATCACTACCCAGTGGCTTCTATGCACCCTGGTGTTTTGCTTAGTGGGGTAAGAGAGCAGCCAGCAAACAGGGACTCTGCTGTATACTAAATGAACTATCGAATAGTCATGTTTGTGAACAGCTGGTATTTAGCCTAATCTGTAGAAACAAAAATATGAATTTGTTTCCTTCCCACTAAAAATGTAAATTGCTCTTTTCTGAAAGGTGATTAATCCCTGGGGAAACTGGGGATCTTTAGGCCCTTGGTTTGTCATCACTGTAAAGGGCCAAGCTAAGTTTTTTCCTGAGATGATTTATGTGCAACTTGCACAGTGCAGAAGAAAAGGAAGCGATAGAAAGACAGAAAATACAAATTTAAAAATCCACATCCGTTTCAGGAGTTTAGCAGAAAGCAGGAGCAATCAGACTATAGTTGTCACAAGTAATTGTAAGTGAAGTTTTTTGGTTCCCCATAGGTTCTGCAGTGTTCTTCTCTTCTCTTCTCTTCTCTTCTCTTCTCTTCTCTTCTCTTCTCTTCTCTTCTCTTCTCTTCTCTTCTCTTCTCACCCCACCTTCAGAGGCTTGGGATCCATCTGTAGCCAGGATTGCTTCTTCTCTGCCACCTGTGCTCTCTGAGGTGCACTGTATTTTCATCCCCATCCTAAATCATCTCACAGGACAAAAGGCTCAGCCTTTCTCACAACTGGAAATAGGATAGACATACCAGAACAGCAGTCTATTCCTAACTTGCTATCACACTGTATCAGTGCAAGAAGTGCTTCAAAATATCTTAATTTAAACTTATCTGCTGGACTATTTTTAGTTCCTAGGATTCAAGAGCCTCTCCATGTATGGTAGAGGAAGGGAAGGAAAACTGGGTGGGGAAATTTCCTCCTCTGCTTTATATGGGCCTGGCTGCCTGTGCAGAGTCATCAAAGTTACTACATTCCATATCAGAAAAGGAAATCCTTCTTGTTTAAAGCGGATGTACAGCAGCATCACTTGAAAAGATAGGATGCTTATAAATAAGTGGCCATATTCATCAGCAGGTCATAGAGATTACCTCTTCTAAGAGTGACTGCAGTCACATTTCCCTGCAGTGAGGGTGAGTGCAGCAAGCCACCTCTCAGCCTGTTACAACTGGTATAGGCCACACGGGCTGTGAACAAGATGAAGTATCTGAATGGCAGTTTGAAGTTATTGCACCACATTTTCTATTTGGCTTTCAGCTTTGACAGTTGTAACTCTAATGCTCACGGTTATGTGACTGTTAGACTAACTTACTGGTTTTGTCATTCACTGCAGTCTAGGAGACCAATAGGTTTAGGATAGTAGCCTACTACTATTACATCCTACATGCCTTCAAGTAAAATAAAAACACATTCTGCTTAGACCAGGAGATTAAAATTAATTGCCTGAACTATAGATCTTACAGAAGTCTGTTCCTAGCAGTGTGAAGCCATGCTGAATCACCCTTGGCCCTTGCCACTCAATGAGCAGCCAGCCATTCGGAAAACAAGGACAACAGCTTCCATGGTTGAATTACAGATGGAGAGACTGATCTCATTTCAGCACACATGAAACTGGAAATTGCTTCCACTTGGGAAATCAGTTTCCATACACTGCTGTGGCAGTCTAGTTGTACATGTTTGTTTAAGAAACCCCACTTAATAACTGTCATTCATCTTTGAATTCTCTGCCACTTGGAAGGCATTTATTAAAGACTACAGAGAGATAAACACCAGGCATCTAGAGCCCTCTTTCTCCACCTTTAGGCTTGAGTATGACATTTGATCTTATTCCTTCAGTTTATGTCCTTCTGTGGAAAGCAGAGGTGATATTTTCAGGCTGATACATTAATGGGGCAGAAGACAGATTATAAACTACTGTTGTCTGTCTTGGCTAGTGTGGGTGAATTTTTCATTCTTTCTTGAGTCATCTCATAATTGTCACACGTAATTTGCCATCTTCCTCAGGTATTCTTACTGAAGACATCCAGAATCACTCCCTCAGGCATCACTCTTGTCCAGCATTTCAGTAAAGATGTTATGGGTTGCAGCACTGGAAGTAAGGCTGATAGAGCTCTGCTCTGCTCTACCTTTGTACCTCACTGCAATCCAAATTTAGTTAACATGCTAACATGTGTTAGCTCAAGATAAATCTAACTGCAGATAATATTCTCTGGGAGAGGAAAGCTCTTTAGCATTTGAAGATGTATGGAGGAAAATTATGTGATCCCTGAAATGAGAAGGTCTCTCATTTGTCCTAGTACCTCTACTATATGAGATATCATTTGAAGCATCTTTTTTTAGATTATCAGTTACTCAGACATTACTTCTATGTTATTATTGTCAGCACAGGGACTCTGACTCTGCGTCACAGTTCCTCAGACATGATCAGAGGTCATTCATCATCCTGTTGCTCATGAACCAGTGTCAGAGTTTGCTTCCAAGCATCCATTTGTTGGGAAATGTGTAAAGCTTTACTGTCATCAGTATCTACCACTTACATTAACTAAGAATCTCACTCTTTGCAGAAAGAAACAGGAGCAGAAACGGGGGCAAGTAGATTCAGTATATCTTGATACACTGACTATACTGAAAGGACAAGGCTCAGTCAGCTTCTCTGTAGAGGTCAAATGTAAGGAATTAATGAAAATGGTATCAGAATGGTCCTCAGTCCTTGCCAAGTACCTTGGAATAATGAGAAGGGTCTCGGGCGAAAAGACCAAGAAGGCCCTTCTAGCAGACATAGGTTCTGATGATAAGAAAAAAAATTAGCTTCAATTAGGTGCATTAAGTAGTTTTTATGTGCATATTTGCAGAAAACAAAAAAGTAAAATCAACATGGACTAATAAAAAGCAGAAAGAGTCTTTGACCTTCTCAGTACGATAAGGCTTCATGGCTGAAGGAATAATGTGAACACAGTATATATTGGCTTTTATAAGATACTTGATACAGTTCCACATGACTTTTCCAATGAGAGAAATATGGATGAGATAGGGCTACTCTAAGGTGACCGCACAATTGGCTAAGAATAGAGCAGAAAACATAACTATTAATGGTTCATGATGTCAGATGAGCTAACTGGCTAAGTTGGTAGTAGTGTTTCACTGGGCTTCTGAATCTAACAGGACTACCTCTATATTTTCACCCACAGAGCTTTAACCACTAATGTCAATCAAAGGCCCTCTCCACCTCAATGTTATATGACTGGCAAGGAGACAGATGATAAAAAATCCCAACCCTCTTCTCTTCTGTCAGTGGATCTTATTCCTCTGGCTGCATTTAGACGGAACACGCAGCATGTACTGTGGGGCATACCACAGCCCCAAAACTGCTATTACTCAGATCTGGAACCTAGCTGAGATACCTTGCAGCTTTTCTCTGGTTTTTCTTTCCAGAGAAACTCAGGTGTGTGGGGAACAAAGGGGAGGGAGGGGGGTTACCTGGACTGAGGAGCTCAAAGGTGTTCCCAGGTACACCACTATGATCTTCCTATCTGCTTTTTTTCAGATGCTAATTGCTGCTAGTGAAGCTTTGTAAATGTGGCTTGTTTCTCTTGGGTGTTGTACCTAGCAAGCAGTGGAAATACCAATATTACCATTTTCAATGGATGTCATGGGGATTCAGTGGAGATTGCTGTGTATTAATTGGCAGATGACATAACACATGGAAGATAAACGGTTGTCTTTTGAAAGGCTAGAATTTTTAATGTGGCAGGAGCTTGAATAATTGCAGAAAAGGACTAAAATCAACTGGTTAATGAGACTATATGGCAAGTGGATTAATCAAGTCCACATAGTGAGATGGTGAGCATATACTTGTCTGTATTACTGGAGTAGATGTTGGATAGACTGGAAGACAAAGACGTGATCAATCAGTGGTATCCTGCTGTCAGACATCAAACAATTTTGTAAGCAGCAGAATTAGCAGATCGTGGCATCCTTTTAATTTATGTTTTGTATTTGATATCTCATTCTCTCATGTCTAGTAAATGCAAATCTGTCTGATGTCTGTCTCTCACATTCAAAATGAGAAAGCATTTGCGTGTGTGTGTGTTCTTCAGTTTTTGATGCCTAATTAAGACTGCACTCTGGCTTCTCGCTTCCTAGGGTGGGGTCTCTCCCTCTGCTGAGCCTCCTATTTCCATGTAAACTTGTAGGAGCATTGTATCTTTGTTATTATCAAGCTATTAGCATGAAATGGGCAAGATCAAAAGATGAACAGCACTGACTGCATAAACCTTTCATAGGAAATTGGGCTAAAACTGCAAAAAGACAGATTCACTAGTGCATTCAACAGGTACTGTCCTGGCAAAAGAAAGTTCTCCTTTGGGAGAAGGCTATGTAGGGAATATCCAGGGCCCAGTTGTGAGCTGTCAGCACAGAAAAACTGGCCATGTGTGCTACCTTTTGCACTGAGGACACTTTTCCACGCAGCTCAGAAAGAAGGGCAAACTGTCCCCCAGCTGAAAGATTTTTTTGAATGAACAAGCTATTCAAGTCTCCAGCAGGATACCATGAGACTGAGATATTGCAACCATGCACAGTGATGTCTCTACACCCTCTCTGCCTAACAGAGCTCTCCAATAACAGTCAAAGAATGGTCAAAAATCTACAAAATGACTGGGCATGTTTTTCCCCTGGGCTGTTAACTCACCTTCAGAAAAGCCTGTTTCTTTCTGTTTTTCCAAAACCAGGAGATTGCAGTGGGGAAGTGTCTCACTGGCACACTTAAAATCCCTAGCCATTTAAGAAGAAACACTGGCTTGACAAGTATTTTAATTATTTAACCTTAGATACATGCTAAACTATCCTGAGTTTTACCTTTACTTTGAAGTAAAAGAATATAAACTCCTCTGCTTAATTGTTTGCAATTTAAATACTGATCAAAGCTTTAAAGTTTGAAACTTTCAACAGGGAAATACTTAGAAGGTCAATATAACCATCCAAATCTTATTTTGAAAGGACTTCAGGTATGTAAAGCATGAGATGTCTGTAGCCTCTAATGACTTACTGAGATATTTGCAACATTAGCTATGGAAAAATGACTTTGTCTAACATAAATAGCTGGAAGAACAAAATTCGAGGTGACCCCATCTGAAAGAAGCAGTTGACAAGTAGCATTTTGTCACAGAGGAACAGGCTCTTTATCTCTAGAAGTAGCAGAGTACCTTATTTTCTATAGCAATGGCTTTTCTAGAATTCAATCTTGGTAATAAAATTTACCATTGTTTATTTCCTAGAGAACATGAACACTACATGACCTCATGTAAGCCTGCTTGTTCTGTAGCTTGCCTGGGCATTAAAATGCTTTCTTTTAATTCCTGATCTGGAAAAGATTTATACTTTTTACATTTCTCTTTAGTGTAATTAGTAACAAAAATCATGTCACTTCAGTGCAACTTAGTTAAGAGGAAAACCTTCATAGGCTCTGCTTAATAGAAATTTTTCCTTTTTGTGGATTTTTTCCAGCAGAATTCAGTGTGTACATAAAATAAGAGCTTTAGAAGTTAACAAAAAGTTTTCTATAGAAGTTATTCACCACACCAACAGAATTTATGAGAGTTTTATAACCCTTCCTTTTACTCTTTTATCTATTCCATTTGAATTTTCTTACAAGAGAAAGGGCTGTATTTTAATTCCAATGGTATGTGTCAATATGACAAGGTTTCCCCAAAGAGACATATATATACATATATGGCTATATGTGTAAATATTCATCAAAGAAGAAACTGAACCACTTTTCATTGCTCTTGCTCTAAGAGCCTCTGTATGAAACATGACAAGTGTCTCTATAGCAGTATTGCCTTGTGCGAGTTGTTTTCTTGGTGTGCAGTGATGGCTGCTGGATTTCAGCATCTATGGTCAGACCTTCATTTTCCAGACTCTCTAACATTGGAGATGGTCTGCCAAGGCTACAGAATTGCTAAGGCTGGGGCTGCTGGGAGGGAGAATCATGGCAGGGTATCCCTTGGCCACAGCTCTGGGAGCTATTGCTCAAGTACAGAAAGGAGTGGTACGACAGGAACTAGACAAAGTGTGAAGAGATGCTGAGCAGGCCACAGCTGCAGAGATTTGCAGACTTCCCAGCACCATCTATTCCCTTCCTTCCCATCCACCACAGTCCTCACTATCAGCATCCCATCTTTCAACACCTCTCAGTCTCCAGTGCTGGAGCTCTGAATGCTGCTGCCAAAACACTATTCCTTGGTTTCCAAACACTCTGTCACCCTCCCTGGGCACAACCACACTTTCAGTGTAGGTAACAGCCTCTGGTGTTTTAATTCAGCTAAACAGCTTCACTGCAGGCATCCAGGATCCCAATGCTCCCCTGTTAAATGTTCCTCAGTTGTGTACACAACAGAAATTTGAATCATGGACTGGTTCTCCTCAGACATGGAAGAAAATTGATATACAAAGGAAAGCCTCTGCTCTCTCTTTTCTTCCTCTTTACATGGGGCTGAGTGCTCTCTCAGACTTTCAGGCAAGGAAAGTTATTTTCCTCCTGTGCAGGTTTCTTCTGCCTCTCCATGTTCGACATGTACACTGTGTTAGTTTCTTCTCTTTGAAGGGCTCTTTGGCACAGAAATGCTGGACATTGAGGCATTGGTAACACTATCTTGAAGCTTGCACTTTTCTAACCTGAAGCTTGCAGCATAGAAGTGGTGATAAGATAGAGTATATTTTCTTATTTTAAAATAAAAAATAGGAGTTTCTCTTTACAGGGAGTACAGGGAGAGGGAAAGAATAAGTTTAAGTGCCAGGTGACAATGTCCATCACACTGCTCAGTGATGAAGCTATGAAGACAAAAATAGACGAAGTGACCTCATGGCTTTCAGCAGCAATGCCTACGAGACAAAAGAGAGGCTTTAAAAGGCTTGTGGACTGATAGCAAAGAGCTTGGACATCTCAGAGTTTTGGTTCTGCTCCAGAAGGGGACTGCTTTGCTAGTCTCTCATTGCCTCTCTTTCTGTTTATGGGGAGTTGTGAATTAAATGGGCTTTGTGACATGCCCAGTTCTCCAGGTCTGGACTCTACTTTCTCAAGCTTGGATCAGCCTTATGCAGGTATGAATGTCTCTTTTCTTTTCTCTTTTCTCTTCTCTTCTCTTCTCTTCTCTTCTCTTCTCTTCTCTTCTCTTCTCTTCTCTTCCCTTCTCTTCCCTTCTCTTCCCTTCTCTTCTCTCTTCTTCTCCCTTCTCCTCTCTTCCTTTCTTCCTTCTTTCCTTTCCTCTCCTTTTTTTAGTCTACTATCCTTACCCTATTCTTTTGCCTATTCTGATTTCATTTTTGCTCTTTACCTTCTACAAGTCATCTTAGGAAGATTTCTCTTCCTGTTCTTTCTTAAACTGTTGTGGCAGATTGTAGCTTGAATAGCATGACCATTTTTCTATTGGGAGGACTGGTATAATTAGTAGAGTGCTTTAGCCTTTGATGAGGAGAGAGGTAGGAAGAAGAAAAGAGGGAGGTGAAAAGCACTTCCCAGAGGGCCCTATTTGCCAGGTCCTTCAGAGCACAGGACAGTTCAGAGCAACTTTCTAGGGAAGCTGTATATGAATGCTAATGCTGAGATAGGACTACAACAAGCTGGTGGAGTTAAAGTCAAGACCATCTTCTGTTACATTTTCTCTGAGTATTTTCGAGCCCAGACTTTAGAGTTGGCACTTCTATGGAAGTCTGCTGTCAGAAAGGGCTGTGCAGACATCACTTTGAATGGTGTTGCTCCCTAGCTGTTAGCTCCTGATGCTAGAAATCCTCCTGTGAGTCACTCAGGCCAGAGTTTACATATTCTGCGCTTGACTAAGATTCTGTGGTGCTGCTCTTTCTCCTTGTAAATTTAGAAGCAAAATACCACCAGCTTGTAGCAATTTCCCTTATTTTCTCCATTGCCAATAACTTTTAGAGACACAGGCATGCAGATTTGTTCATGAAGTGGGCAAACCTTCAGGGACTGTAGTTTGTTTCTACCACAGAGAGCAGGTCTTTGAGAGCAAGCCTGTGACTGCCCTGAAGAACACTAAATCTACACAAAAACCTGGACACTACTTCAGTCTTGGTTCAGCAAGGTGGAGTCATTCTGTGAGGAAAGTTTTGCAAAGAGCCTTTACTTTGCAAATGCAAGTACAAATAATAAGCCATTTCAGCATTGCTTTTCCTGTTTCTAGTTCTGGGTGCAAAGGAGAGGAATGGACTGTGCATCCACATGAAGTGATCTCAAACCACAGAAGTTCCCTTGCTGAAATCCCAAAGCAGCAGCATGTGCTATGGAATGGCCGCAAACTTTGAGAACTTCCTGGAAGGATGATTGCTTTGCAAATCAACACTTTATTTTCAGCATGGAGTGGGAAAGGGAGGCTCTTTTTGCTGTGGTTACACTGATGCAGTTATGGAATGATAACACTTGCCATGATTGTAGCCTAGAAAGGTTTTGGGAGACTGCAGCCCTCAGGAAAACTTGTAAACTTTTAAACTAAGCTCCCTGTCCCACACTGTAGGTGACTTTGTGACTTTAACATGTTCACATTGAATGAATGCTTTGTGATAAAATGATCAGAAGTGAGATCCTGAGAAGACTGAGCAGCTTCCATCATCTCTTGAGCTAGCACCATCCCTCAGCACTGCCTTGCACCTCTCCTCTCCTCTCCTCTCCTCTCCTCTCCTCTCCTCTCCTCTCCCTCCTCTTTCAGCACAGCATAATTTATTACATCTCTCTTGGCACAGCATAATTTATTACATCTCTCTTGGGAATGTAAGGGCTGGAAAAGGTGGGGTTTTTTTGACAAATTATTAGACGTATACAATGGATGGTTGTTTCACTGTACTATCATGCTGGGAAAAAGACAATGGAAAAGGGTGAAATTAAAGACATCACAAATTAGTCTGTGGTTTAGGTATGTGAGGCTTTTTTCTGTGCAAGATTAGTGCTGACTTCTGTCACTTCAACAGTGGTTCAAGGCATATCCATACTTTCCTTAGGGCAGGCAAGTCTGCTTTTACTATTGAATCTTGTTCACCACCTGCTTTCCCTACACACAAAGACAGAGGGTACAATGTTCCTCACTGGGGCTTTACTGACCACAGAGCAGGGGGAAAATTATTATCCCACACTTTCATGCCAGTGTCCCAACAGGTGTTTCTTTTCCAAGCAAGCCTGTCTAAGTGGATTTCCTTCTGGTCTGGCTGATCAGTTGTGGGGATCTGGGATTCTTACTCAGGAGCAAATACTCTTCTTCCTTGCCCTGCATGGGGCACAGAGAAGGGACTGCAGCAAGGATGAAGCCATGCTTCCTTAGCCTCCTGCAGTGGCAGGGCTGCTGCAGAGCAGCAAACAGCCCTACACACAATGCTGCTGCACAACACTGACTGTAGCTGACATTGCAGGGCTTAGATCAGGAGCAGCCCTGCTATGCCTGCAGAGCACCTCTCCTTTTGCACACATGCAATCATCTATATTGTAGAAGGAACATCTACAGGAGGCAGGGCTCCACCTTCAGGGTGATAAATAAATGGTAAAAATTTCTGCAAGCAAGGGCAAGCACTGTAAAAACATGAGACTCTTTTTCCCTTGCTTCAGAAATAGGAAATCCCAAGTCTGATGAGGAAACTTAGACTGGCCAGAGTGGGTGGAATTCCCTCCTCACACCTGCATCGACTTCTGTTGTGTTTACAGGGAAAGAGAAAACTGCTCCTGATTTTCTACCAAGACATATCATCAGCAAAAGTGGAATGAAAAAGAAGGGCAAGGGGTGTGTTTCCTCTTATGTGCACTAGAACACCTATAGCCATTTTACTATCCACCTTTGCCCACCCAACCTTTTCTGATCTCTGAGATTGCCTCTTTCTATCTCTTTCAGAGCTCCACCGCCACGAAAGCATCCAGGAGAAGAATGTGAAAGAAGCCAAAACTAAGTGCAGAACCATTGCATCTCTGCTGACAGATGCACCCAACCCCCACTCCAAGGGGGTGCTGATGTTTAAGAAACGCAGGCAGAGGGCTAAGAAGTATACATTGGTAAGCTTTGGCAGTGTTGATGAAGACCGCTCCTACGAGGAGGAAGACGGAGTTTTTCCAACTAGTGAATCTGAATTTGATGAGGAAGGTTTCTCTGATGCCAGAAGCCTAACTAATCACTCAGACTGGGACAACACTTACCTAGACATTGAAAAGTCCAAATCTGACTCTGAACAGAAGGAAGAGAAGCAAAAAGGTTTGAGTGAGACTTCAGGTAAAGGAGCACAATTATTTGAGCAGCAGAGGGAACGGGCTGGGAAGTACACAGTTGAGAAAACTCCAGTGCAGAAGAGCCCAGAGCTTGCCCCAGCTGCCCAGCCAAAGCAGGGCACAGTGAACGGAGACATGCCTGTGCCAGAGAAGGCAAACAACGTGCCCCTCAGCATCCACCTGGAAGGTGTGCAAGTGCCCAGCAAGCAGCCAGCCACTGTCCCCACTCAGCTCGTGACTGCCCCCAGCCCCACTTTCTTCCCACCTCCCCCAAGCACCCCTGACCCCTTCTCTGCAAGTTCAACAAGCATGTTCAACAGGTCTGCACGGCCCTTTACTCCTGGCTTTTCTGGCCAACGTCCAGCAACATCCTCTGTCATCTTTAGGCCATCTGCACCCAAAAAACCCACTGAAAGTCTGGGTGGGCAAAGCACAGTGGTTGTCCCTTTCTCACCTCTGGTACCAGGAACACCTGCCAATGCACCAGTGCCAACACAGCGTGGTCCAGTCAGCTCCTCCACATCTCTGTATATTCCTGCACCAGGAAGACCAACATCACCACTGGAGTCACAGCCAAAAGGGGGAGGAACCACTTCAGAGATCAAGCCTTCTGCCAACACTGCCCGGACATCCACCACCTCTATCTTTCTGTCATCTCCCTCAAAGCCAGGAGGGGATATGGCCTCCACAGCATCCCAGCCAAGAGTCCCTGGAACAGCCTCTTCTTCATTGTATATTAGTCCAGCACCATCACAGCACACGAGAAGCAGTTCCCCTGTGCCAAAACAGCCTTCTCCTGCTATCACTCCAGCAATGCCACGGCCTCCTTCAGAGCCCTTAACCTCCAGGGAGCAGAGGATTGCTGTGCCAGCTCCCCGCACAGGCATCCTGCAGGAGGCTCGCCGACGGGGCAACAAGAAACCCATGTTCAGTAAGATTGAGGAGAAGAAGAAGAATTCACCCAACCCTGAGCTCCTGTCTCTGGTGCAGAACCTGGATGAGAAGCCAAAAGGTGACCACCCTGGGGCAGGCTTTGAGTCTGGGCCTGAGGAGGACTTCCTCAGCCTGGGTGCTGAGGCCTGCAACTTCATGCAGTCCTCAGGCCGCAAATTCAAGACCCCACCTCCAGTGGCCCCCAAGCCTCAGCAAGATGCTGGATTGGTAAATGGGGCCCAGGACATGCCTCAGCTTAAAGGCAAGGGGGCAGAGCTCTTTGCCAAACGCCAGAGCCGCATGGACAAATTTGTGGTGGAAACAACGCCGAAGGCAGAGTACAAGCCCAGGACCCCCTCTCCATCTCCTTCTCTACCCTCATGCTGGAAATATTCCCCCAACATCCGGGCTCCCCCTCCAATAGCTTACAACCCAATGCATTCTCCTTTCTATCCCCTGGCAGCCAGCAAATCTCAGGCTAGCAAAGCAGAGAGCAAAGTGAAAAAGGCACCTGGCCAGAAATCAGGGATCAAGGTCATTGATTTAATGCGCCACCAGCCCTATCAATTAAAGTCAGCCATGTTCTGTTTTGGGGATCCCCCGAGCCCCAGCACTCAGATTACTCCTGGTCAGCCAACCCCACAGGCTAGCTCATCCTTCATGGCAGCCAAGCAGGTCCCTGTGAAAATAGCCAAGACCCAGGAGATTCGTCGCTTCTCCACCCCGGCTCCCATGCCAGCTTCCAGCAGCCTGGCACCCACTGTGCTTGTGCCCCGCTCAGCCACCACGCTGGATGAGCCATTGTGGAGAACAGAAATGGCCTCTTCTGCCCCTGCTACACCAGCACCCTTCCAGGTGGAGCTCAGCCCCTCCCCTAAGCCATATCAGAGCTCCCCAGAGCCTGGACAGGTGGGACAGGGACCTCCTCCAAACTCAGCCTCTGCCTCTCGGTTTCAGGTGGCCAGGCCCAAATTCTCCGCAGCAAGAACAGGCATGCAGGCCAATGTGTGGAGGCCAAGTTTTGGCCATCACTGAGGCAGGCACCCCTCCCATCCTGTCTGTGGCCCCGCAGAGATAGCGCTTGTTTTGTCTTTCATGTCAGCTCAGTACATTGGGATGAGTGACACAAAATGAAGAAAAAAAAGCTCAAAAAATTACTGCCCTTCTGCACCACCCCCTTCCCCAGCCTACCCTTGGTCTCAGATGGGATACTTCATGGAAAGGCTTACTGGCTGTGGCTACAGCAGGAGGAAGAATGTGGAGAGAGGGCGTGTGTGGTACACAGAGACTGGGAACCTGTACACAGCAGCAAAACCCAGAGAGGGTGAATGACAGAGATTATCTCACATGGAGACACACATGAAGCCGTAGTTTTCCTTTCCCAAGGGCTTTGGAGTCACCCTGCATGGAAGGAAACTAGGAGGCAAGAGCTTTCCAGGAAGAAAGGGTGAGAGGTGGGATTACAGAGCAGAAGCCCCAGATTTCCCATTAGACTGTTCTTCTCTGATCCTCCCAGTCTGTAAAGATCACTTGTGTGCACACACACATACAGCAACACTCAGCAGGGAGTGAAAGGACAAGTGGGGCCTCACCTGGGACATTTCTCCCAGACTTCCCTCTGTGGGGACCTGGGAAAGAAGGCAAGAGAGCAGAGTGAGCAGTGGTGTTTGCCCATGCACAGGTGGGCAGCGTGGCCTGCACCTGAGAGTGGCCATGTGTGCCTTTTCCTCCAGTCACCAGGGCTGGGGGTAAAATGGAGAGCCATCCTAGCTGGTACTAATTACCACTATCAGGTCTGGAAATAGTTTGCCAAAGAGTGGCTTTGAGGGGACTTGATGGGGCTATCACCAGCTGTGGGAACTGCAGAAGGAAGTATTCATTTTTGAGGATACACAAAGTCAAAGCTAAGCTCAGGCAGTGTCTGGTTGGCACAAAGAAAGGCCATGCAGCATTGGTCCCACTGAACAGGATATGGATGCTGTAAGTAGAAAGGTGGATTGCATGGGAGAAGGTACAGTTGGCTTTAAAATAAGGCAGGACTGAATATGCATTTGTTCATGATCTTTTTGTTTAGTTTAGCACAGGAGTGGAGCTAGATTAGAAATGGGTCATGACATAAAACTTGCTGAAAGCTTTGTGATGAGGGGAAAACAGGGCCTTTACAGACATTCTCAGCATGGAATGGAAATGGAGGTCAGGAAAACAGAAAGTCACAAGTCAAACTTCACACTAAACGACTTAGGTATTATTGTGGGGCCTATTTTGTAAAAACTGAAGTGCTCTGAGAATCACAGAGGATCTGCACTCACACCCATATACAGAGTTCAGTTTGCTAGTGATGCTGGGGAAACAGTACTGGCTATTCCTTGAATGTCCGAGGCTAGCCTAAGTGTAGGTTCTGGGGGAAAAAAAAGGAATGTAAATGGGTTTGAAGGAGTCTGTATGCAGTGCAGCTAGTGTTGTTTCATAGTAAATCTAAGCCAACCTTCTTCTGCACAGCAGGAGTTTATGAGATGTAGCTTTTTCATGATAGCTGGGGCTCTACTTTTTCTTGGAGGCTTGAAAGTCTTTCTTTGTGAGCACCTGGAGATTTTTCATGTGTGCTCTACTACGAAGAAAAAGAAGGCTGGAAAACCTAGCTACCACCTCTGGACAAGCTTGGGAGGGAGAGAATGAGAGAAAAAGAGAAGTAATACAAATTCTGCCTTTGAATCCTTCACACTCTGGCTGGAGTTTTTTGCATACCTGTGTTTGGAGTGCACGTTCCTGGTGGCCCTGAAACATATAATGAGCATGCTGGGAAGAGAGGAGGACAGAACTTACATCTTACTCGGCACACTATCAATCATGGGAGAGGATTGTGAGAAAATCCATGGGAATACCTTGAGTTAATGGACAAAGGTGAAGCTGAGTCAGAAGAGATGCTGCATCTGGTTGTATGACATGAGCAGCTGACCTGAACTGATGAGGAGATTGTGTCCCTGAAAAGCCCCAGAGAGGATGTCTTAGGAGAAATCATCACCACAGAGTTAATTCAAATCACCAGAATCCACTTAGCTCCAGTGAAGGAGAGCAGCCATGCTACAAAACCTATGTCAGATGATTGCTTTTTCACTCGTCCTGTACTGCATTGCATTGCCAACATTTCTAGGGGAAAAAAAAAAGGAAAAAAAAAAAAAAGGGGGGGGGGGGAAAAAAAAGGAAAAAAATAAAACCTGTGTGCAAACTGAATCTCTATGACTCTTCCCAAACAAGGAGGGAGGAATCTTCTATTTTATCTAGGGAAGCTGTATGAAGGAACTCAAGAAGTAGCAGTGCTCCAAAAGCTTTGTCTCTCATCTTTGGAGTGTTGTCTGTCCCTGGATAGTGATTTAAGCCATTAGCCTTAGACAGACCAGCTAGCCCAGACTGAAAGCATTACCAAACTCAGGTGTAGAGAGGGGTTGTGTGGACCAGAGGAAGGGTGCTCAACATAATTCTGCAGTCAAGAAATAACCTCAGAAAGTCTGAATCTTACTCCAGTATCCTTTTCCCTCAGGCCCCTAAAGTTAAGTGCTCTCAGGGTCTGAAAGTCTCAGGAAATTCATTTTGCAACTGGAAAAATAGAGAAGTCTGGCCTTAGTATGTAAGGGAGATTGCATGGGTTTAGTATTTTGGTGACCCCACTCCAGATTTCTGGGAGACAATGATTTCTGCTGAGGAGTGATTGCTAAACACCATTCAATATTAGATATCATGATCCGAGTGAGTGGAATAACTGCATTTGCCCCATAATTTCTGATAATGTAATGGGTAGGAAATGAAAAAAGTTAGGTTTGATTGGAGAACAAATACTGAATATAAGAGCAAGGAAAAGAACCAGGAGGCTGGGAATCCTGCATTTTACTTACATCCTTGCTTCAAAGCTATGTTTAGAAGCAAAACTGAAGTAGTTTAATGGATTTCAGCCCCTCACAAATTTTTCTGGATCTTATGCTGACATAGGACTTGATTTGCAGAAGCAGAAGCAGTGCTTGTGGTGTATCCCAAATAAGGCCTTTAGCTGCAAGTAGCATGAGATGCATCTGTTAAGTTGAAAGGAAGAAACCTGAACTATTGCTGGCTTTAAGCAGCTCTGCTAATGTCTGCTCATGAAAATACTGTGGCTGGCCTGTTAGAAAGGTCACAGGTGAGGTTACAAGGAATACTTTTGAAACATGTAAGCTTGTCTTGAGCCTCTCCAAATGTCGAATTCCTCAGCTGTTGAACAAGCACAGACATAAACAGTTGTTTGACAAGTTTTAGCTCCCACCTGCTAAGTTATAAGCTGCAGTGGTAGGCCAAACCCCAGTGTTCCCTTCTTAAGTATTTGAAGATGTCTTCATGGGCTCTGATCTAAAACTGCCTATTGTCCCTCCTCTCTAGCATGCTGCAGGCTACACATTGCAGCTATGGCAATTCAGGGGTTTTATCTTTGCTTCAGAAGTAACAGTCCCTTCCCTTTCTATATGTGGGAACACTTACCAGAGACAACCTCAAGGTCCTGCAGCACCTGGGAGGAAGCATCTCAGAAGAGACTGGTGTGATGAGGAGTCACTGATATCAGACATGAGCACAGTGTGAAGCAAGATTGTTCCTCATAAAGAATACGCTCCCATTCTGCTATAATATCCAGCACCCCCTACTAAGCCCTTTTCCTAGAAGACACCTATCAGTGCTCTGAAAATGGAAGCCCTGCAGCACTGCTCTGTCTGGTGCAAGATGTGACCCCAGATGAACAGAGTTGGCATCTTTGTTTATGGAAATACCTTTTTTCCTTTCCTTTTCTGTTTTGTCTTTTTTTTTTTTTTCCAATTTACAATCACTTTCTATTTGTTTGTGCAGAAAAATAAACTTGTGATATGCACTTTACATGTGGCATTTTGTGACTTTCTTTGCTTGGCACCCAGGAGGAATTGCTATGTGTACAGCACATACATTTAGCACTACCTACTACTAACTGCTAAGGACAAGAGAATATAAGGAGTTAAAAAAAAGATGGGATGTCTCAGCAATAAAAACACCTAGGTTGGACTTAAAGCCTCTATACATTAAAAAAGCCCCATGCAAGCAAAAACTTAAGTGCGATCCAAAACTTTGGTACCACAGACTATAAAACACTCACTCACTGACAGGTTGAAGACATTTGTGGACCAGCCTGAGCTGGCCTGCCCCATCACTGCCCCTCAGCCTGTTCTAACCTAAACCCTACCCTCACCTTGTAAATCCAGTATCAGTGGAAGTTGGTCAGCTCTGATAAATCCAAATACAAACTTTCATCGGACAGTTCAACTTAATATTAACCAAGATATCAGAAAAACAAGTCAGTCAGAAAATCATATATATCCCATTGTATTCTCAGGCTCCAAATCTAATTCTAACTCTAAACTTAACCCAATTCATGTTAAAGTCTACTAAGTTTCTGGGTCCTGAGAGGTAAATTGTGTTCAGTATAGGACAAGTGTTAGCAGGTTGCCTTTCCTAGACATATCTCACTCACAGATAGCAATTCCTAAGCACTGCAAAAGACTCTGGGATCAGGTGTAGGATTAGACTGCAGGCTCTGGACATTTGTCCAAGTATAATTTTGTGGATGTTTGTCAGATTAATTGCAAGGAAGGCTATGGTCTGGAGGTAGGTTGTAGGACTATCCAGCATATTTCTGATTGACTTGCCATCAGAAAATGCAGAAAGGAGCAGCAATGTTTGCTGATGCCAAACCTAAGCTTCTGTCCAACCAGAAGCACAGCTCCCAGAAAAGTGACTATACAGATGCACAGGCTGCAGATTGAGGACTGCATCTTGTTTTGCTTAATAAATCTGATATAGTAGGATTATGAGCCACTCCAGATGGTTTGACACATTGCGGGACGGTTGCTGTATCTAGGGCTCTTAATTAAATTCCCTGTTAACCTCTACAACCTTCTCAAGTGAGAGTCATTTCCTCTCAGAGCTGATCATGTCAGAAGGAACCAGACAAACAGACTTTGAAAAGTGGAACAGGAGCCTGCCAAGACAAAGGATTACTAAACAGCTATGTAGCAGGCTAGGGATTAATGTGGCCTTCAGTACCCACGTTAGAGAGAAGTTTAAAACCAGAAAATAGTAGGGTGCCTAGTGGAGATATCTACCCCCACACAATCACACCCGATGGAAGAATGTGCAGCAAAGAGCACAGCAGGGAAGTGTGTGGCATACAGGAAAGGCAAGGCTATTCCCCCACGGTACAGACCTATAGCTTCAATGGCCACTAGATGTTGCCACTGTTCTTCTCTGAGTTACCTGGGGTTTTGGCATTCGCCTGATGTGGTGCTAAGTCTAGCGGGTTTAAAATCTTAGGAAGTCCTTTCTTCCTAATCTATCCTCTTTTGACGTTCACATATGGTGCTGCTCAGTCCAACATACCAGAGGAGACAGTCAGGCTCATACCAGAGAGTTTTGGCAGCGAGGGGCTTGCTGCAGCTTTGAGGGGATTCCTGTGTCACACAGACAAACAGGCTGCCCAGCAAGGAACACACCATGGGAATGGCAGCTATTTCCACACACACTCCAGCTCTGTGGTCAAATCCTACATATTTCCGTCCCAGTCCTATGTCTTATCGTGCATTAAGCCCACTCAGTGGCACAAAAGAGCATGGCATTTATTGTTTCTCCTATTTTGGTGCTACAAAAGACTGACAAGTCTCCCTGATGTCTGTGTAAACTGGAATAGGTTACATGAAATATTTTGCAATAACAAAAATTATATTTATTTCATCATCATCACCATAACAATAACCAGAAAAAATCGAGAGTTTTGCAACTTTTTTTCAGAACAGATTGAATCATGTTGGAATCTGCTATTTATGAATACCTTCAACACAGATCAGTCCTGGGCATCAGGGAAAAAGAAGAGAAAGGGCAAGGTTTAATTCTCCATCTTGGGAACATTAAAGTGGTGAAGACTGATGCTGTTTTCCTGACTTCTACATGATCAAAATGTGCTCTGGACACAGCTCTGCTGCTGATGCTTCTCTGAAGTACTGCTTGTGTCTGCCTAGCAGTGTAATAAGGCAGATTTCATGTGCTACTCTTGAAATGAGTTTGTTGCCATTGACAACTTGAAGTTAGACCATTTGAAATTAGGTGTACTGGAATGCAGTGTGCAAATAAATTAATTTTGAAGATACGTGTCAGAGAAAGCAAAGCTTGGTTTAGGCTGTTCCTCGGGTCACTTAGATAAAGGGTATATTTAGAAAGAGGGAGGTGGTCACAGTGAGATAAAGACATTTTCTTGTATGATTATAAACTCTCTGAAGTGGTGAAAAGTCCTACAGGCAGCACATATACTACCCCACTGGCATTAATGGAAATTCCATGTACTTAAGCAAGGACTGAATTGACCAAACCACACCACAGTCCAGGTAAACCCTTCCACCCTAAACAAAACTAAACCACCTCAAGCACAGCTTGTAGTGATTTAAAACCCTTAGCATTGACTAGATGAGTGGGTAAGGTAACATTCAGAAAACAGATAACTTGTGAGTTCATTGCATTATTTATGGCAGGGATAGAAGATTGGTACTATATTCCCAGTGCAAAAAAGCCACTGACCTGCTAAACCTGGCACCATGGCAGAACACAAGTGAAGTCTCTGCTAGAGCCACTACTGACATTTATAGACCTGTGAACTAGACATTCCTATGTCTCAGGAGAAACTGTGTATAGAAAGGAGAAAGGAGCAGGATTTAGTTTTCAGTGTGGTAACTGAAAATAAAGACATATAATTTTATTTGAAGGGAGAGTAGGAGGTAAGAATCTCAGTTTAAGGTGTGTCTTGGTGCTTAAGTGTCAGACATAAGAGTGCTTTATACAAATCACCTTACAAATCCTGGTGCCATACTAATAGGTTCAGGGCTCAGGCTCTGTTCAGTTCCTTCCAGATGCACTCTTAGGTCTTAGGCAAACAAATGCTTTGTTCCCATCAGACCATGGTTCCCATCATTCCTTAAATCTGGACTTCAGCATCCTTTCCCTTGACCCTGACCCTGCTTGCCTCTTGCCCCTTAGGCTGGGGATCCACAGCAGACTCTTGTCGCCTGGAGTTGGCTCACCCTGAATTGTCAGTGCCTTGTTCCTGGTCCTAATTGCAGGGCATGCCTGCTCACAGTCTGATTGAGATCCTCACACACCATGCTCGACATGCCTTCTCTTCATCTTGCTATTGCTTTTCCCTAGTCTCTCTTGAGTTTTATAAGGGGGATCACATCTGTTTCCTGCTCACTTCCAATTACCATGGGGCACTCTGCTCCCCTCCAGCATGCTCAGCTTTTCTCTCTCGCTGCAGCTGTCTGGGGTGGGAGGAAGCAGAGGCGCACCAGATCATGTGACAGGGAAAAGCAACCACATACTTCCCTGCTACATCATCTTTTGGAGCTGCACCATGCCTCAAAATCCATCAAGTTCCCACATGATATCCAGCTGGCACAAACTGGTCCCCTAAGGTGTAATTTGTGCTCAGGAAGGCAGAGGAGATGACTGGAGAAATAAAACAAGAGCTATAAAGTGGTCTGAAAACTGCTGCTGGAAGCAAGTAGAGAGGAGGTAGAGTTTAGCATCAGTCTAGTTACTGCAAAAAGGTGCCATATAATGGTAGCTGCATTTCTCAGCTTCTCACCTGAATATATAAATCACATTAATTTCTCCGATGATTATCAAAATGGAGCCAGAAACTTCTTAAATTTAGATGTAACTCTACCTCATGCCTTTGGGAAAGGAGAGGCAAAGGGCTCTGATTTTAAGCAATAAAGCAGCACATTGTTCTCACTCTGTCCCTCCATATGCCACCACCTTGTGGCAGGCAGTGTCTCCCTTGATGAATGATGACTGTTTAGGGCACAGGAATTTGAATAAGACAGCAGCATCTCAAGGAGCACAACTAGACATCACAGCAGACACTGGGCACTCTGGCCAAATGTCAAGCATGGTGCTAAAACAATCCAGAAGAATTAATGTGGTGAGAAAAATACTTCTCCTTGTACAATCTGCAGTAAGCAGGGCTTAGCAACACCAAGAGACCCACTCCTCTGTGGCCACCTGCACTTGTGCAGAGTGGGTGTGACGTGGGGACAGATGGTCAGCTGTGACAGTAGCATTTGACACCCTCCGGCTTTGTGCAGATGTAAATGCCTTCACCAGGCAAGCTCTGTGATGCTGCCCAGAGCAGGCAGGGGGTGTTTACAGTTTAATTGTGCTTATTTTACACTGGAACTGCTCCAGGGATTTGCTACCAAATCATTGGCATGGGAGTGTGAGGGCAGGATCGGGGCTGGACATCACTCTGCTGCATGATCCCAGCTCAGTGAAGGATGCAGTGCTCTTGTGGGTAGTGGAAAGCCCATGTCATGCTCTTACAGTAGATATAAATGAGGGAGAATCAGAGCTGTGAAACAGGCACAATGCAAGGTATACATCGTGGTTATATGGATGCAAGCAGGAGGAAAATGAGAAACTTTAGGCCAGGAGAATGCCACATGTGCTCTAACTCCAAACAGGATATAAAAACTGTTAATTGCCCATAGGAATGTTACACCAGCCTTCTATAGGAACTTCCTAACAGTACTGGAGATTAACACGTAATGTTTTCAACCCAGTTATCACATTGCCAAGTTTTATATGCATTTGGTACAGGAAAAAAGAGCAGCAAAGTCTAGGGAAAAAGTAAAGTGGCTATCTCCAGATGTTCCTTTATATCAACTTTGCTAGCAATTCTCTGTGCAAATGATTTTCTACTATAATCACAACTTCGTTTTGTTTTTTTTCCTCCTCAGTAGACTCTAGGATTATTCAATGGACAATTTTATTTTGATCCAATAGGGATTCAATCCTCCAATGTGAAATGTTTTCTGGAGGATTTTTGCCTTATTCAGAAACAGAAAGGTATGTGCATCTTTGAGTACTCCTGTAAAATGAGATATGTTTCCTTCATCCTAAAACCAGAACCCAATTGGATAGGCAGGGAAAAGAGGGAGAGTGCCTCATAATGAACAGGTGTTAAGGGGAGTTATTTGCTTGTACAAAGCTGCATCAAATGCAGGCTATCAACCCTATTTCTGTCATTAATCAGGAAATTAATTTCCTTGCTCTTTGATTCAGTTGAGTTTCCCATACATATTAAATAGCTACCTCCTAGAATTCTGTAAATAGCTTTCTAGACTTTGTGGTTTTTCCTATTACTTCTTGTTTCATGCATATCATTATTTTGCTTCTGTATTTTCTGAAGCATTTTAGGAAATATGTATGACAGCCTAGAGGACACTGGGATGAATGATTAAGAAGGGGCAGAAGGACAGTGTAAAACAGAGCCAGACACAAGATAGCTTTTGAGGCCTTACTGACAAACAGGATATTGAGATGGTTTTATGAATTGCATCAAAAAGCAATAGGAGAAGGAAGAGGAACTGCGTGTTTATTTGAACAAAGAGAAGGAAGAAGTGAGCTGCCTATGGAGTGCCTGGTCTTCCTGGACATTGAGACAGTGACTGCAGGAGACCTGAGGTGCAAACTTTTCTTTTCCCCTCTCCTCAAGCATGGCAGCAGTGCTATCTGAGACTCTGCCCTCTGGGCCTTTGGCTATTAATAACTGCAGGATGCCTGTGCAAGCAGCCTTCAGGAGTCAAATTCACAGCACTTTGCATCAGCACTTTGTGCTGGGCAGAGCTTCCCTGCACCCAGGCACCCTGGGAGAGTGGGGCTGCTGGAAGCCTCCCCAAGCAGCACCCAGAGACAGGCTGGGAGGAAACAGCCACTGCTGAGCTCTGGGGCAGGTGTGTGAGCTGGTCTGAGCCTGGCACTGCAAGCCTGAGGTGAGTTGACTGGGCAGCAAAATAGTGCAGGTGCTGGAGAAGTAAAGGTTAGTTTGGCTTGAAGCACCAATGACTGCTGCAAAGATCAATGCACTAAAAAACAGAGGAATTGAACAAGGGGACAGAGCTGAGGGAGAAAAGTCCTGGCTTTGTGTATGAATAGTGAGAAGAATAGAGTTTGAGGCTCCAGCAGCTTGTGGAAGGGCTGAGAGAGCAGTAGTACCGTGTAACTCTGGACCCTGTCCATAGTGAAAGGCTGCTGTCTCTTTCCCTATGCTAGACCAATTGCATGCAGTGGGTTTTTCAATCTTCAGTCCTGCTGGATTAGTAAAGAAAGACAGCAGAATGGGATGGACTTGTCCTCACTGCTGCTTGGGAATTAGCGTGAGGAGCACAGCTTCCCACCGTGGCTGTCCCTTTCTGCCTTGCCCCAGGAAATCCATGTTTGCAGCATACAGATGATTTTGCTCTGTTTTGTGAGTTTTAGGACCCATCAGGTGGGCCATAACCTCTAACCTGTGCTGTTTCCTGGCAGCATTGCCCCTTTCCTGTCAAGCAGGGCCTGTTTCTTTTATACAGCCAAGCAGATGTCTGGCTGCCTGAAGAGAATGTGCAGCGCGTGCGTCATGGCTGCACCTGCTCACACTTGCTTTGGGAATACCCCAGGATGGGCTCGTTTGTGATGTGAACTACACAGGCAGCATCTCAGTAAAAGGAAAAGCTTGCAAATCTGAAAGAAAAACTAATCCAACGGAGTATCTGCCAATGTGATTGGCACTGTTTTGCTGTGGCTGGGCTTCTTTTAACAGTTATCACAACTCCATCACCTAAAATTATGTTGCAAAAGAAGTAATGATGGAATGATACTTCAGAATACACAGGAGATAAAAATGTCTTGATCAGAAGGGTAGTATACAAACTTCTAGTTACAGTGATTGCTTGCTAGTTTTAAAATATCATAGTTCAAAGTTTTTCAGTTCCGAAATCATAAGCAAATAAAGTTCAAAGAATCACAAGAACAGAGGTGGTTAGTTATTGCTGCAGCTGAAGCCAATGGGTCTTTGCCCATTTTTCTTTGCATTGTATTGCACTATATTAGGTGGGGATCTGTCCCCTATATGATGTTGTTTGGGCATGGACAGCACTGAAGTGAAGGCAAGACATTTGCTCTACTTACATTATGTGTAATAACCACTAAGAAGGACTCTCAAAAGCTGCCTGAAATGGAATTGCTGAGATTACTCTTGATTTTCCCTGGTTTTGCAGTTCAGATCTCTCATCCTATCTGGGGACAGAGATGGGGAACACTGTACCAGAAGAAATCTCCCTCTTCTCCTCTTTCCCCCTTCAAAATGGCATGGGATAAGATCAATACATAACATACAGATGCAAGTGACTTCAAACAAATTGAGTGAACAACTTTAACAGATTTTCCTGTGCCTCCCTTCTCCAGCCCTTCTGTAACAAAACAGTAGCAGTCATAAAAGACAGAAGTACTTGGGATTTGTTTTGTTTCTTTTATTTTTCCCTTCCAAACTTGCCGTCTGATGACTTTCTGAATACCTATTCTAATTCTAAAAGGACTATCAAATTATCCAAACCAAAACCACACATGATGCAAAGTGCTCCAAATAACTCATGGACAGACCTGAAATCTTTATCCAAAAATATATATTACCCTCTAATGATAACTGCATGTTATAACATTGCATCATGGAGCAAATTTTCCAAGTGACATCCTGTTACTGCAGCACAAGATGATAACAGAGTATCCCTACAGCACTTGTGGATTCTGAGAGATGGCCTTGTGGCAATTAAATTGCCTCTTTTGGATGACAGTGCCATACGGCATCTTGGCAATGCTTCTGCTGGGATCTGCTACCAGATTTTGTCAGAGCGCTGAGTCTCCAGAGAACCCCAGAATGGCCTGCTGATGATACCCTGTATGAGATGACACCTTCCACTAGCTCCATCATGGGGAAGGGATAGAAAAGAACCTGTGTGTGAAATGAAGGCTGTGTATCTTTTACCTGTAGATGTCAACTAAAAGAGAGGCAAGAAATAAATTTCCAGTGTTTCATTCTCCATTTCCTTGTGTGTTTAGAGCAAAGCAGAGAACCCTTTGTGGGAATGCCCCTTGCAGGGACTCCTGCTCCTGTTAAAAGGAAAAAGTCCACTAAACTCATTGGGAAGCTGACACATGAAGGTAAGATATGCAAAACTGCACATGTAAGAATTGTTTGGATTTCAACCTGAATTTCGGCCATTAAAATTTCACACCTTGTCTGATTGAACTCCCAAAGCAAGACATGCAGTGAACATACCAGGAGGCAGAGCCACAAATTTTAATGAAGCCCAGCCTTCAACCATGTCACATTTTCTGTCTTACAGCTGAAAAGCATTGCACACACTCAGGCCATAAGTTGGCCTAGATTGCTCTCTGTAAACTTGTATTCTCCTGCAGCATTAATTTGGATGCACACCAGTGTAAATGGACAGAACACATGATCTTTTACAGGTGTCAATATTGCAGTGCCTAGATATATTCTATGTTGTTCTTTCTCTTATAACATTTGTCTCATATTTGCTTTCTCTCTGTGTAGAGAGTTTCTTTGATTCCAGCACTCACTAGCTGAAAAAGACAAAATCTATTAGAGACATTAATAGAGCAGGAAGAATATAACCTGGAACATTTCTTTTTCTACAGAATATTTTGTGTATTGGATAGGGTAACTTTTAAATAACTGTGATGTCCTTATCTTTTCTTTACTTTTGACAGCATGAGGAAGGTTTTAGAGGTTTGGAAAAGTAGGTAATTGAGGCAGTACCAAGAAATCCTGCTGCACTGACTGAGATGCTTCAGATGTGGGAGACACCCATATAGCTCCACTCCTATGCAACTTCTCTCTGCAGATTTGCCTTGATTGCAGTCCAGAGTAAATCCCAAACATCTATATCCAAAGTGTCATCAATGGAAAAACTTGGTGCATAGACAATTTCCTGAAATCTTAGTTGAGAAGATAATTTGGATGCTTGAAGTCACTACTGATGCTAGGAAGCAATAGACAAAAGACATAGACCAGAGTACTTCCTAAAGTGTCCCACTATATGTTTTGTAGCTATGCCACAGGAGGTGTCCAAGCTGAACCTGGGGAAGAAGATCAGCATCCCCAGAGATGTGATGCTAGAAGAGCTTTCTCTCCTCACTAACAAAGGATCCAAGATGTTCAAATTACGTCAGCTGAGAGTGGAGAAGTTCATTTATGAGAATAACCCTGATGCCTTCACTGACAATTCTGTGGTAAGTTGAAGGTTAAGACTAAAATGCTACTCCATATACTCAGGGAAAACAGGAATTGAGTGTGCCCAAGCTGTCTTCTGTTTTAAAGTATGTGGGCAGGGGGTAGGGAGGGTCTACTAGCAAAGAAATGAAAGAAGAAAACAAAATTACATAAATACACAAGTTTTATTTCCTTTTGGCAGCAGCATTAGTTTCCTCTGGCAAATATTTGGTATCACACATACAGAAGCATGACAAAATTCAGTACTGAGTGATGAAGGAAGGCTGCATGTTTGGCAAGTGTTCAGACCCCAGGGCAGGGCTAATTGGTTTTGTACCCATTACATTCCTTCTTTGCATGATGGCAATGATCCATCCAGGTCTGACTTCAGCTCCAGTACATGCAGTTCTATTTTTAGTCTAGGATACTTTTATGCTTTCTGCTGGATAGAGTCCTCTGCTAATATCAGCAAGTTCCACAAGTGAAACTTCTAACCTGACTCTGAAATATTTTCAGTTAATTTGCTAGAAGCCCAGTTTATTTTCTTCTAAAATATTTTCCTTTCAGATACAGTGTATAAATACAGATATTGTTTTTCTTTTCCCTTTCCCCTGCATTAGTACTGTTATTTAAACTTCTTTCTACAGCTAGTTGCAGGTGTAAAGTCTTTTCAAGACACCTAAACTTTTACAAATGAAACTCTCTATTCACATGATTATCAGAATTCAGTAAAACAAACAGAAAATGTTTAAGGTTCATATGCATTTTGATGTACCACCTTACCTTCTGATGTTCTTTAAAGTTGGTTTGGTGACATTTTATCCCTTTACGGCATCTATTTTCCAGTCCAAGGAAACTCAAGGAAAACAAAGAAGTTAAGCTGAAGAAAATGTCTTGCCAAACAAAAGCCCACTATCTTTTAGCACTCTGATGTTTTCAAAAGTAGCAATAAGAAAATATCTGTGGTTCACTTCTAAAAATGACAACTTAAAAATCAGAATATGGAAAGAAGCCTAACAACAACAACAAAAACAACAAAAAATTAAAATTAAACAGTAAGATTACAGATGTGGGATGACAGACCAGAGATAGAGCAAGCAGATCCCCTGATGTTAAACTTTGTTCGGTTTCTTCATCTCTTTGTGCTTCGGGTAGTTCATTTCTTCGGTGAATTATCTCCTAGAAAGAATGTGAGAATGAATGCTATGTTGAACTTCAGACTCCACAGATGAATATCCTAGAGAAATGCATGCTGTTTTTATAAATACTCAGCAATCTCTGAGTTCCTAAAACATATGAGGGCCAAGTTCATATGTGAGAATCCGCTCCAGTGAGGAGTGAGAAAATAATAAACTGATGGAATAAAAAGGCTAAAGTCCAAAGTGTCAAAATTTTGAGGCTGTCATTAAAGAATGTCCAATCAGAACAATCCAAAACAAAGAAGTTGTGACAAACTGACTCACGACAGGACATGCACAGTCACTCCATGACTAACATTACAAATGCTGATGACAATTGCTTCTGTTTTGTTAGCAATTTTTCCTACTTTGTTTATTCATCTGCACCTGACTTTCACTCCATATGCTTTCTGTAGTGGATCTCTCGCTCTCTCTTTTGTAAGAACACATCTGCTCCCAAGATCTTTCAGCATGACTGTTAAGATCCTGTGTCACAGAGAAATGCAGTTGGAGGTTAGAAAATACTCTAAAAAGCTAGGATTTTCTTTATTGCTGTGCTGTAGGAGAACCATGGCATGGTCTCTAAACAGCAGCTGGCATTCTGCTTAAAATCCTCCATGATTCCCTTACAGGTCCTCTCTCCACATCCATGGTACAGATAACAAAACTCCATTGGTCAGTGCAGGAAGACTGCCCTACAGCCCTCACTTGGGGTCAGTTTAGAGAGATCAAAACATAATTGGTACCGTTTTCTGGCTGCTCCATGAGCTGTCTGGTTTTATCCACTGCCTTTGCTGGTAACTATTCTCACCATCACAGGCAGCACGAGTAAGCAGCTTTGCTGCAGTCAGACCATTAAGAAAAGCTGAGCAATCACAGCAACTGAGTCATTGTCTTGGAGAGCTGGGTACTCTTGAGCAGGTAAAGGCAACAGATCTGTAGCCTATTATCTTCCAAACCATGAGGACAGCGCCTGACCTTAGCACCAAATAACTTTCATCAAAAAGCCCTTTTGGTTCCTGTATCTGATTAGCTTTCTTTTCTTTTCCTTTCTTGCTCCTCTATCTGCTCAAAGGCAGATGCAGAAAAGAAAGCTTAAACAAAAGATAACTGTGTGAGGAAGATAATGGCAAAGTCCTACTG
Source organism: Dicaeum eximium (assembly GCA_013396995.1). Lineage (NCBI taxonomy): Eukaryota > Metazoa > Chordata > Aves > Passeriformes > Dicaeidae > Dicaeum > Dicaeum eximium. The sequence goes on along the minus strand of VWZP01006707.1, from coordinate 1,170,369 downwards.
CTACACCCAGTTACTTCCCTCTCCCAATTAACTTCCATGTCCTTTGCTCCCCATCCCAAAGAAGTTCTTGTGTCTTTTAGGCTGTGGGATAGAGAAGGAATTTGAAGCTGGCAGTATGTTTTCTGCTTTTATATCATTGATTTCTGAACCGTCTTGTCTTAAAATATTCCCAGGACACACTTAAGAAAGCAAGGGCAAGGCAGGTCTGGGATGGTGTATGGATTGTTTCATTCCCACAAAAGAAGTTTACCAGCAAGATAATGCAATATAAAAACACACAAATAGAAAGGTTATTAAAAATAAATCCAAACCATATAAGGGGTTCCAGAATAGCCTGTGCTGTAGCCATAAACCTTCCACACAAGGGAGAAGATCTCAGCAGTCATGTGTCATTGACCCACCCTTTTGCTTCTCTCCTCCTCCTTTTCCTCCAGCCAAAAATCCACACTGGACAATCAGATCACTCTCCTTACTTGTATCAGAGGAAACATATATTGTCTGACACATGAGTGTCAGGCAGCTCCATGCAAAAGTGAAAACCTGCCACTCTGTCACTGCTGCAGCTCTACCCATCTAGTTAAAGGCAAACTGTAGCTAAATCCCCAGTCAAAAGGACTGACCATTCCCAACGTGAGTAAAATGAAATGCACTACTGTGGAGCTGTTTTCAATACTGTGACTCTCTTTGCTTGCAAATATACAGTACAAGGGGAAGGTTTTAGGGAGGGGTGAGTTTGACACCAATATCCTGCCAAAAGGGAGAATTTGGGCAAAATCCTCCTTGTTTGGTGCTGTGCTGGAAAAGCTGGGTTCTTCTGAACCCTGTCTAGTAAACCAGATGGAGGATTTCTTCTCCTCACCCCAGGCTGTGCCACCCACAGGACCTGTGATTCTCTCCATCGCTCAGAGGATATTTTCAACTTCATTGTGGAGCTGCAAGATATAATTTATTACTGACTAAAGACCACGATGAAATCCTATCTTGCTATGTGTCTATTACTGTATCATCTGGCCAACTAGAGAATGAGGAAAATCACTAATTTATTTTTTAACGGTGAAACTGAAACATGGGGTAGATTAATGAGTCACCTAAAATCACAGACAGGGTCTCAGTCTTGTCTTTGGATTTCCTAAATCCCACTTCACTGTTCAGCAGTTAATAGATCAGCAGTTCACAGACCTTTCCTTCATAATGCTAAATTTGTTTGGCTTCAAACACATTAAGATTATGTGAAAAAGTATTTCTTAGCCCTGCAGCCTCACTCATTATTGCCCTAACTCCTTTTGAGATCCCACCTCTGCTTTTGAACCTCAGTGTAAAAGTTTGCTGTCATCAAGTGGAATTTTTCTACCACCTTGCTGCCAGGCATTAGGGGAAACAGAAAACAAAGCCATAGTTATGTGTCTTGGATGTTCCCATTACTCTGTCTTTCTTCCAGTAAGAATCATTAAATATAGTCCTTCTGCCAGTCAAAACCTGTGGCTTGATTTGGGTTATGTGTAGGAGACTTTCCTCTTTCCCCTCTCATTTTTATGTTTTACTACCAGATCTTAAAACGATTAGGTAGGTCAAATAACCAATATCTAAACAGACAATTATGAGCAGTAGTACCTCAAAAACCACACTGACCCACAACCAAAACCCCCACTTTGGTGCTTTCTTACACTCATCCACAAGTTAAAATAAATGCAGCTTCCAAACATGGCAAAGATTGTATGAAAACAACCTAAAATGTGTTGACAATTTCTGCTGGACTTCAGGTCAAGAGGTCTCTTTTAAGCTGATGCCAACTGTGAAACAAAAGCTAAGAAGTCAAAGGAGTTGGATTACTGCTCTTCTGGATAATAGCAGGAGTTATCCAGTATTCTTTTCAGTGCTGGACAAGAACTCAGAGCAGGCAGAAGTCGCAGGAAGAAAATGGAAGTGATTATGTTACAAACCAAAAGTGATGCTTCACAGCAGACAGCAGTACACAACCAACCTGTCTCAGAGATCTTACATGATGAATATCCAGGCATGATGCAGTGTCTGAAGGAAAACAATGATGGAGAAACATTATGATGCAGCTGCTTGGTTTATTACAGGAGTATGTACTGATGGCTCTGTATGCCCCTAAATGTACTTAGATGAATGTCAATCAAGATCAGTGGAGGCAAGGTTAAAGGGGAAATGTTAGGAAAGCAATTTTTTCTAGGACTTCTGTTCTGCATGGAATGCTAAACCTCTTGAACAAACATTACAGAATAATTGCAGACTAAGATACAAGTCTCTGGTTATGACCTAAGTGGAGCGAGCCAGGTGAGATTGTAACTTCTCTAATAAAATGAGCCTTGCTGCACTGGAGCTGGATTGGTGCAGAAGACCTAGAGGTCCCACTATTCCCAAAGCTGTATAAGAGTGAACACAGAGTTTGATGCATTCTTATTCAAGGAGTGACTGGTGAGGAAAAAGCAGAGCAACAGAAAAAAAGAGCTTTTTATTTTCCACAGCAATTTGTTGGAGCACTGTGAGAAAACTCTGGACCAAAATTCTGAAACACAATTTCATTTATCCACAAAGAAAATGTGCCAAAGATGATAAAAAATAACCAAATAAGATATATCTAATTTTAGGTGGCATTAGATAAAAATTTCTGTTATTTAGATGGGTAAATTCAGGCACAGAGGCAAAAAATATTTTGCCTAAGACTAAACAGCAAGTCAGAAATGGACCTCGAAATAGAAAGCAGGAGCTCAACCTGCTGTGCCTCTTGGGGTAGCAAGTTCAAAAAAAAATAGTGTAAGATGCTTCAACAGCTTCTTATTTTCATCCTTTTTTAAAAAATGAGTCATAGGTTTAAAGCTATGAATTTCCAAATGAAGGACTGAGGCCCACGCTTTGATAAAAACAGCAGGCAGTCTATGAGACTCTCCAAGTGTCTGAATTTTAAATCTCCCATCCCACCATTAAGGAGCATTTGAGTGGCTGCCACGGAGACGACACAGTCCAGTAACTTCAGAAGTGTTAGTAACTACATAGGCATCAAACATTTGGGGAGCTCTTTATCAGTGAGGTGGAAATAGAAACACATTTGGTGGCCTCAATCATTTTCTTTAGGGCACAGCAAGGAGCTGAAGGGAAGCACACAGTGTCTCTCCTGGGGACTGCCTGCAGTGACGTCAGGGCCTTGAGATACATAGAGATCTCAGCTCCATTAGTTGGATCATCTTTCATTATCTAGTTTTTATTAGGCACATGCTCTAGAGAATTCAGAATCTGCCCATCTAAGCACTCAGCCTGCAGGAGCTGGCACTTGCCAGCACTAAGGACTTCAAAGACATGAGCCCAATTTGTTTAGCCCACCCAGGGGACCCATCATGTGAACTTGCAACAAGTGTTCTCTTATTAGAGTTGATGTAGGGATGCCCAGGGACTGATAATACCCACTACCTCCAACAATGCAGACAGGAGGAGCCGTGTGATCTGTCCCCAGACCCAACAGCAGAAGGTTGTCAGCCATCTCAATTGACATTCCTGCACTTCTTTCCTGGAACTCCCACCAACACAGTCAATCAATACTGAGAGGCTGGTTTTATGATGTGAATATGCATATGTGTTAAAGTTCCACATGCTGTTAGCAGTGGCTCAAGACATGGATTCTCCTCATGTGTGAGCTCCAAAACTCTAAAACTCCTCTCTAAAACTCTGACCAGAGGTGTGCTCTAAGTACTGGAGACAAAGCTATACCTGTGCAGCTTTGACTGTGTTGAGACTCCTGCTTGAGGCTGTCATTCCTGAGCTCCACTGCCATGGAAAATCTTTCAAAAATATTAATTTCCCTTTGTCTTCTGTTAATTGAAGCTAAGACAAACAATTGTGGTGGGCAAAACTAAAGAAAATCATATTTTTGTTCTAGCAGGTTAATAGACTGGGGTGTTGCATGGAAAATATGTCTTTTCTATCTGAATGGAGTTGCCTTCTTTTAGCAGATCAGATGTTTTCTCAGCAGGCCCATGAAGAATCGTGAACTAGCTTAAGGCAAATCAAACTAATTTAATTTGCAGCTAAATAGGATTTAGGAGTGGCTTTCCTGACACAGACCTTCTGTTTCAAAGAAACTTCATTCCTACTTAGTGATAATACCACAATTTAAAATAACACCAGATGACAACGATGCCCCTCCCTAGTCACATCAAATACTGCTGTGAGCAGAAACAAAACAGTCCATTTTACTGCAGCTCATGGTAAGCTGATGCTTTGTGACTTTTTTTTCTGTGGCAGGAGAGGCATGTAAGTAACCACAGGAAAGGAGAAATAAGCATTTAATTCTCAGAAAGGGCACACAGCATGGGTGAAACATGAAGGAAAACAGATGCAAATTCTGTTTTGAAAGTAGTGAGCAAATCAGTAGAAGCATTACCCTTGCATATATATTAACATTTTGAAAATAACCTCATTCTGACCCCTAACACTCAAAATACCCTTTTTCAGTTTGCCTTTTTACAGCTACATAGCTGCCATGCATAATTGAGCAGATTGCCCTGTTAGCTCCCGTGTACAGCTTAATGCTCACAATCCTCTCCCCTCTCAGTGCTTCCTGACATTCACGGGAACATTATCTCTTGTGTTCCTAAAAAGGGAATTCCCTGCAGCTAGGAGAAGGGCAGACAGTCCCTAAAGGCCCTGGGGGCACCAGCTCTGCCACTTCAGCCTGCAGCTGGCTGCCTGCCTGGGTTGCAGCCTGGTGACCTGCTGTGAAACCCTGGACACTGTTGTGGGAGACACAGGGAGCAGAGGGTTAGCTAATTCTGCCTTGAGCCTTGTGGGGTTTTCACTTCTCGACTATTTTTAGCTCACTGAACAGCTGGCCTTGGAAGCCTGTTTACAGCCTGGAAAGCTTCTTTTTGCTAAATTGTGCTAGGTGTAAGAGCCCTGACAAAGCCTTAACCCTTTGAGAGCCATCTCTGAGGCTGCCTGAGATTAATTTATACAGGTAGAATTGCAGCATGAGGAACCACAGATTCATTCAGTGTCATTCATGTGTATTTGTTGCATATTTTTGCATCTAATAGCCAATCTCCTAGTCCAACAGGAAAGACTGTATGTGATATATAGCCCAGGTTACTTGTGTTATATAACTGTGTGAGCTGTACTACACAAGAGATACCTTTTAAAGTCTGATAGGAGTCAAGTTTTGATGTCTCTTATAACCAATATATAAAACATTTTTCTGAATATACTGTATCAGCTTCTATTCCACACAAGCATTTATTAAAGTTTCTGTGTTCAAAGACAAGATATTGTGCCAAAATGTACAGCACAAGGTCTATAAATCCTGCATGGATTGTTTGCTCTTTTACTACATACTGCACGGATTGTACCTTCTAGCTTGACCAAGGGAGAGTGAATGGTCTGCAAAATAAGACCAACTTAATTTTATTGATGAATACAACTTTCTTTCTTTCTTACCCTGTCACTGGTTAGACTTGCTTTGCTAATTCCCATACCGCTACAAACAAAATACTTCCTTTTTGTCATCTCCACCTTGTGGTCTCCAGGAAGTATTTTCTGTTTTCCCAGGCTGCTATGTCTTCAGTTTTTACAACGTGTAAATTCTCCTCCTCAAGCAGACCTTTATATATATGGAAAACAGGCAAAAAGGCAGATATCTCCCTGGCTTTTATATTTTCACAGATACCCTGCTGTTCTGGTGGCCTGTAACACTTAATTCCCACACTGTAATTGAGCTGGGGTTATGTTAACTTTGACATGAAATCACTTCCTTTTTCTTGCCCAGCTTGCTTTCCCACAGGTTAGCCAATGTTATCTCTGTTTGGACTTTTACCTGCTCTGGCAAAAGCTACATTTCCTTTCCCCTCCTCCCCTTTTTCATAGCTATCATTTGTTGTTGGGGACACCACCACCCTGATCACATAAAATGACTATAAGGCATGTGTGCTTCCATTGTCACTTCTGCTGTTCCACAGCTGCTGCTATACTGAATAAAGGGAATAACTCACATGAAGTTCTGCCACTGGCTTTGTAACAGAGACACAGAACTGGTCAGATCACAGAGACTCAGGAGTTCACATTCTGGGGACCCAACCCTGCAAACACGAATAGACCATGTCCTGTAACAGAGATTCAACCACACTCTTTTCTCCTCCCGTAGGATCACTTTCAGAAGTTCATCCCACCAGGAGGGAATTACGGGGAAGATGCCCATGGCTACGCCCATGGGCGGATGGTAGGAGGAATGCCAGCAGGGCAGCACGGCTCCAGCACGCAGCAGCATCCTGGAGTCCCTCCTAGGCCTGGAAGCAGAGGAGGCACTAGAGATGGTGAAGGGGAGCATGCAGGGAAAGCACCTGGAAGTGGTGGAGAAGGAGGCAATGGCACTGACAAAGGCAAGTATCTCTGCAAGAATAAGAAACTAAAGCTATCAGACCACATGCCAAACCTACTCTTAAGGACAAGCAAAATAATCTAACACCTGGATAAACAGAGCTGGTGCCTCAGCTCCAGCAGCAGAATACAGAAGCACAATGCAGTCAGAGTGCCGTCTAACTAGACTGCTTTACCTTCCTCTGTTTACAGATGGGAAGTCAGGAGGCAAAAAAGTGACTATATTTAAAACTTACATTTCCCCTTGGGAACGAGCAATGGGTATCAGCCCTGAGGACAAAAGTCAGTTCTCCACAGACTTACTGTCGTACAGCCCCAAAGCTGATTTCCCCCATTACAAGTCTTTTAACCGGTAAGTCTTCTTAGATATTCAATGTAGTTTATTTAGCAAGAGAAAACATAATAATGCTGATCACAGCCCTCCTGCCTTGCGTACTGTCAATAAATTTTAGTTGCATGTCATTTTGCTTAGCACAGACTCTGGTGGATGAAATGTTTGGAAGACTACAAAGACAAAATACATTAAGAGCTAGAGATTTTCATTCAGATTATGCACAGAAAACCTATGCAGTTGGATAAGAGGACTTTAATCCTATTTGCCTTTCTTCCTCTCCCCATTTGACCAGGAGATGTAGCTTACCACTGTTTTTTACTGCAACCCTTTGAAGTTTAAGAGGTCATGAAAAATACTTATGATTAGCAGCCATATACTTCACAGCACTTCATATACAAATCAGGATGTTTCTGCTGTTTCTGATAAGCACTGAAAGTTTTACAAATATTTCTAGGGCAGCAAAAATTTTCTGTAAGCCTCTCTATACAATTTTGCCATCCACCTCCATAGCCTCAGGACCAAGAACAAACCCACATCCCACTCATTTCTGCAATAATGCAGCCTCTGACTGCTACATGTACAGAATACTAACAGGTGTGAAAGGTGCATGGTTTGATGGAGATTGATGCAACAAGGGTGAAGGAAGTGCACAGCAGTGTATGTGTGTGTTTACATAATTCTTAGTCCATGAGCAATGGATACGTCTATGTTCTCATGAAGGATTTGTTGGCCAACTGCAACAGCAGCACAATTTAGAATCTTGATAACTTTGACTATTTATTTTATAAATCCTGTTGTTTACCTATGCTCTGTTTGCTAACTCCATGTATTCCCCTATGCCAGGACTGCCGTGCCTTATGGGGGTTTTGAAAAGGCAGCCAAACGGATGACCTTCAAAGTGCCTCAGTTTGACATCTGCCCTTTGCTCCCAGAATCTCTCATGATATACAATCAAAATTTCAGCAAAAGACCCTCCTTCAACAGAACCCCAATACCCTGGATGCCTTCAGGAGACTTCTCAGAGTACCAGACTGCAGTCAATGTGCCAATGAGTGGTGAAACAGAAGAGTTGTAAATCCCCACTGCCGAGACCTTCCCTTTCTTCTCAGCCCTTTCTATGTGCAAGTTGATAGTAAGGAACAGAAAAATACAACTCTAGTTCTGTCAGCTCTCTCTTTCTTTTGCCCATAGCCAAGTTCCAAGCAGGCTCTAAACTTCTCTTCACTCTATTGTTAATCAAAATCAGACAGAGTTTGAGGAAAAGGAGCTTTTCATTCACCAGCACATAAGAGGCCAAGACTAAGGAAGTGTTTTTCTGTTTAGCAATGCTACATGCTGCCTGTCTGATTGATAATAAACCTGTTTTGTCATGTATTAACAAAAAATAAAACACCAAGAGGAAAAACAGCTTTTGTGTTTTCTCCTTAAAAAGTGCTGCTGAGAGAACTTGGGGATTAGCAATAACAGAAATTTCAATCTCACAATGAGAATATTAGCCTGGGAAGAAAGATCAGGGACTGACAGGGATGGTCATAAGATTTATATATGTCCAGGTGGCTGGGAAAAATACTGCCAAAGTGATGGGGAAGAATGATGACTTTGAAAGGAAATAAGAACAACATTAGAAATGAAATAGCAAGTCAGCCTGCCAGAAGAACAAAGCTGAAAGTATTTCATTGTTACCTAAGATTCCCCAGTTCTTCAGAGTAGAAAGTAGGTGACAGCTTAAGCAGTTTTTTGTTTTGTTTTGGTTTTTTTTCCTTCTATTTTTTTTACAGAGAACATAAAGTTAATAGTTTGGGAAGCAACAGAGGCACATCCAAGTAAAATGGCTTGCCCATAGTTACAGAGAAAGAAAACAAATGCTTTAATAACAACAGAACTAATTTGACACCTAGCACAGTACATTACTTATTCAAATACACACCATGAAAGTCTATTCCATTTCTTGCAGCAGTTTCAGCAATGCCACACAAATAGGAAGAAAGGCAGGCACTGTGGATAACCACTAAAGAACTCCTGCTTGGAGACTGGTTTGGAATTCTTTTCTGGTGCCTCAACATTTCCTCCTGTAAGCAGGGCTGAACAGCTTATTCATGGGGACAGCTTCCACTGAGGTATTTTTAATTTAGGAGTTTTTCCTCCTTGTCTAGAAATTCCTGCAGCCATGTATTTGATTTTTATTCTGTTGGGATAGTTATGTGGTTGGCTTTATTACACACCTCTATAAGGCTACTGACAGGGCTACTGTGAGATCTCTTTAAAATTATGCTAATAATAGCAAGCTGCAAAAGTAATTAATGAGTAGTTTTCTAACCTTTCTGCTGCAATGGCTAAAGAACATTTGTTATATATCCTATTAAATTATTAAAAGGTATCCATAACTCAGTTCTGTGACTAAACTTAAAAATATTAAGGTGCTACTTTGAGCTGGAGAACATTTCAACAAAAATGAAAAAGCTCTGTTTGAGCTCTGTTTGGAGATAAGGTTGCTGTTTTCCAATATTTTAAATCAATCTAACTTTTTAATTGCATTGTAATTAAGGAGGATGGATTTATTTTCCAGTTCAAAAGTACTTTAATACAAGAATCCAGTCCACAATGACAAGGCTAGAAATTCAGAAAGTCAGAGGAAATTTCAGAGAAAACAAAGCGAGATTAAGCAAAATATTCTCCCATTAAATAAGCCATTTATTGCCTCCCCTTTTCTGACAGAGCTTTTATGCTACTGCGATATAGAATGAAATTTTTTTTTTTTAAAAAGTGGAATACATGATGCTTTTGTGGTAAATATGTCAGGAATAGCAGAAACACAATAGTTTGGTAGCCACATGTCATTATCTATTTTCAGTAGCAGGTATTCCAGATCATGGGCCAGTTAAGGAATGTCAAGGTGCAGAGAGGACTGGCTGCTCTGAGGAGGGGCTGCCCCAGACAATCACAGCACAGGTCTCAGGTCCACCCAGGGGACAAGAGTGCAGGCCAGCACCTGAACAACATCACTCACACGAAGGACCCCAGGACTGGGTCTGAGCTTCAAAGAGAGTTCTGGGCCATAAGTGGGGTGAAGGTCCCAGATGAGGTTAGTCAGGTCAAGGAAGGGCTGCACACAGGGTGCACATAGGGTGTACACAGGACAACGACAGCAAAATGTTTGGGAATTCCAGCAGAATCACAAAAACCACCTGAGTTCTACTGTATCATAGGAAAAAAGACTAAATAAAAGAGGTCCTTAAACACACAGAGACAGGTAAGGAAGACATGCAGAAATAGCACAGTGCTCTCTGGTGGTGTAGTCTCAAAGCTCCCAGGTACAAGGAAAGCAGCATGATCCTGCAGGTAGCTAAAGGGCTGGGCATGTACCCAAAGCTCTGCCTGGTTCACAATATACTGTTGGACAAGGGGTTTTGTCAACACACTCCATTAACCCAAACCCTAAATGGGGAGAGAAATTGCAGTGTCCTTGGAATTAGTACTGTATCACTGAAAATTATTAATAATATTGCTGTAATTCATACTTGTAAGCTTTTTCTTCAGTTCTGGTACATTTGCTTAATAAGGCACATAGCTCTTCTTTTGCCAGTGCACTTTCAATCTCTAATCCTGTCAAGCAGGATTTTGCTTTTGTTTCTAGTACAAAATGAGAAATACAACACTACATGTTGTAGAACAATTCAGACAACTACTGTCTTGTTGTTTACACAGCCTAAATTACATGCTAGTTTAGTTATTATGCAAAGTAATGTTACAAGTGAGAGAAAAATCAGTAATCCAAATTCTATCTCAAAAATAATTACATTGAGTAAGGCTTTCAGCTACTGTTAATCAGGGCAGAAGTTTGTCCATAATGATCAAATATTTAAAAGGAAGTAAGAAACAGCTCCTGTTCTTTGTTTTACTTAGGCTGTGATGTATACTCAGGGGAACTGTCTATGTCAGAGAATTGTTTATATTGGGAATTAGAGGATTTTATTAGATTTAATTACAGTGGATTTTCTCCCACATAGTAGAAGCTACAGAATGGAAAGTCAATCATCTGCTTTTAAGCAGGATCATCATAGTTAGAGATAAAAAATAACAAATTATTGAGCTCATTCTCTTGAAAAGGCTAGAGTTCCCTCTAGGATATTTTGGATATTAAGCTTATACTCCATGGAACAACATCTAAAAATCCATTCAATAGGGAGGGGCTGACCCTTGAAAAATGGATTGCATAGAATTTTGTGACATTCAGATCTTTCATTCAAAACAAAATCCTCTCACATTTTTAGTTATTTACACTAAATTTACACTAGTTTTGTTACACTAGTTTACTTATTTTAATAATTTACACTTATTTAGTAATTTCTAGGAATATTATTTTACAGTTTCCAAGCTTTGAAATGTTTCTCTCATGAAGACAAATTCTATGATAAAGAACCCAAGCCATGCTAAAAATGCACTAAAAAATAGTGCCCACATTTTAATGTAAAAAAAAAAACATCAAAAAAAATCTCAGCCATATTATCCAGAAATATGGTCTCAGATGTTTTAAAACTTTGCCTGAAGTTATAGCTGATAGCATAAATATTTGGCAGGTAATAGCACAGTTAGCATGATTCTCTGTGTTGTGCAGAAAACCTTCCATTTGACTGCACTGTATTCCCTAATCAAAGGGGACAGTTTGACAGATCATTGACAGATCATTTAGAGGAGATGGCTTTGTCATCAGACTTACTCTCTCTGAAATAAAATCTGGAAGAGTTTCAGGCTGTTAAGAGAATATGTGCTTTGCCTTTTTGACTTTTTTTTTTTAATCATACTGTGAATATATAAAATGTATTCACTTTTCTTATTACAAGATGGCAGCCACCAGACAGACTAGAGCCTGAATATGGTATTTCTGTTATGGAGCAGAGGTCTGCACGTGTCCATCCCTCCATGGGAAGCACAGTTTTGTAGAACAAAGCTTGAACATTCACTGCACTGAGATTTTTTCCCCCTAACTAGCTTGTCTGCAAGTATGTGTTCTCTTCCACAGAAGACTGCTACAGGTGTGATCACCTGGAAAACGTCCTGCTTCCAAAGGACTGCCCCTTGGCACAGCAATGCTCTTAACACCGCGCTGGCAATTTACAGCTGCCCACTAGCAGCGCATATAAGAGACTCTCTTTATTCAGTGTTAGAAGTTTGCACTCCATCCTGCTAGCTCACAGCACATTAAGACATTTTATGCAACCTCATCTATGGCCAAATCGCAGGTTATAAACTAATTTAGACAGTTGCCTGCTCTGTCTTGCAGATGTGCGTGACCAGGGCCACAGATAACCAAGAACTTGCAGGCAGACACAGAAGCAAGATTGCACACATTCTGTGGAACTCTAAAAGTTTTCTGAACTGGGAGTATGTGGAATTTGAAACATTATTAATTATATGAATTCTAATCATATATCTACTAGTAAAAATCTCTTCAGTTAATGTAATTAATTAGCAGTGCCTTTATGTTCTTGCTCTCTAAGTATTTAACACACAGTAAGTGTTATCTCTCTGGCAATCATCTTCTGCTTGCAGTACAACTTACAGGAAGCTTTAAGGAGTACAAGTACTTGCTCTAATAGATTTTGTGTTAATTGACACATGCGATAAAGGGAAGAGAACTACATAAACAACCCTGAAGCAGTGCTTTTAAAATGCAACCCAAACTTCAGTCAGCTTAATAAACAAATTCTCAAATATAAACTCTTACTTTGATTTTCAATTATACTTTTTAGAAACATTATTTACATCAAAACTTTTAATGCATATTGTCCAACTATTTTTAAGAAAACCTGCAGGGTTCTTTTTTGTGTGTTTATCTTGATCTTTTGATTAACAATAAAAGAAACACAAAATGTTTTGTGCAAAGAGTTTTAATTTTAGAAGTCTGTTTTTCATTTAAACAAAATGTCATCTGAAATACTTTCAGAGAGAACTGATACAAATAAATTTGCAGACAAGGGACCACTACCCTTTAAAAAAATTGGAACAGGAGAAGTTAGGTATAGCTCAAGCCAGAATGATAACAAACATTTGCCTTTCAAAAATCCAGAGTGAACAAATAAATGCATAAGATTAGATTAATTTATGGTTATAAGTTCTTCAGGTGCCAAATCAAAATTGTTATTCTTCCTGGTTCTTGTAACAGGGCTTACTATGAAGAAATATTTTCTGGAAATTCAGGCAGGGACAGTGCAATTGTACTACAGAAGGCTGACAAAGGTCTCAACCCTTCCAGTCTCAGACATAATTGTTTTACTCCAGGTTCCTGCATGTGCAGCTAGGGAGAAGACAAGCACACACGGAGGACACAAAGAGCAGTGAAAAAGCTGGCCACTAAGCAATGCTGCACTCATACTGCAAAACATCCCTCTACACAAAAGGGTAAATAAGGACTCTGCACTTCTCCTTCTTACTGGGAGAAGTTCCTGCTTTAAGCAACAATCCCATCACACATTGTTCACTGCAGGGAAAACAAAGTGGTCCCTGGAAGGAGGGACAAACAAACGAGAAACTTTCTGCTGGCCTGCCTAAGGTCACCCCATGGGCCTTGTGGCACTGGACCTCCCCTGCCTACAGATGCTGTACAAATTCAATTACACCGAGGAGTGCTTCAGTCAAACCCCACAGTGCCTGGCTCAGACATGCAATTAGTTCCATATTCTGTTACAAAAACAGCCATACTTTCATGGGCCTGAAGCTAGCACATATTCAAGGCTTCATTATATCTACTCTCTCTAAATGTTTCTCTTCATTATCTTTGGTCCCTAAGAGAGGCTTGAGGCCTTCCTCATTTGCTTTTTCCACTATGGTTGGTTAGATTCCCAAAGCAAGAGACTGAAATGGGATGGGAAAACACAAATAAACAAATATTCTTCCAAATGCACAAACTTTTTTTATTTTTAGTGGTGTTAGAAATGCCGTGTTAAGAGCAGCAGCATGGACACTGTTGCAGATGCATATTCACAGACCATGCTTTGTTTGCTCTAGGCAGAACAAACAACAGTCCCAGGCCCCCAGGCACACTGTGTGCATCTGGTACACCACTAGCAGGATACCTGAGTTACCAGAAGCTGGAAATTTTGGCATACATCTTTTAGATACAGAACACTGTGCATCAACTCACTTCTCTTTCATAAAAATGGGCTCAACAATTAAATAAAAAGAACTACCTGTACACTTACAGAGGTGGTGGCACTTCTCTAAGAATTGTTACGAAAGCTGTATCTCTCAGATGCTGGGAACACTGGAAATAAAGAGCAGAAGAGAAAATGTATTAACCCTCATGTCTTCATGTTTCAGTCTGAGTAATTAATATTGTTGTTTATCCAGGTGTCACTGAGGTACCAACTGATCATGGAAATAGTGGTCACCACAGTTATCCTCAGATTCTCTCTATTTGCATGATCCTGAATTCATAGGGAAGCATCCATTTATTTCAGAGAGCTTGAAAAGTATTTCTTGGGTGTCACCAAGAATACTATTACACCAGAGTTAATATTACCATCAGTCTGCACTGGTGACAGGAAAATCAGAGATCACAAGGTACAGTTGATGCAGTTCAGGGAATGCGAGTTTTGTAGCAATTTTACATGTAGTCTTGTATTCACAAAATCACACCACAAATTTCTGAAATATCTTATTCAATTCTCCCTCATCCTGAGACGGCCTAACTCACACCTGAAGCACGCATGCTGTTGCACACACCGTGCCTCGGCTCTAGCCTGTCAGCTCACTCAGCCCACGTGAACTACAGGCAAACTTTTGCCAGACATGAACGTGTGTGTTTCCCCCGGCCGTGTTTCGGAGCTACCGCTGTCCCCTTTGCAGTTGTCGGCAGTCCCACGGGGCTGTCCCAGCCCCGGGCGCCTTTCCTGGAGCCTTTCCCGGAGCTCAGGCCCGCGCCCCCGCCGCCCCGCCCCGCCCCGCGCTCCCTCAGCCCTCTCGCCAGAGGAGGCGCCCGCCGCCGGCGCAGCCCGCGGCTCTCGCGGGAAGATGGCGGCTCTCGCGAGAGGCGGGCGGCGCGGCTGCCCGTAGCTATGGCAGCGGGGGATGAGCGCGCCCGGCGGGACCCGCGCGCGGGCACAGGTAGGGACTGAAAACGCTCCCGGAGCGCGGGGGATTCCTCTCCGCCCGTCCTGGCCCCGCAGGAGAAACCGCGGCCGGACCCAGCTGTTCGCTGCCTGCTTGACCGTGTGCCCGGAGCCTCGCCGGTGGCGACCCCCGCTCGGTGCTGTGGCGCAGCCCCCGCCCGCGTCGGCCGGGCCGCAGCGGGTCCGTGCGGGACTCGGCCGGCCCCCGTCCCGGCCCGACCTCCGGCCGGACCCTGAGTGAAGGGCCCCGCCGCTCTGCACGCCCGCCGAAGAGAAAAGGAGTAGCAGGTACGAGAAAAAGGGAATGCTAGAGGCTAAAAAGGTATTTTATTAGCGGGGTCTTTGAGATAATAAGGGATATTGGATTATCTTGGTTAATAACCCAGGCGTGATCAGCTGCCGTCAAAAGTTAAACTTGGATGGGAGCTGCTGTTGGTTAGAAGAACCTCCTCAGTGTTTAATTTACTATGTTGGTCTAAGGTAGGCAAAACCATGTGCTTTCTTTTCCCCCGTCTTAAAAAAAAAAAGAAAAAAAAAAAGAAGGCAGAAGCTCTTTGCTTTTCCAGAGTCGGATTTCGCTTGAAACCTTTCCTTCAGTAGAAGGATTATGAGTGGACATTCATGCGGATTACAGCCATAAATAGAAACCATAACAATATACACCCTCTGCTTTCACAAAGTTGCAGGCACAATGGCTTTCTGGTCTTTCAGCTACGTGAACTTCTTGTGGGTATTGTAATGGCTGATCGTGTGTGTTTAAAAAAATACAAGAAGCTTTTCAGATTTCAGAACAAATTCTGAATGTTTTAATAATAGAAAAAAGATGCATGTGAAAAGGGAGGGAAATAGTTGTATTATTAGCTGTATTTCTCATGCAACTTAAAAGAAAAACTTATGTACTAAAAAAAAATTCTCCAAGTGTGTGCTATTTTTCAGACTTGAAAAAACATTTACAACGGAAATATTTTGCAATATACTTGACACTTTGTAGGAGTTTTAAAACAATAGCAACATAGATAGTCTTGTGTTTGCTTCAAGAGTGAAGGAAAGAAAGTACTGCTCTGCTGAGAACTCAGCTGGTGAGGTAACACATTACTTGAATATGACAGCTTTTAAAAATAATTAGAAAAAAGTCTTATGGGCTGAAAAATACTTGTCAGCCTGTTGAAATCTGTTCTCATTTAGGAAGTGATAGAAATAATAACAGTTGAATTGGATAGGATATTCTGTAAGTTCTGTTCCATCACCTAATCAAAACTATATCTAATCAAACATGCTGCATATCATTCAAACTGGATTAAATAGGAGCTTTTTTTTTTTTTTCTCGTTTGTTTCCTCCTCACCTGGTAATGAAGTCTTTTTCCACAATGTTCCTGGGGTGTGGTGAGGAGTAAGGGTGTGCCTGATTATCAGTGCAGACAAACTTAGAGTTATCCCAGGGACTTTTGACCTTTTGGAGAGTTTTTTTTTATGCTAGTGACAGCTGTAAAACATTTCAGTTCATTTCTCTCAGGCATTGCAGGTAAGAAATATGCCAGTTCTTCTCTCAGTTCTGGGTTGGCTATTTTGAGACTGTTGTCACAAGTTCATTAAAAAGGATAATGGGAATTTAAATCCTTCTCTATCCTTGAGTTGTTATTAGGGATTAAGCCTTCTTAGGCGAGTTTTCATGGACACTACATAGAAGAGAAAGTGTTTATTCCCAGTTTGTAGAGCTTCAAAAAGTTTGTTACCTTGAGAGGCTCATTGAGTTGGAGGACTATAAACATACTTTTGTAAAGAACAGTTGTGGCTGTCCAGAATCACTTTTGGTCCAACTGTGCAAACTTCAACAGGTGATATTAAAAAAAAAACAAACCTGAGGTAAGAGGATGAAAGAATAATAAAAAGTCACAGCTTTTGTTTTTTTTTTTTCTTTTTTTAAATCTGCTTACCTAACTTCAGAACCAACACAACTGTCTCATAATTAACATACCTGTTGATACCTGTAGGACTTATTAGTCTTCTCGTTTTTTCTCATGCAGCCTTCTGAATACCTTATACATCCTTCAGTTTCCTGACATATGTTCCACACACATTTATTCAAATGGTTTATTTTCATTTGTTTTCTGAAATACTTCTTGTTTTAAATGTCTTTATTTTCTGTCAATAGTGGCTGCAGGCACAATTCCAAAGCTTTCTTATATTCTGTCACTGAAGGTCTGGAGATGGTATCTGAGGAGGAAGAGATTACTTCAGTTTGTTCATTTTTTGTTATGTTGCTGGGATTGTTTTCAGAAATGCAAATTGACGTTTTGAATTTTGAGTTTGATGAGAGCAGGACTGAGCCTGACAAATCAATTTGCAAAGGCCAGGGCTGTCAGATGATAATAGCTTGCCTTCATTACCGACCAGTTTAGATTTGAACCAATGACCTAGAGGTGAAAAGCTCTTTTGTATTACGAATCCTCTGATCTATCCATATGTTCTCTTGTTTAAGGTCCCCGTACTCCTCTTGAACAGAACATGCAGTAAATATTGAGCATCGTTTGCACTTGTAAATATTAGAACAGTGTCCATTCCAGTTGTCTGCTGTGCGTGTGGGGATACTGCAGTTAAATATAGTAACAATTTCTTACACTCTCTGGCTTTTCATGAGAAACCCTCATACAAATCCAACCATATGGCAAAACCCAGCATTATCCTAAAACCATTAACAAAGAACCTTTTGCTGCCATTAATGGGAAAATGAATCTACAGCTCTAAGTAGCCTGCTGGGAGTTATTAACAGCATCAGGCTACTGCTAAGAAAATGAACTTAAATAATATATCATTAGGAGCTGAGTCATCCCACCAACACTTGAGCATGTTGTATCCAAGTTGGTATTTATCTGTGAAAGCCTTTTCAGACTATATTATCTTTATTACTCCTCTACCTTTTTCTTCATTGAGTATCTTTAACGCTGTAAAAAAGCGTAATGGAAAACCATTTGCACGGATTTCATAAAATAGATTCAAAAAGTATTTGAAATGTCCAGATGGGCTCATAAACTATTTTCCCATTCGTTCTGAGGTAAGATGTTCCTAGGCAACCTACTGAGCAGGAGGAGGTCAGCAAATGCAAATACTTGGGCAAGTGATTCTTAGTTTCTAAGGCTATTAAGTCACTGTCTACAAGTCAGTTTCTGTGAGCTACAGAAATACTAAAATTAACATTTGTATATATTTGGATTGTCTTTTTATCTCCGTATCCATTCTTCTCCAATCCTTAACCTCATTCCATTTCATATCAGCACACACTGCTGTTTCTGTACTGATTGATCTGCTGCCAAGTCAAATGTAAAGAGGTGAATTTCCTACTTTCCCCTCACTATGAGAGCTAATTAGGTCTTTTTCCCACTACCTGACCATTAATTTTCATGTAGTTCACAGGAACATAAGTTATTTTTGAGATCTCTGGGGCTTTTATTTCAAAATGTTGAAAAGTGGCCAACTGATTCAAAAGGTGTTGGTAGGAAACCTGTTTTGGTCAAATGTTTCTGTGGGCAACAAAAAAAATTACTGCCAAGTTGCTAATGAAACAAGGCATATGATTATGCTGTCTGATGTATCCTTGGTCCAGTTTGTTTTCTCCCCATAGAGAGTCTCAGTAGAGCGTCCCTCTTGGGGCAGTATTTTCCTTTTTGCATAGCATTTCTAGTAGATGGGACGTGAGCTGTATCTCTTTTGTAATTTTTTCCCCCACTCCTTTGATGGCACTGCACTCATCTTCCAGGGGTTCTGTCATTGAAAACAAAACATCTGAATCCTTGGGGGGTTTTGAGAATTGGAGAGATTAGGGTTTTAAAACTCACAGATACAATTTATTAATGTTACCCTCTTTCAAATATCTCTCCGAACCTGAAACTGTGCCATTTTTTGTTTTGTTTTGTTTTTTCTTAAACACAGATAAGACTTCACTGAATTGTGGTTGTGTGTAAAAGTGTGACAGAATATGAACCCTGGTGATCTTTTAATTATTTTGCAATAAACTCTGGCTTTTTATATTCTGCCATAATTGATTTGATGTGTGCATTTGATCAAGCATGCAGTCCTTGAATTTGAAGGCTAGAAGTCTGGCTTTTGGAATTACTTTCTCCTTTTGTCTTTTAGAACTCTGAAAATTCAAGCAGTTAAACTTCAGCTGCTTTCATCAGATGAAAATCCCATCCTATTTAAATTGAAGCAGTGAATGTGGGTTTTTTGTAGATAATTGTTTATACCATCTAGCAAGCTTGACTACATTCTAAAATCAGCTTAGTGCCATAAACTGGCACAAAAGAGGGGGTTTGAATATGTGCTTTACAAATAAACAGTAACTACAGGTTCAAAGGTAGAAGCAGATGGGATGAACTGTAATAACCAATGGTCACACGTTGGTGTCTTGACTAGAATGCTTTTTTCATGGGATACTTTGGCTCACCAAAATTTATGCAGAGGTACGTGCTGCATGTTGTGTGTGTGGTGGGAACAGTTCACATATGAGAAGCCTGCAGGGAATCAAGGGGAAATTAGCTTTTAAATTTTTTTTTATCCTATCTGCTTGTTTATTTCTCATACTTGGTAAATGTAAATCAGTATTTGTAGTAGATATTGTTTGGTGGATGTAATTCATATGGTTTCATTTTTTAAAAATGGTATGTGGTTTATTACATTTTGAATTGTGAAAATAATGAATGGACTAAAAATATGTAAGAGTGATTCAGATGTGGGAGACTGTTTGAAGAGGAGGAATCTTCTGTAAGTATTTCCACAAAACATGGAAATAAATGTCTTCTGGGAAATAGTTAATCAGTAAAGTGTGTCACAAAGCAGAGGATAGCAAAAGACTTTATAATCCTCCACTTTGTATTCCCAGTACAATGAACTTATAAATGGATCAATAAACAACAGCTAATGCATCTCAGCATGTTGGTACATGGGCTGTTACTGTGACATGGAAACAGGTTAATGTCCTCAGTAGATCTGCATGTTATTCAAGAAAATAGGTCATGGTGTAGGGGAAGGGGAGGGAAAATAAAAGAGAAAAAAAAGTTGATTTTTTTTTTTTACTCTTCCTGTTCATTAAAACTTTTTCATTATGCTGCATCTGAAGTGTGCTAATGAATAGGGAGCAAAACTTCATAAATATTGGGATAGTAAACTGCAGCACTCTCTGATGTCTGTTATGGATACTTATCACAACTATCTATGCAGTACTTTTAACAGATGATATCTGATATTATGTAAATACTTTTGAAATATGGTAAAAAAGGTGTTGCTAGGAAAACCTTTAGGTTGCTTTGATTATGGATGCTTGATAGATTTTTAAATTGAGATTTATTGATTTTTCTCAAAGTGAATCAGGAAAAAATGCTGTGGTGTGAGTTTGGCAATATTACAGTTTTCATTTAAGTGCTGTTTTTATGGTATTCCTAATTTGTTTAAATTCTTGAAGACAGAATCTAGTGCAAATGTGTTTTCTTTAAGGACTCTTCATTTTTGGGAGAGATAGAAAGGTAGTTTAATTAATTTAGTAGTGTATTTCTTCAATCAGTCCACATACTGTTGTTAATAATTGTAGCAGTCACATTCAGCTGTATAATTATCACATAAATTAAGATATTTACCACTTAGCCATTATGTTTTCCTCTGTTCACTTTGTGCATATGATGGACTCTCCTCTGCCTGTTCGTCTGATATTGCAGCTGCAGCCTGGAAAGGTACCTGGGCAGTTCCACTGTATTTGATTCTTGCCTGGTAGGAACCAGCAGCAGTCACAGGCAGAAGATGGTAGAGTCTTCTTATCTCCACTAGAACAGAGACTTTTTCAGGCTCAGGGATAAAGAGGGATGTTTTCAAATTGAAGCACTCAAATTTTGATTGTTGCTTCAATAAAACAATTGAAATACTGTTCTTGAGGTGAATTCTGAGAATTCTCAGTTGCATTTTCTTGTTTTCTGTATGCTAAATTTTCAGTCCTTCTATGTAATGCCAGCCTATTGAGCTGATATGGGATTGCCAATATGTCTCTGCTTTAAGTAGGACATAAAAAAGTCTTCCCTTGTCCAGTCAAACTAATGTTTGCATTTGGTTTGTGAAAATCACATATGACATAGGAGCTTTCCTCAGGAAGCATGTGAAGTACGTTATCAGTTTATGGACATAAATTAAACCAGGAAAGGTTCTGACTGGTGGTAAGAAACATATTTTTCCCCACTCCATTGACAGCCGTGCATTTGAATGAGAGACAATCCAGTCTACTTCCCTAGAGGATTTTAAGTCCCAACTGGATAAAGCCCAGAGCAACCTGATCTGACCTCTTAGTCATGCTTTGGTGTGAGGTTAGGCGATAGACCTCCCCTGGGATCCTTTCTAGCCTCAGCTATTCTGTGGCTCTGATTTACTTGTTGATCACCCTCATTTTCAGCATTCTTTCTTCCTTACTGCATGAGCTGTTCATTTGGAGTGTTCAGTAAATTCCTTTGGTAAGAATGGCATCACATGAGACTGGAGAATTCAAGGCACCAGCTCAGGGGAAAGGGAGGGCAGACAAATTGCTGTCCAACTGTCTTGATAAACAGCTGCAGCTGCAGACAGATTAACTCCTGCTTTGAAGAATATTTCTGTGAAGATTTAGTCTAGATTAAGCCATTTTCCTAAGAGGACTTAACCAAACGATGCAATTCTTTGTTCTAAATTTTAATAAATTATGCAGGACCTTGATAAAACAAACATTAATTTTTGTACAAGAAATAGATGATTCTCAACACATTATATAATATTCAGAACAAGTTCTGATTTGTGAGTAGAACATAGAATAACTTGGATGTTATGCAGGCAAGATGAATTAGAGCAAGGGAGCTGGCACATTTTTTCTTCTAATAAAACAGACAAAATTTCAGACCTCCCAGAAGAGTTTAGTAGGGTTCATAAGCAGGAAGTCACCAAGGCATTGTATAATATGCCTGTTGCTGAGATAGTTGCTCCAACTCAACTTGTTGTTGTTGTTGTTTTTTGTTGTTGTTGTTGTTACTGGTGTAAACAAAGAAGGAGGCCAAAAAGAAATTTTGTTAAATTGCACTCAGCTGTTAAGCAGACTGAACAGCATATATGTTTTTCAAGAATAGCATTGTCAGTTACTTTTGATTCTTTGATAAGACAAAAAATATGCATTTAGATTTTTAAAAGAATCTCTTTGGGAGATTTTTTTGAGACTACAAAAAATCCTTTTGTCTTCAGAGTCGGAGTTGTCATGAGATAGGAAAAATTATAGAAACATTCATAATTTATGCCTATAAGTATAACTAAGAGCATTTTATGAAGAGGTTAACACATGATTAAGGTTACAATGGGGAGGAAGAAGTCTTATTTCTCTATCTAGTAGTAATATTTTTTTAATAAAACTTGTCTTAGGCTTAAATCATGTCACTTTTGTTTTAAATACCCACTTTTGAATCTGGTGTTATCTTTTGGTGTGGAATGATCAAATAGTAGATTTTCATGTGCATATTTTTAAGGAGAACTCCAGGCTGAGGGCCTGCCTGCCCCAGCAGAGCGGCTGGCGCTGCACGGGATGTTCTGCCTTGCTGGTCTGCTTTGCCAAATTCCTTTGATAGAAGGAGGTGATGGCAGTGCTTTCTGGTGTGAATGACAAAGTGAGATCCAGCTGCTTGTTTGGGACTGCACACAAGTGGTACAAACTGGAAAAACAGTTAAAAAATATCTTGCCCCTTACTTTCTCTAATAGTGATCCAATATCTGTCCTCCCACATGATGGCTATAGGCAATAAATAGAATTTTAGCACGTAAATGAATGTTTGAATTTTTCTTCCTCTGCCCACTCCAATTATTTAGGAGTGTAGTCATGCAGTTTTAATTCTGTCAACATTCTTTGTTCTTTAAAAAAATAAAAATCCAAACAGCTACGGAATATAGAGGAAAATCGTGTCAAATGAAACAAAGGATCTTCAGTTCTCCCCCTTTTTATGAATATCAACCTTTTTATGAATATCAATATGGTTTGGTTTGTGTGGGTTTTAAAATGTGTTTATTTTTTCTTTGTCAGGGTGGGGAGAAGTTGCCTTGGCTGCTTACCAAAGAAATTTTCCATTTGAAGGGGTTCACTTTGAGGCTGTCTTATGAGCTTTCAGCGATCCCTTCAGCGTACCCGAGATAGCCCAGATACCCGAATGGCATAAAAGGAGCAAGATGGCTCTTGTGGCAGTGTTTGAAACAGGAAAAGGTTTAATAAGAAACAAAATAACAAAGCTCTTTACAGAGAAAAGTAGTGCCAGGGCAAGTGATGCTTGCTCCTGCTAAGCACCCCACAAAAGCAATTAATTCCTTTGTTCTCTTCTCTTCTCTTTCTACTAAATCACCCAGGCAGGACCTCTTGGCCTCGGTCCAATCGGACAGCCCCAGGTTTAAGGTGAAGTCCAAAAGGTCCTATGAGATGTCTTTGGACCAAATTCAGGCAGAACTTTCTGGGGTCTTTGCCTTATTTAGCAGACAAAGGGTATTTGGAAATTCTCTTGTAATTTGGTCACCCCGTCAACAGGGGGCACACCTACATCCATTGACTGATATTAACGCAGAAATGAGAGGCAGTGAGCACGATTTTGAATCCCTTAAGAACTAGTGAAGCCCAAGCCATCATGTAGAAGAAGCCCAACTCTGGGCTGCTCTAAAGAGGTTGTGGAAAAAATCTCAATTTTGATAAATCCTCTTCGAATGAAGGCCAGCATTTTTATGTTATTATCCATGGGTGCCCTAACTCATGACAGCATGAGGACTCTTAGTTACTAGTGCTGTCCTTAACTCTTCCTCTCATAAGCAGTTTATGTCCTCAGAAGCAATAGAAAAAGTAGCACAATGTACTCTTGAACTAAAAGTGTGTTTGCAACAGTAGCTGGTATGTAGGTCTTTGTGGTTTTCCAATCAGCTTTCACAAAGGATTTTATTATTGATCTGATAAAAACATAATAAAACTAATGGAACACTACATAGATCAGTCTAGACAAAGCCAATCCCTTGAATTCTGGCTTTTGAAACAAGGACACTTGTAAATTTTTATATTAGTCAGAACTTCCCAAAAAAAGCTAATGGTCAAAGAGGTGTTTGTGTCAATTTTTTTTCTCCTGATTGGGCTTTACAAAATAAAAGGCACACCTGCAAAGTCTAATTACTTAGTAGTTCCTTTGAGTGTTCAGCACTACTTTCAGGGTATAATTATCCAGCTGACTTTAGAGAGGGAAAATAATGTTCTTCTGCCTCAATGGCATTCACTTAAATATCTTGGTTTCTGAATTTGGGGGCAGAAGGTGAAGCATGTATATGTGTTTGCCTGTCATCTTCATGTTCTTTGGGAAGTGCAATGCTAAATCCAGTGCCTTCCTCTCAGCTTACCTGGACTTAATATCACAACTTATCCCATTAGCAGATTGAGATCTTTGAAATTGTGGTTTTGAAAATTGAAAGTTGAAGTAGGAAAATTATCAGTGCAAAAAATCCATTTGACATTTTTATAAAGAAACCTGTGCTGGAGGAAATACATTGTGTATTTTCAGGGCGAAATTGATTTGGAGATTCTTTAAAACGGTCATTAGGGAAATTTTTCCTCTGTTGCACTGAGATTTTTTAAACGCATACTGGTACTGCCAAAATTATTTGGAATTCAGACTAAGATAATGTAGAGCAGGATTTGTCTCCTTTTTAATGATGTCAGTTCTGCTTCCACAACCAGAGTAGCCTCTTTCTTGCTGACAGAAGTTTCTACCATGAGGGAATTTCTGTGATTTCAGTAGCTGTTGCTGCCTTAGGCAGCAACCATGACTGGAATTGCAGACATATTTGCGGCTGGAATCAATCCTGCTTTCTTAGGTTGTTTAAATTTCAGCCTTGTGAGCCTTTTATTCCTATTGAACGGCATAACAGGAAGATATGTTAACTGGTACCTTCGGATTTTGGGATGCAGCCAGGGTGCCAACACTGAAAGCTTTGTGTTATGAATGACATAGATTTTATATGTCACTTGATTACATGTTTAGTTATGTTTAATTAGAAATATAACTCTGCCTAGTAGATTATCAAGTAGAATCGCTGGGCAGAGTGTTAGAACACGCTTAAAATGGTGTAAATTTGCAAGATGTCATAATAAAAAAGCAACAATATCTATTATGTAAGTAATTGGGAGATAAATTGATATGCATTGCATCTTTACACTTTATGCAATTTCTGCTTCTTTTGTAAAATCCAGTGACATAATTTGCTTACTCAGCTCTTCCGTATCCTTTGCAGTAAGGAGAATTAAAATACAAAGGAAAATTCAGAAGAACTTGAGTCAGGTGTTTTGATTTCAGACATTTGTGAGCCTTAATACCGAATTTGCTCATTGCTGTTTTTGCAACTGTGTTTTTTTAAGTTGCAAATCTGTTCATCTATCAAAGGGGAAGTAAATATAAAGGAGAGGTGATTGGTGGACTGGTAAATACTTAAGAAAGGAATATGCACAATTTCTTTTCCTTCACTAATGTCTTTATGTTGAGCTTATCCATTCAAATAGTAACTGTTGGTGGGCTGATACTGTGGAAAGATGACGACAGTTAAAATTTTAGAGGAATGAGAACTCGGCCACTACTGCATTAGTTTCCACTTGTTACTTATTACATCAGCATCCATTCCAGCCTTCCCTGTCAAATTGTATGTAGCTGTTACCCAGAAATGGTAATGCATGTGTTGTAGTCAGGGTCAGCTGCTTTATATGGCACCACTCGCTTTCTGCTTGTGAGGGATGTCCACAAACAAGGCTTCTTCTGACAAGCAAGGGGTTGAAGATCTATTTCTTGTCTTTGCTACATAAGCAGGCAGAATTCTTTGTACTGTTTGAAAATTGAAATTAATCCTGGGTGAAGTCAGTTCTGAACATGTTTTTTAGCTTTTCTTTTTAATTAGAATTATGTTTTGAGTCTTTCAATGCAGATATTTCAACAAAATTAACTTTGGCGACATACTGTAAGTAGCCAGGATTGATGGGCACAGAGGCTTGGCTTGTCAGAAGATGTTAGTGTAGAACTTGGAATAAATTTTGGGTGTTCTGGCTGTTCCAGTGCTGTCACATCCCTGGTTCAGTGAGAAGAGGAACCAGATCTTGAACTGTCTGTCTTCTTACGGAAATAGTTCTAAAATCTGTTACATTCTGCTGGGGTGGAAATTCTTGGAGGAGATGTGAAGTAGCATAATGAAACATTACAATGAGTTCTTTTGAGTTAGCAAATGATTTTGCTAATGTAACTTGTGTGCATATCTGTACGCGAGAGACAAAAATTAGATTTAATTACAAAGATCACCTTCACAGAACGGGCTTTCTCTGGACAGTAATCAGCAGCAATTACTTCTTGTTATGGGTCTTGACCATATAGACAGGATGCAACTGAGCTTGCAGCTAAAACTAAGCATAAACAAGCATTGTAAATACAGACTGTACTAACTCTTCAAATTAAGAGAGTTATTAAACTAAATATGTGTTTGTATTGAATTCCAGTGTGGATGTGAATAGAGCAGATACGTTGTATTCACATGCTATCATGTAGCAGGCAGTGAACTAAATAGGAGAGAGTTCTTACTTCTTTCCAAGTTTGAAGGCAGTATTAGGAGCCTGCATCAATGTGATTTTTTTCTATTGATAGCTGTCACATATATGAGGCAGCAGTACCAAATCTGCAAGGTGATGTGCCTCTTATCATGCAAATTTTCCTAAATACATTAAGTTCTTGAGCTCTGAGTTGAAATTATTGTTATGGGAACTAGTAATGAATCTACTTGTTGTAAAAGAAAAATCAGTTAGCATTTAACACCTGTTCCAAAATATACTGAATGCCAGCCCACTTCAAATTGGCCAGTAAAATGCTGTCTCATTAGTGATTGATATCAGTGTTCAAGTTTGATATCATTTGTAACATTTTTACTACCTTCCAAACATTAATCCTTTAGCGTGCCTATAGCAAAAAAGCAAAGAAACAAACAAACAAAATCCTCCCCCAAAATCCCACCAGCTGAAGCCTGAATATTTGTCCTTATAAATTACTTGGTTTCATCAGAAAAAATGTGCTAAGATGTAAATTAGTGACTGACCAGTTTCAATGTAAATTTTCTTTTGTTATATTGTCTGAGATTTGACTGAGAATATATATAGTTTATTCACTAGTGGTTTATACTAAGTTGTTTTGCTTCGCAGGGTAATTGGACTAGAAATGCATTAGTCAGTTAATGCAGTTCAGCTGGTGGTCAGTAGCTTGTTAAGTCACGGTAAATCAGTGTTTTAGCCTTTTCCTTCTGAGGGGGATAAAGCAGGCATGCCTGCAATGGTATTTTTTCCCCTTCAAAAACATTAGTTTTTGCACTTTTAATGAAATAAAGTCTGATACTCACCAACAGCTAAGCTGTTGTAATGCATTTACGACGTTAACCTACACAAATAGTATTTTTATTCTTTTTCTTCTAATGTTAAACTTGTTAGATTTTGCTCTGCTATTTTATAAAGTGTTGTCATAAAATTATACAGTGCATCAGATGAATTTTGGATAATCTTAGGTGAACTTTTGCATCCGAAGTATTTTTATTAATTTACAATTGTATTACACTATCTTACTTCTTTTGGTCTCTGATATTTTTGGGAAGATTAAACTTCAATGAAGGGAAGGGCTAGAAGGCTATGAGTATGCTTAGTGTACACAAAAGATAATGAGCAGTTTTTCAGTTTTATGTAATCATTGTATAATTCTTGTAAAAAGGAAATAAACAATTTGGGTGCATGGTGAATAACCTACAATACACTTAAGAAAACATAGGTATTAGTTATCTTTAATGCATGTATTTTAAACTTTTTTCTTCCTGTTCTTTGTTGATATTTCAGAATAATGTAATCAAATATTTACATCTTAAACTGCCACATACACATGTACTATAATAAGGGTATTATTATGCAGTTTAATTTTGGGCAAGGACAGCAAGTTACTAACATTTTAAAAGTAGTGTTACAACAATGTAGAATGTACAGAAGGGTTGCTGGGTTTCTGTGCTGTGCTATCAACACTGTGAGAGCCATCGTATCTGCAGGATCATTTGTCAGGCTTAATCCTGTTTTTTATCTGCAATCCCTTGTTCAGTGTATATGCATGAATTTTGTGAACAAAGTACTCTGTGTGTGTGTGTCCCATCCAGCCGAGCTCCGTCTGCCGGGCTGGGTGTAGAGACGGATTTCATCATTGACACGGAAGCGACGCTAATATGCTGCAAACGATCTGGTAATTGGTAATTGTCCCCTTGCTGGTGTGATGGTTGAGTGGATTGCAGAGCTCTGGTTCTGTTCGTGGCTTAGTACAGCTCTCCTGTGTTGGCATTGCACTAGGGATGGGCACCGCAGTGGGAAGTGCCCCTTCCTTCAGCGGGGCTGTGTCCTGACCTTTCCGTAGGGCTGCACAGCCTGGGGCAGCCCTAGAGCGCGGCTGGGCTGCGCTCACCGCAGTGCCCTCCTGGCAGCCATAGAGCCATGGCTCTCTAATGGGGGCTCCAATAGGCAGCACCGTTTTGTAAGATAGACTGGAAGTAAGAACTAGGAAAATATCCTTAAAACACAAGCAGAGGAGGAGTATAAATGAGCAGCAGTTTGCACAAGGAGGAAATAAAACGCCTACTTTTTAGTATGCAAAACCTACTGGAGTAGGTTATTCATTATGTTGGATCCTGATGGCATGCATCCTTTGACTGGTTAAGGAAAAAAAGTGATGGAAGCTATCTCAGTACAACTAGCTGCCCTTTGAGATGCTAGAACACTTGAAAATGTAAAGAGAGGAAAGGTCTATAATTTCCTGTCTTCCATCTTACACATTTTGAGCAAATTCTTGCAGAAAGTATAAGCCTCAGGGAGACAACAGGAACATGAGGCACAAGCATGATGAATTTAGAAAGAGTAAATAGTCATGCCAATCTAATTTTCTTCTGTAACATGACAATAAGACCAGTGAATTGACAAGAAAAGTGTGACTATTAGTATTTTTTGTGTTAGTGAGTTCTGTGACAGTGTTAGCTGCTGTAATATCGCAAACAAGGGAAGAAATGTGACCTGAAAGAAACTCTGGTAGAGTAGGAGCAAGACTTGGTGGATGACTGCCTAGTAGGTGGTTACTAATGATCGTCTGTCAGAATGAAATGGTTGTATTGAATGTGGATCTGCCACGGTCTGTTGGGTCTGTACTCATTCTGCTTCATTTCAATCTTCTTGTTAATGACCTTGATGATAGAATAGAGAGTGTGCTTACAAAACTGATTCACTAAAAATGCCCCTAGAACTCAGAGAGAATATATATACATAGGACACAAGTTTATGAGCACAAAATTATTTTGAGAAATTTTAAAAAATCTTAGGAGATAAATAGCAACAGATTGAAATTCTACACTTAACATAAATCATGAATACACAATTAGACTGTAGGGAACAAGTAGTTAGATGATCATTCTCCAGAATTCCTGATGTAAAAGGGCAAATGTTATACCAGGAGGGATAAAAAGATACAGAAGAATCTTTTTTTCTTTTTCTTTATCAATGAGTAAATCCTCTGTTGAAGTGTTGCATCTCACTAGGGCAAATGCCCCCAGGAAATAGAGTTCACGTGCACAGAGTTTGGGAGAAGAGTAATCAAATAATTTGAGGTCTAGAAAATTAGACCTAATTGGAAAGACTGAAATAATTTGAACTGGGGAGAGGAGTGAGTGTGCAAGTGCCAAGAAGAGAACCAGAAGGCAGA
Organism: Dicaeum eximium; assembly: GCA_013396995.1. Lineage (NCBI taxonomy): Eukaryota > Metazoa > Chordata > Aves > Passeriformes > Dicaeidae > Dicaeum > Dicaeum eximium. The sequence goes on along the minus strand of VWZP01006707.1, from coordinate 1,140,742 downwards.
ATTTTGTGTGTATGTGGTAGGCAATCTCAGGAAGGTAGGAAGTTGTTTGGTATAAAGCCCATCCATGAGAAAAAGGGAAAGATGAGTGATCTTAAAATGTTGCAAAAACCGTAGCTTAGGTCTTGTCACGAACAAAGGACCAATTGCTGAGATAGCTGACTGTTCTTTCTCCTCAAGAACTTTATCTAGCTGTTTTATAATACAGTTTAGCAGTACATATAGACTTTTTGGAATGTTACTGAGTAAAAAATGAACACTTTGTACATGGAGACAATTTACCCTGTGACAGTATCCGCTTAACAAAATGGTGATGCAATCAGTCTCCATATTGCCAGTCCTTTGAGTTCTAACATCTTCTAACTCAGTAGCCTCATCTTTTTTGTGTTGATATCTCACTATGCAAGAAAGAGTTGTACCACACAAGGTTTTCAGCTCTTTTTTTCTTTTCAGGGGCCCTTAACAAGCCTGTCAGTAGTTAACTTTTATTTCTTTCTCATTTTCATAATGACTTCAGTTGTTTCGCCAGCACTCTGGGTACTGCTTGTATTATTAGCATATGAAAACAAGGAGTGTACTGTTGGTAATTGTTTTGTTTATAGAATCTTTCCCAGTTTCCATTGTCTACTTCTCCACTAAGAAATTAATACAAGCTTCAGTTACCTGGGGGTGTAACATATGTTGTTAGTATAGTTTGAGTTTCTATTTGCATTGTTATACCCTGGAATACGTGTCTTTAATCATCGCAGTTGGAAATTACCTTACTTAGCATTTTTAGTTTCTGTTTGCTCAGAGAGATTTTGTGAGTCAAAGCCAACAGCCTGTGTACAGTGTAGCCAGCCAAACCTGAATTTTGTGCCTGAGAATGAAATTTGTCACAGCTCCAAGCACTTTTTAATGGAGCTTTTTGTTTAAGTAAATGCGAAAGGAATTCCAGCATTTCAGTATCCCTTCTCTCTAATAACTTATTAAGAGCTGCTTTCAATTTGTTTTTACCTAATATTTCCCTTCCTTTCCCCCATGGGCAGTCTTTAAACACAAGGCAAATGTTTGATATGGAAGCATTAGGAGTCCAGCATCCTGCAGGGAGACACTCCGGAGCTTTTAAGAGGTGGAGGTTTTTGCAAATTACAGGAAGGATGTTTGTGTTTGTATTATCAGCAAGAAAAGTTACTGTTGACATTGATTATTTAAATATTGATAATCAGCTTTCAAATTTCCAGACAAATCTATGTGGACAACTCACAGGTTGGTGAGAGCTTTTTCAAGCTCTGGCCATATTTAATGGTATTATTTTTAACCATGAGAGCCAGAAACTCTTGCTTTAAAGTAGAAAACATAGAGTGAGCTGTATCAATCTAATAGGTGATATAGATACTAGGAATAAATAGGAGGACCCTTACTGTAATGGAATGCAAAGTAAGACAGTTATTGTCCATGAAGACTCAGTGATACAACAATCTTTGAAAAATATGCTCCAAATACTAAGTCTCAGAGAGAATGCCAATAGCATCTGCCACTGGAACTGGAGGGTAAGACTGCTATGTAGGAGGAATGTGTAATAAAGAGATGCTGTAGTATAGAACTTGCAGGATGTTGCAGCCTCATCAACCATCTCTAAGTACTGGGTGTGGGAAGCCAAATCAGCATTTGGTGTGATTCAAATGATATAGTTAAGAAGGCCTGGGGTTTAGGAGTGTTGTGGTGCTGCTGAGCTGGGAGCTGAGCTCATGCCAGTGCCCGATGTTGGGACACCAGAGCTGCGTTGCCCTTGCATGGTTAGAATGAAATTTATGGCAGCAAACGGCTGCTCATCAGTGGATAATTTCATGTTGTATCTTACCTATTGTTTTTGAAAGTCATAGGTAGATCAGAAAATTCATGGCTTTAGTTTTTCTTAGACCTGGAATGTACATGCCTTAAGTAATTTAGGTTTCTGGAACTGGAGTTGCTTGTTCAGCTGAATTCGAAAATCTACCGAGGAAGCACAGACCTGTCTTACTTACTGTTTATGCTGCATCGTGTTGTGCTTTCTGTGCTTGACTTAAGGAAGATAATTAACTTTGGACCAACAAAAATTACTTCTGCTTTGCTTTGTTTGGTAGAGGAAGAATGATGCTCATTGTGGAATGCTGGATTATGGATGTCATAGTACTTAGTATTTGTCTGTCTCTTCACAGAATAACATGAAAAGCATAATAGAAGCTTTATTTGTAAGCATAAAGTGTAGTTATGAAGACTCTGTAGCAGAATTACAATCCAAACTTGAAATTTAGTGAGATGGCTGCAGTCCCTTTCACTGTAAAGTGGAGTTGAATTATCTTGTTGCACAGAAGTAAATGAAGTTAATGTTACATTAGAAACTTAGTAGCTAAGTGCTCCTAAATGACATCAATTTATTTAGAGGGCTAAAAGTACACTGAATTTATTTAAGCTACTGAAATATGGATAAAAATCCAGTGTTCCATACATAAAATAAAGTTCAGAAATGATTTTGTCATGATTTCACTGTTCAAGACAGAACTGAGCAGTAATTTTACTTAAGTCGTGCTTATTCAACACTGTTAGTGGGATAGCTGTGTTGGATAGTAATATGTGTAAATATGTTGGTTTAATTTAATAGTTCTAGGGGAAGGCAACAGGAAGGCAACACAATAGTCTGGATAAGCAATAGCACTGCAAACATGTCACAGACAATAGTCGATCTGTCAGCTGTGAAGAGCTGACTTCCAGGCTCCAATTGAAGTCGCACAGACGGCTCTCTAAGGGTGGGAGCTTGTGATCAAAAAGACACCAAACAGGATGGATAACAGTCAAACAAGGGATTATTATTTTTTTAATATATTTTAAACTGATTAAAACCACCTTTATTTATGGAAAAGTGTATTTGCACGTATTTAAATTCCACATTTCTTGTTATCAATAATTAAGAAAGTCTGTTCTGAACATACTTTAAAATTAAATCCCACTATGTGTTTGCCACTAAAATTTTAGCAAATGAGGTGCTGAATTGGAACTAGCACTAATGAACTGGCAACCTAGCTTTTGACAATAAGTAGAGTGTTTTAATTATAGTGTAATATAACTGTTTTGATTGTTCAGCACACTTTCTCACCTTAGAATGGAAGATAAAAAAAGCAAAAAATGTTCATGTTTAAATAATAGTCTAGGGAGCTGAGGGGATGAGGTGTCTTAATTCTAGAAGCATTAAGCATTTACTTTTTCTTTAAAGTACCTAAATAGAATAAGATTGTATAACTTCTGTCCACATGCAATCTGAGATTAGTATGAAAGTGAAATTCTATTTTAGAAAACATGCCGTATCACATTTTTCATTTTCTGGAAAATAGTCTGGATTATTTGGCACAGTAATCTTAGGCAACTAAGCTCACTAAAGCAGANAGGGGGGGAGACATAAGGGGTTTAAACATAAAGAAAATGGTTTTGGACATATGGGTGCCTACAAATGTCACGGGAGGGGGGAAGCTGTAATCGCTACAAGGGAAAACAGGAGTTGAATGGAATTGAAGTATCTGATTACATGTATATTTATAGTATCTCCTTATTAACTAAGCAAGAAGCAAAAGCTTATGTATGAGGTTATATTGTGTTAAAGTACAATTCAGCCTGTTCCCATATGCACAGCAGAACTGTCTCTCCTCTTTTCTGAATCCTGCACTTGGAGTGGTCAACACCGTTTTTGATGAGTGCTGGTATAATTGATGGTGGATCCCATACATAGAAACAAAGAAAAAGGAAAACTTCTGCAGAAGCAAATAATTGTTTGGAAACAGCTGTAGAAGGTTAAATAAAAGCTTTTTGATACTAGTTGGAGGATTAGTGACACTGTGCTCTGTTATTACTTCATCTTTGATGCCTACAAGGAGAAACTATCCCTGTGAGCATGCATGAGAATTAGGATACTAAGTGTCATTTGTCCATTTTACAGATGAGGAATTGGAGCAGAGAGAAATGAATTCATTTGCATGAAGTTGCCCTGAAAGTTGGAAGACATGATGGTTAATCCTGGTAGTCTGTCTAGACTGATGGATGATAACAGTAGTGAGAAAATTTAAAACGTGCCTGCACCTTGAGATTCCCAGCGACCTCCATGAGGTTTAGATGAGAGCGATGTATTTTCATGTGTGGCTATGTAAGAATAGTATTTTTCTTTATGGATTAGATATAAATAGATGTGGGTAGATAGAAATAAGAAGGGTGACAGTATAGAAACTGCCATGTTTCTGTTCAAATTTGTTTTCAATAGGAACTTTTAGTATTTGTATCTTCCATTTCATTATCCTCTCTTCCCCATTTCATGTTATTTGCCTGTTTTGAGTTGAAGTGATGCAGATACTGATTTAAAGGTCTCTTGTCCTCCAGCACATTTCCTCAGTACAGAGGATCACTGAGCAGGGTAAGAGGACAATTGATTTTGATTAGGGAGGAGGATAGTGATAAGTTTGATTTACCCCAATTGCATTTTAAGTGTCTTGTTTGTTGATGATAAAAACGAAGTGGTTATGAGTTTTGTACCATGTTACATTGGCTGGTTTCCTCTGGCAGAAATACAGCAGTTCTTGTTCAGTGTCTGGGTCTGACCATGGCGCTGAGAATGGTCAGGCTGTCCTTTGCTAATGGGCAGACTGGTGTTGCGGTTCTGGGGTAAAAGAGGAAAGCTGTGGCCTTCAAGTTCTTACAAACTGTAGCTGTTTGGATTCTTGGATGTTAACAATCAGAGAGGCACATCCTACTATGGCCACGGCCGCATCTTAGAAAGAGCTGTGGAAAGGATGGGAAAGGATTTGAAGTGTGTTGCTAAAATCTACCAGGTGAGTGTTTTGCTTGCCCAAATAATTTACATAATCGGCAGCCTGCGATAGTTCTTTCCGGGGAGGAGGGCTGCAGGCGTCCGAGGGCAGGGCGCGGCTGAAGGGTGTCTCGGCGGTGCCGAGAGGTGGCGGAGAGGCGCTGGCAGGCGTGGGGCGGCTCGGCGTGCCCTGCGGGGGAAGGAGGGCGTTACCGGAGCGCGGCCGTCGCTGCTGCCGTCGTTCCCCGCGGGGGCTGCGGCCGCTGCGGCCCCTTTAAGGCGCGACCTGCAGGGGATCAGGTGCGCGGCCGGAGCGATGACGTCATGGGGCGGGGCNGCGGGAAGGCGTCTCGGGGGGAAGGCGTCTCGGTGCGGGGCCGCTGCAGCAGGTGTCGGCTTGCTTGGTGTGCGGCTGCCTGCCGTATAAGCGCATGAAAGGTGTTCTCCTTCAGCAGGCTGGCCGGGAAAAATGTGCTGTGTGCAGGGTGTTTAATTACTTGCAAACGTAAGTGGTTTTGGTTTTAGTTTTTTCTTTAATACAGCCATCCATCATGCTGTATGTTTCATTTGTATTTACTTGTTTAAACTGTTGCTTAGATAGTAAGTGAACACCAGATACTGCCTTAGTTGATTCTGTTTTCCATGGTGATGAATTGTGCTGTGCACCTACTGTCCTTGATAGAAAGGGCTGCGCGAGATTTGACTCTGTATACCTGGGTAAATTAAGGCAATTCCAAACGCTCAGGTTTGGACTAGAGCAGGGATTTCAGATGTATTAGAGCTGCTCTTCCTCCTTTGGCAATGGAATATTATATCCTACCTGTATGGAAAAGAGACTAGACCTTTGCCAGTTAGGTGGGAATGTGTAAGCCCATGTGGAATTTACACTGCCTAAATATTTGTAGGCACGGGAATTGTGTTTGCTGGTTCTGGAGAAGAAAGGCAAAGGATTGCTTGTAGCTTTATTTGTGAGTTTTGGGGTTTTTTTGTATTTTTTATTGCTTGGTTGGGATTTCTTTTCTTTATAAGGTGAGGGGAGGCACTGAAGCCTTTCTTTGAACATTCATTTAATCTTCATGATAAATAGACTTCTATATTTGTAGTTCTAATTTCTGGCTAATATGTTCACTTTTCACCAGATAAGTTAAAATTGGCAGAAATAAAGAAAAAAAATCCCTGCTCGGGAGAACCATCATGTGAAGATAAAGTTGGCAGGAGGACCTCTATAATTTTCTGGGTAGCAGAAGGATGTGACCAAGTAAAACATGGCTTTAGCAGGCTTGATTCTTAAGACTAGAGAAAAGTCTCTTGGGCATTCTTATGCTAAAAATGTAGTCTAAGACTTTGCTTTGAAGTCATGATTTGGAAATGCCTGTCTCTACCACATCTAATTTTTTGCATTAGATTCCAAAGTAGATTTAGTCTTTTCTAATCCTGCAGAGCAGGGTTCTATAGTAAGTTTTTGTTTAAATAAACAAAAATACTTGTGTGGGTATATGTATATGTTAAGAGATGTGCTATTTTTGGTTTTGAATGCACACCTCTGAATCCATCATTCTGCAGGTTTCTTTTTTCTGTTGTCTGGATAGCATTTCAGTCTAATCAGTATTCAATGGGTGATGTTTTTACTCTCTAAATTTAGCTGCTGATGTTTATATACTACTTGGTATTCTGCATTGGTCTTAGTAGTGGGCATCCTGCGTAGATAGATCAGCCCCATGGCCTTTGTCCTGGAAAATGCATCGTCCCAAATGTCATATTAACAGTGGGCTTTTTAAAGGGATCAAGTATGTTAATCTAGCATGCTGTAAGACCAGTGGAGTCTTTAGGTCTGTTAATGTATACTTGTTCTTCATGTGTGCCCTACACCTTGGGGAGAGGCAACTGAGTGAATGTCACATTATGCTAGTGATGTAGTATTCACTACCCTTTTTTCTTTTTTTTCTCCCATATTTATGCAGAGAGTATGGGTGTTCTGCCAGAAGCAGGTTTGTAGTCCAGTGGGATGTTCTGGCATTAGGACACCAGGCTAAGGTGAGCAAGTAGGTAATCCAGGGCATAGCAGGATTAGTCCTCAGGGTGAAATCTGGCCAATTACTTTGCTACCTGAAAGTCTCTTTAACTTTTAAGTATATTTTTTCATTACAGCACCTATTGCTGTGACAGATGTGACTTTCCATAGATTTTTGGTAAGTGGCTTACTGTTTCCTCTGGATGTCATCACCTATTTCTTATCCTTCCTATTCATGTTTAGCATCTTAAGCCAGTTTAACTTCACTGGCTGTGAAATAAACAATAGCTATGATAAGATGTGATTGTGTACACAGTTGAAAAAGTCACTGAATTGTAAGCATCTCCAACAGCTTCTTTAGGTGCATGAAATTTTAAGAAATAATGGCTGTTCTCATGAAATTACTAGAAAATATGTCAAGGTGAAAAGAAAGCTGATTCAAGAGTTGTTGTTACTTCCTCTCTTCTTTCTAATGGCGCATTTTCATAGAGGACTTAGTTTTATGAATTCCAAATAAAAGTTTGTTTAAAATACTAATTCCCCCATAGTGATTGGGAGGATTCCTGGAATCACATGTGGGATTGACTTTTGTTTTCAGCTCTTTTATATTGTGGCATGGATTTAAATGCTCTTTGGAGTTCCATGATATATATGTACATCCTGGCTGCATATCAGTCTGCCAAGGTTCAGTCATAGGACAGAAATAAAACAGGACAGAAAATAATTAATTCAGGATGTGAAATTGTCTAAGGGAATATTTTATGAGGCTCATTACCTTCTCTATTGCTATGGCTTTGTGAGCTTGTTTGTTCTGTTAAATTAATACAAAAATAAAGTAATACAGCCAAACTTATTTTCATTTGGGTTTCACAATGATGCAAGATAGTTTCCAAAGTGAATCTAACACCTTCAACCTGTCATCTCCTTTCATGTCAGATAAGAGGCTGAAAAGCATTGGTTTTATTTGATGCAGGCAGGTGAAACAAATTTGCACAATTTTCTTTCTGAAGACTTCTTGCGAGCCTTTTGTCAAGTAACACAGCATTGCTAAGATTCAAAGTTTAGAGGTTGTGTGCTGTAATTTAGGGTCACAAAATTATCTAAGTTCTTGACTAGTGTAGGAAAAATGGATATAGATTTATCAGTCCAGTTGTGCTGGTTCTGTGCCATATGTGTGCTTTATGTAGGAAAAGTTGTTTCCTGATTCCTGACTTAGTCAAACTATAAATTAATTCCTCAATAACCTGTAATCATATTTAAACCACAGGGAAATGATTTTGTGCCATGCCTCTTAAGGCATAAAACTGTTTGTATGTGTGTCTTTCCCAACTGCAGAGGTGACAGGAGACCTGTCTTTGGCTTTGAACACAGCATGGCATCACAGTCACTCGAAGAATGTGCTCATGCTTTGACCAAGAAATTTAATTTAGTGCTTTGCTTGATCAACAGGCATCTATAACTTTGTGTCTGAGTTGCAGTCAAGAAGACCTTTTGCCTTCTCTTTTTGATAGGATATTTATAAAACATTCTTTTGGCTAGGGTCCACTTACTGAGGTGGAAGTTATGAAAAGCAGGATGGATTAAATGCAGTGCACTGTGTTTGGCAGTCACTGGGAGTAAGAATGCAGTAGAATTGCTTTTCTTGTTTTTGTGGTGGTTTTAGGAGGGTAGTAGAAACAAGAAGTGCAGTTATTTGTGGTATTTGTGGTGTTACCTCTGTGGTAAAGAGTGGTATTTAGATTCTTGCTTGTCTTTCGTAACTTTTAAACCCTGGCGTTTGTAGTCTTTGAGACTTCCCAGTGCTACAGGTAAAACTAGTTTGAGTCACTCTTAAGAGTTCCTAGATGTAGAAAGTCAAATTGCTAGCAGGATACATTCATAGTAATGTGCTGAGGGTATTAGCACTTTGTTTTTCTCCCAGTATTTATTTTTTGTTTGTTTGAATCATCTGCCAAAAGAAAGACTGGTTTCGATGAGGAGCGCTCTGCCTTGTAGCACATATATATAAGAAATTAAATAGGTTTTATCAATTAAGGGGAAAATACTGAGTGTATATACCAACTTTTTACTCTTAAAATTATGAGCCAGATTCGTTTGTCAAATAAAAGATTTGTAATGGAATTCTGACAATAGTACTCTTGTTAGCAAGGACTAGACTTCACCTACAAAGGAATTGTTTCTACTTCATTGCTCCCAAGTTTGTTTTTAAAGCTAGTTTAGATTTTATTTGAATAGATGTAGTCTAAACTAATTTAATCAGTACTAGCACCCCAAGTCACTCCACACAAAAATCCTTGTAGAGGCTGTGTAGGCAACATTGAGGAACAGATCTGGCTTCAAACTACCCTGGCCTGTCTTTCCACCTGGCTGCTGTTTACCCTGACCAGGTTGTTCTGTTGCCATGTTGAAGGGTTGCACAAGGATGAGAATGAGTAGTTGGGAGGCTGAAGGAAAGTGGGGGCGTAAAAACTCTGTCCTCATGTTAGTCAATGTCTGAGTAGTCTTGAAAAATATTTCTGATTCTCTTTTGGTAACTACCAAAACAACACTATGCTTTGTTTGGTTATTCTTTTATATGAGAAAAGGCAAAAAAAGATTTTTGCTCACCTTGTAATTTACAAGGTATTTGAATAGCTCTGGGTCTGACTTTAATAAAAAAAGGCAACTTAGATGGTAAGAGAAAACAGAATGGATTTTTTTATGAGTCTATTTGATTCTAAGGATATGTTGAAAAAGTAAAATCAAGATTTTGCTGTGTCTCCCCACTCGCCAGAACTTATTTAAACAATTGTCTTGCCATGTGGAAAAGGTCAGCTAAGTACAGCATATGTATTTGCCCGATATGTTTGAACACATTGCCCTAAAGTTTGTTAGACTGTTGTTAGATTTTTTTTTTTTTTGGTCATTTTTCCATCCTCTTCAAAATTGCACTGCTGTTGTGGGAACATGAGCTTCTCTTTCTTAACCCACTTCCTTCACCCACCTCAGACCCTTAAAAAGAAATTGTTGATGGTCACTGCTTTCTATCCCCACAATTAACTTTTTTGACCTTAGAGATTTTCAGTGAAGAGGGCAGACATTTGTTTTCAGACTTCTAAGAAGTTCAGGGGATGCATTCTCCAAGTTAAAAACTAGTGTCCCAGAAGAATGTACTTACTTAAAAGAAAGAGGCTAGAAAAGGGGAATAAATTTGCGTCAGTTTGCATAAACCAGGGGGATAAATTTGCATCAGTTGTTTTGAACTGATCTCTCCTGGAGTGCAGCTTTACTGTGGCCGCTTAAGAACAGGCAGGGCAGGTGGCTCGGTGCTCCTGCTCTCTCCCTGTTCAGCTCTTGGTTGAAGTGGCTCCTGCAAGTGGCTCACAGCTCGGTGCAGTTCTTGGAAGCAGTGGGAGCGTGAGGCTAGGGAAAGTACACAGTCTGCTGTTTCCCTGGGTTAAACGGAACTGCGCCTTCCGCCCGTGTTCCAATTGCTGCGCAGCCGTCTGACTGCAGATGGAGGGGCAGCTTTGTTATCTGGGTAGGAGCATCTAACTTCAGGCCACTGTCAAGAAGCATTGTTCACCCGGCCTACTTCCCTGCTTTTGAGTGAGAAAGCTAATGAAAAAATAAAATTTCCATTGGTAAAGTTGTTTTTTGCCAACTTCTTTTTTTTTTGCTGCCCTGTTACACGTCATTTTGCAAACTTACCAGTGTTAGCATAAGGGGAGTGGAAGGGGCACATGATGGTGAATAGATCCACCCTGGTATCAGCTGTCTGCTTGGCACAGCTGTATCATAAAAGATACTGTAAGTAACCTGTGCTAGAAATTAGTGGCTAGTACATCTACATGGTGTCTTGACTTTGGTGGCAAAGCTTATAAAGAAGTGCTGTAACCTCTGTTTTTCAGCTCCTGTACCCCTCTGTAGTTTGCTGGTCTGTGTTGTGCCAGTTACAAGTGCATACTTCAGGACTGCTCTGTATTTTGAATAACTGAAATTATAAAAGTAGCCCACTTCATACTTTTATTTTCTGGTTGTTTTTAACCCACATTATTTTCATGAGGCAATTTGTAATGTGGTCTTAGGCTGGTTGCCACCTGCAGAACAGAGCATCAGATGAGAATAGTAAGAACTGATGTGTGGAAGGTTGGCAGGATCTTCTGCAACCGGCTTCTTTGTTGGCAGTCAAGAAACTCCATCTTTACCATGTAGCATTTATTCCTGACAAACGTCTCCATGTAGACGAACTTACGGTATTTAGACTGTACTAAGTGTGCTGACATTTACAGCTCTATGAGTGGGAGTGCTGTGGTGGATAATTATATGAAGGTGAAGGGAAGGGCTAGCATAGCCTTTGCTAGGTAGGAAGCTAAAAGATCTGCAAAAGCAGAAGGAAGCCAAAATCATATGACTCTGCAGACATTTGGAAAATAACTGTTTTCAGTCTTAAGAGAATGATTGTTTCAGCTCTGTCATCTATACTTTGTTTCTTCAGGTTTTTTTTAACTTATGCTTTTGTCATTTTTCTTGGCTATCTCTCTTTATCTTGCCAGCTGTGAAGGCATGCTGTTGGCATGCATGCTTTTAATAGATGGGGTTATTTGCAAATGCATTTGTTTCAGGTTGCTGATGTCTGAAGCAAAGCAAAAAAGCAAGGAAGACAGGGAGAGGTGTCGGGCTTGTCTCTGTTGGTTTGGTTTGCCTGGTTTTCCTGCCTGTCTTCTGTCTGAGGTAGCTGTGTGGATGGCTGTATAATTGCTAGCATTGCTGTCCCAGTTGCCCTAGGGGCTGCAGTACTTGACCAGAACAGTTTGAGGATTGCTGTGCTATCCTAATTTAGATGGAATGTTAGAAGAGTTGAAATGATTTTTTTTCTCCCCCTTTCTTCCTGTTCTGTGCAGAAATGTGGTAATTGCTCTGAATTCTTTCTTACTTTGGTGGCAGTGAGTCAGATTCTTAGCTGTTATGTTTGGCAAGGTTTTCTTTTGTGAGCGCGGTAGTGCTGTTCTTCAGCTGGGGACCTGTCCCCCTGCTTCTGTTCGAGGCATGGAGCCCTGCTTGCTGTTTGAACTGTCTGACCCTCAGCAGCACATAGTGAACTCTTATTTTCTGTCTAATGCAGAGGGATTTTTTTAGTAGTAAAACACTTATCATCCTTTGCTGCTGTATGATTCTAAAAAGTTTTAATATTAGATGTGATGGAAGCAGAACTGATGTTGCTTTCAAGAGAGCATTTAGAAATAACTTGCATGCTTTCTTCATGCACTGAAGTATTGAAGAACTGGTTATTGTTTAGACAGGTAACTAATAGTCTCCACTATCCATGTGCTGAGGGACTGTGCAAAATGATGTCAGAGCAGGTGTTTGAACATGTCCACAATTCGATCCATATTTCTAGGAGTTACTCAAGTATGTGTGGACACCTGAAGCAGTTTATCAACAAGCTGAAAAAGAGTTTTAAATTATGGAAACTGAGGCTGAAGTAAATTGGGATTTGCAAACGTCAGTACCACAAAACTCTTGATGTTAGTGATTTAGATGCTCCTACCCTTTTGTGAGCATTGGCTGGCATCACCTCAGCCAGGAAGTCAGTGGAGTGTAGTGGGGGATGTATGTGGTGTTTGTGTCTGAGGAGGAAAGGTAAATGATTTGTCCTTTGGAAGGAGGGAGGACTAAAGGAGTGTGTAGACTAGTGTTTTCTCTGCAGGGGTGCTTGCCAACCTTGGGTCATAGTTTTGTGGAAATAATGCCACTTGAACAAATGGACTCGCTACCTCTTGGTAAAATTTTACAGATATTTGAGAGTAAACATGCAGATCCAAGAAATAGTATGAGACACCTGGAAGACTTGGTCAGTCTTTCTGTATGCTAAAAAATTAGATTTGGCATATTGCTTTTGCCTGGAAAAGGTCTGTGTTGCAAACTGTGTTTTTTAAATGATTTGGCTTCCTTGAAACAAGCTGTTTGAGGGAAGAGTGCTACAGAGTTAACATGCTGCTTTAACCACGCACAGCTGTGGAGGAGGTTTTGAGCCCAGCATGATTACTGAACATTGGACTGTTTTTTGTTCACAATTATGGCATTGTCAGTGCACTTTAGAAAATTACTTTATTTGAAATTTGCTCACACTAAATCTTAAAAAAATAAAGCTCTCTAGAAGCATCATGAGGTAAAATTGCTTAGAGTATTGTGCCTTTGCTATATTTTTTCCTTTCTTGTTCCCCTATTTTTGTCCCTCCAAAAGTCTATCATTATGGAAAGACAGTTAAAACTTGGCTCAGCCCCTTCTATCCTGCAAGACTAAATTGTTCTTAAGGCAAACCAGTTTAATTGTATTCCAAATGCTTCCTTTTCCCATTGTTTGTTTCTATTAGGTAAATGGTCCCGGTGGGGATAGTATCTTCAATTCCTTGTATGTCCAAAGCATTATTATGTTTCAATCTGATTCTGCTAGCATTATATTGTGCTGGGGCAGCAAGACAATGGTGTGCATTGGTTTGGTTTATTTTTTTTTTTTCTAACATAACCAAAGTTTTCTCTATAGCTATTTTGGTCTTGGATGCACAGTAAGTCTCGCTGTCTGTGCTCTAAACATGACCGTGTTAGAAGAACAAATTGATGCTGGATGCAGATGGCACCCATGTCCTGGAGCTGTACTGTAGGAGTATCTGGGAATAATCTTGTAGTAATGCTACTGCTGAGCTTATGGGAGGTTTTGGGGATAGGAAGCTGTTTTTCTGAACAAACTTCTTTTTTCCGTGATCTGTATCACTGGCTTTGGGAATGATTCCAGGAAGTGTCCTGTAATAATTGTTCTTTGAAAAACTTCTTTTAAGTTTGTGTTGCAACTGCAGGGCTGTAAACTGAGGGATCAAAACTGAAGCCATCTTTTCAGTCCTTTCCATTTTTTCTGTTAAACGGTGACATGTTGCTCCTGCTTATCAACTTCTTCTACGAGACAACAATCCTTGACATTTAACTGCAGGGTCTGCAGAAACCTCTCCAATTCATTTGTCCCACTGAGGGGAGCCCTGCCTTGCACAGGCAGGCTGCTGCTGTAAAATGAAGTGATGCCTTGCAGCCCTATCTCCCCCTCCTCTGCCCCCAGTCTGGTCTCTTTTATAAAAGGGTTTGGAAAACCTTCCTCCTCCTTGCCTGGCCCTGTGTCCAAGGGGAGTTGTCTGTGAGCAGGGCTGGGCCTCTGGCCTTATCTCTGTTGTCAGAGCTGCCTGCCTGGTAGGTGGCAGTGGGGGCAATGCTTTTTGAATGAGACTTTCCTGTGCTTAGGGAGGCCCTTGTTTTTTTGTTTTAACAGCTTCCTATTGTTTGAAACAGCAGGTTATCCCCTCCCATACTATTCTAGCTCTTTCCTCCTCCCTTAAATATTTTTTCTGTGCAAGTATTAATCAGAGCAGTTACTCTCACAGTGAGTCCTCAGTTTTCCCAGCTTGCTCTGATCTCCAGCTTCTGTTGTGATACCAGTGTGGAGTCCACACAATAACTAGAAAGCAGTTTCTGAAGGTAGGTCTTTCTGATTTGTAATTCAGCATCACCACCACTGTGACATGACTGTTTTGATTGAATTCAAGTTGTCATAGGAAGTCTCTCTTAGATATGATACTAAAAGACAGAAAATTCTGCTTTTCAATGTGGCTGGTTTTTGTTTCTAAGATACCAAGAAAGAGTATTGCTTCAGTTCATTAATAGTTTGCTTTTTAGTGTTCCAGTCCTGTAGGTAATGGTGTTTCATATGTGTACATGTTATTTATGATGTTCTACCTCTGTGAAAGGTACTTGCAATGTACTAAGACATAAGCTGCCTCTGGTCTACCATGCCGTAACTTTTTCTGTCTAATAGTATCCATGATAAATTTGAAGATATAACCAATCAGAATCTCTTCTCACTATATCAATTGTTACATCTGGAAAGGATATTGGCAGTTCATTTCCCATCCCTCTTATTTACAGTGTAAGAATTACTTAGTCAGAAGCACTCTAGACTGCTTTTTTGGTAAGTTAGATGTGTTTTTCCTTCCCTCTACTTGTTGAATTCTGTGTAAGAAAGTTGATAATGAAATGAGGTACTAAACACATGCAGAGCTTTTCTATTATTTTAATGTGCTAATTTATAAAAATCAACTTGCTTTATCTGTTTTCCTGATCCCCTGCCTTCTGTCAAGTGTCTTGTTTCCAAAATTAGTAATAGTTTCATGATTGTTTGAAGTCTGTCAGTACTGTTTCATACTTTTTGTGGTTGAGCTTAGCAAAAAGTATGTATTTGTTTAAATTTCTAGATTTGAAAAAAAAAGAACCCAAACCCCTCACACTATTTTGATACATTTGGTGACACTAAGCAGGAGTTCTAATTCCACAAAATGATAACTCCAGTTCTAGACTCAGAGGGTGAAGGAGGGGGGAATAATCTATGTATCACTCAAGTACTTGACATTCAGTATAATAAACATTCTGCCTGTTCTAATGCATTCCAGATTTTTTTGAAGGAATAACTTCTCAGGCAGCCTAAAACAGACAAGAATTACAAAGACATTGATTATACTATTCAGAGGCAGGATTCATCTGATCCATACCTGGAAGATGAAGTCCCAATGTCCTTGCCCTAACTATAACTTCTTGATAAGCTGATTCAGGCCACTAACCTAGTAGGAAATAAAGCAAACTGCCTCCTCCCCTCTTGCCATCCCTCCAAATGTGCTAATTTTGTGAGCTGAATTTGCTTCTCTGTGCCTAAGTGTGAACTACCTGCCCCAGAGTGCTCCTGTGGAGGGGGAGAAGTGCCCTCTTGGTGGCCCCAAGATTTTGGCTTCATTTGGTTATTTAATAGAGTTCCTCTCGGAGGTTGTCTGAGATTATACATCCTCTTTCTAGAGCACTGTATTTCATGGGAGTTAGAGAAGCCGTAGGCTTTTTTATTACTAGTATTCTAACTGACAGTTCGGAAACCTTTTGGGATTTTATGACAGAGAAGTGTTGCACTGGACCTACAGAAGTTTGTGTTTTCTGAAGTTAATTTATAATGTAGTTATGTCTATAGGTTATTACAGTAGTCTCAAGAGTTTTTAGGTGTCTTAAAAACCTAAAGAGAATGATTCCAGGTTCAAGAGCTCTCTGTTTAAGGCCAGAGAAACATGACAAACAGCCTGCGGAGTGAAGGAAGCAGACTGTGGTGGCTGTCAAGATGAACAATGGTTTTGGCACACCTGCTGCTTTGCTGCTGAGCTTCTCTGTGCTTGGCAGGAAAGGAGTGATTTGGAGGATAACCAGATAGTTTTGTAGATGTTTTTGGTATGTTTCCATCTTCTCTGAGGGAGAGAAAACAGAAGGACTTGTTTTATAATGTAACTAATGGCTGGTTGAAGTCTGGGACCATAAACTTTTCGGGCAGGATTTAATAATGCACTTAGAAATGTAGAAGTCAGTATTATGCTAGACTCGAGGGCCCTCAGAAGGGAGTGCAGGGAGACTGATTTACCATGGGAAGGGGGAATAGTTGGATATAGTCAAAGCAATGTGTTAGAGAAATTATTGTTCATACTGCCCTTCTGAGTAGATGTAAACATAATAAGTAAAATTAAGAGAGATGAAACAAATGCACTTGGAAGATGTTTTTTTCTGTATGACAGTTTTTTAACTCCATCATGTTCTAACTGATGGTATTCCCTTGATGCTTCTCCTAGAAGTTGATACAGATGTAAGATGTGAGACCAGATTATCAGATTAGTCATATTAATAATCTTTTTAAGTGATGCGTCATGCCATACATATTTATACAAACTTTCTCTGAAGCGTCTCATGTGCATGATTTCACAAGAGGTATTGCTGTCCTGAATTGTTGAGTACCTGGGCCACCAGTCTATAGGAGTTGGAGAGCTTAGATGTACTAGGAAAAAATGAGAATGCTGAAAAGCTGGAAAAACTTACTTTTAGTCTAGCAAAGAAAATGCCTCTAATACTGTACCTTTTGGCTCAAGCTCAGAGCAGTTTAACTTCAAATAGAGTGAGTTCAGTTCTGATGGATGAGAAATGTAAGATTTTTCCAGATCATCCATTGACTTGCACATGTGCATGCACACGTGTGCATGATTTATTTTATTTTCTTAATCACAGAGGAAGGATGCATAGACTCTTAATCTGGATAAAATATTATTTTTTCCTGTTTCCCTTACAGGTGTGTGTATAAGGAAGTGTTGTGTAAGACTTGATGTAATGCTGGTTAAGCAATGGATAATAATTATAGTAACAGTGTGTCTGAATGCTTTTGTCTAGTAGTGATGGAAAATTTTGTAAATGATTTATCAAAAAAGCATTTATCTTGGTGTAATGACATAACTGAAAACACCATTGTGGTGTGGTATATAACCTTTGTTGATAAGGTTAGCTGTTACAGATGTTGCTTTCCCAGATGTCAGGTGATTGTTCCTTCAAGCCTGGTTATTCTGAAGGGAGAGGACTTTTAAACAGGACCGCGTTTGGTTTTGACCTTTTATTGCCTTGCTGGTGTTCTGGATCTTTTTTTTTTCTGCACCAAGTTGCTAATGGAACAGTTGCATCTCTTCAGCAGCTTCTTATGTAGCCAGCATATTGTCTGGGGAATTTTGGGGAAAACAAGTTCTATTGTACAGCGTTACAATGCTTGTAGACGCCAGCCTGGAGCAGTATCAGCTGGTCTTGCACTAACAGGATTTGGCAAGAGAAGGTGTGGGCAACATGTGACTGCTGTGCAACTGGAAGGTGAAGATTCTGTCCTGTGACCAGCTCCAGGAGATCATAGAGAGTGGTGACTGTGTAACCTGTATGGGGGCCTGCAGGAAGAAGTGAGCCTTAGGGATCATTTTGGATTGCCATGGCAGGATATGGAGTCCTCCGCAGTTTTTGAGATGGATGTACCTAACCCTTCTGCTGTTATGAGTTCCCAAAAGACTGAAAGTATTTTAACATCAGAAAAGTTGTATTTAAATAGTAATAGAAATGTTACTTTTTTAAAAAGAGAAAATTTTTTAAAATCTAGGGAAGACAAAATGGAAATAGGCTTGTGTGCAAGTTTACTGTTACCAAGTATGTCTCGCCTGCCCAGCCTGTCAGTCACTGAGTGGTTCCAAATGTCTTACTGGAAAGTTTGTGCTAAGACCAGCCATAGCACACAATCCCTGGAGCTTTCATCTTTAAACACCCTTGGTATCTCCCCATGAGGGCAGGATGGGACTGTACACCTGCCCCTAGGGGTGCTGCATGATACAGCCACACTCTTAAAGAATTACGCCCGTAATTAGGAGCCAGAAACCAAATGCTTACATAAATGTTATCATCCTGAGACCCAGTTACTTTCCTGTTCCCTACTATGTGTGATGGAGTGGAAGAACCCCTAAAGCTGCTATTGTCTCTTGCCTGAGACCTTTCCCCAAAGCTTCTCTGTGCTCCAGTGCTGTTCCCTGAGGCACTTTGCTTACGGAGTGACACACATCATTGTAGGCTGGGCATTTTTTCTCTGGGGGGGAACAAAAAAGATGAACCGAGTACACAGAATATAAGACGCAAGTTTAGGAAGCTGTGCTTTCTGAATTTCATGTGTTCTGTGCTGGACTAAGCCAGAAGCTGCTTAATCCTTTGTACTTAACATTGCAGCATTCCTGGGAATCCCTATTTAAAGGATATGTGGGTTGTGTTTAGTTTCACAAGTGATTTCAGCCAGTGCAAGATCAGATTTGGGAGAGTAACAGAAGTAGCTGCTTGCTTTTTTGTAGAGCTCAGACCCACAGAAGCATTGAAAAAGTTGAATTACTGCTGAAAGGAATTAAACTGAATCTCTAAAGTAAGCATACTTTTTTTCTTTTTTTAACAATACAGGCTGAAATCTTATTGTCTGATGTTGAGCTAGTCTGCAGTTTTCTCTAGGTACTCTTTCAGTGTTGAAATTAGTGGCTTTAACATTTGTTGTTGGCTGGGTACTTCTCAGTCCTGTCAGGACAGGCCTCCTTTTTGTGTATGAAAGCTCGTGCACATATCCCTAAATTTGCTTCTTGTCAGTCTGTTTTAGAATAACAACAGCAAGAAGTTTCATTAGAGGTGTTTTCCTTTCTTCATGTACTAGTTGGTTAAATGTATTATAACTTTCCTGGGCATCTTCAGAATTGTTTTAATTTTATCTTTAACAAGTTTCTTTGTTAGCTAAGAGAAGAACTCTTGTGACCTACCTCTTCATGATCTTTTCCTGCCGATGAGCAATCCACAAATAATATGGAAAGGCCCCTTTCAGGGTATATATCTCCTCTTGAGTGCTGCCTGGAGCTTGGTTTTTTTTCTAGCTGGGAGATGTTTTGGTTTTTGGGGGGACATAAGGGGGTTTGGGTTTTTTGTTTAGATGGGTATGGCGTTTTTTGGTGGGTTTTTTGTAGGGAGCTTCTGGTGCTACTCAGTTGGGTCATTTTATTGCCAGGCAGAGGAAAAAAAAAATCAAAGCTGTTGACATCATTCTTCTTTTTCTTACCCCAACACCCAACTGGTCTGTTCAGCTTGTATTATACTGCATTTGCACTGCTTCTGTGACCCATTAGGACAGAGCCTGCTTGTGCTTAACAAGAGTCTCTTTCATGCTTTGTGGATCTCTCCAGGCCACAGCAGGACACAAAATAATCCCTTTTACATTTGGTAGTTCCACAGTACTTTTCTGGTGAAGATAAAATAACCCTTCTGAATGAAAACAATACCATAATCTCCATAAGCTTGGTTTTGATAGAAGGAAATTGTGTCATTGTTTCTGCAGCTTCTAAAATGAACAGCAGTTGGTTTGGGTTTTTCTTCCCCAGGAGATTACTTACAGATTTTAATATTTTAAAATCTTGGGAAGAGTGTTATAAGTTTTTTATACAGTATGCAATTAGTTTCTTATGGTAATGTCTGTTAAAACTTAGAGAACCAGTTTTTTTTGAATCATAACTTAAAAATTTCAATTTGTATTTTGAATTCAGCGAGGCCAGATTTTTGTGAAAGTTTATATGCAATCTCATGGCTTCACCTTATTATAAGTTTGAACATAAAATAAAAGATCTCTATTTCAGAAAATGTGTTTGTACTACAATCTGCACACATGAAGCTTTCATTTTTGTCTACTAGGCATATTCTCTAATGTTTGGGTTTCTGAAATGTTTGGCAGAGTAACTGTGTATGACAAAGATGGCTGTTTTAGCCATCTTCTCCAACTTTCACATTGTGAGATCTATTAAACTTTAAAGGCTTTTTTTCCAATTTTTCAGAAGATGTTTTGTACCAGAAGAATTCAAGCAATTTATCTATTTGTAAGGGCTTCTCAATGAAAGTAAAATTTCAAGTAATGGAGGTAGCTGAACATCCTGTTATACGAGGGTTCCTTTCCTGTGTTTGTAGGAGCCATTTCATGACTTTGCCTGTATTTGATGTTTAGCTGTGAGTTTAGGATTGTTGTGCATTAAGTTATTATCCTCTTTTTTTCAAAACTCACAGAGACCTGAGGAATGGCTCTTTACTTTCTGAGGTCCTATGATGGACAGTCTGCAGCTGGGGAGAGGCACAGTATGTGCACAGCTCTTGGCTCAGCCAGCAGTGGGCCAGTTGGCCAGGTCTAGTCTGGGGCTGCAGGAGCCATGGCAGCATATTACAGACACTTTATTTGCTAGTTTGGGTTGTAAAGGCTTGAGGTATGGTCATGTCTATTTACTTCCTTTTTAGAAAAGGACAAGACCCAGCTCATCAGCTTGCAGAGACAATATTTTCCTCTGATTTCCCTAAATGCATTGATGAGATGTTTCCTTCTGCTGGCCTCCTACTTGATGGGATGTTCTGATTAAGTAAGCTTTTTCTTGTGGTGTGTGCAAGTGTTTTTCCTACTCAAGTTCTGAAGTCTTCAGTGAGTTTCAAAGTGAATGCTTCTCTATACAGAGCCAAATTAAGCAAAAATTAGTTTCCCTGTTCTTACTAGTTATACTTAATCCTCTAAAACTACATAGTAATGATCTTAAACTCAGCTTATGCATGTGTGTGCACACTCGTGATTCTGCTGAAATGTTATTTATAGCTATACAGCACAGATGATTGCTTAAAAAAGAGGAATAATCAGCATGTTGTGCATGCTGGGAGCATTTGCTTTATATTTTTATGTGAAGTATGAATCTATATAACGTTCTGCAGTGCAGCAGTGCTCCTTCTGCTTGTCAGTTTTAGCAAAAGAGGAAAAAAATGATGTAAGCATTTAATACTGGGACCCAGCAAAGGCACCATAAACTGCTGCTCACTCTGCCTTTACTCTCTGTTTTTGTGAGTTCCTTTATGCTGCTTTAATTTTGCACCTTGGTGTGTCACTAGTCTGTCAAGAACCTGAGAGTTACAGTCTGTCTTGGTACGTGGTAATGGTGGTATAGCTAAAACACAAAATACATTGAATTAATACTTTAATCTATAACTATTATTTTAATACCAAATACTGTCCTGAGCAAAGAAGGAGGGAATAAATGTTTTTATGGTACTAAAGAATACAGTATCTGGCCCCAGCTGTTGATCACAAGGGAGGTGGGAATTGTCTGCCCACCTCTGTGGAAATTTTCACTAGCCAGTGTTATCAAAAGGTCTGTTATGTGCATGTGTTGAGGAGACTGGTTTGTGCCCTGATGTCATCTTTATCTTTGCCCTTGAGCACTACCAGGAGAGAGCAGTGCATTGCAGTATTTAACTTTGGGATTCCTAGCACATCAACAGAAAGACCTGTTTTTCCACCCAAATGCTGTCCATCTGTTTGATCACAGTTTGTTACTACTCTCAATGTGTTGCTGCCTTTGCTTCATCTTTGTTGTGTTTCCTTTGAAATCAAAAGTACTAATGGAGCCGGACTTCTTCTGTTCGCCTGTTTTCCTGCAAAATCTGTTTCTTGTGTGGTTGTTATTCTGTGGATGGATGTGTGTGTATTTCCACATTGAAACATATCAGAAATCATTGCTTTATAAGAGAGTTTAATGAAACAGAGGGGTTTGTGGTGCTGTGATGTGAACAGTGTATGATTTGGGAGTTGATTGCTACTGACTTCTGTTTTAAGCAAAGAAAGGGGTGTGAAGATTGATGGGAGAACTCACAGTAGCATTTAGAAGTAGAACTCACAGTAGCAAAAATGGTAGAACTCACAAGGTAGCAATTACATATGAGGAAGAATTCAGTTCAGCAATGAAAATCTGCAAAGTCTGGAGAAGAATGGCAGCGGGATTTTAGGATTTAAAAAGGTATCAGTCATTAAGCCATATGTTGTTGAATAATGCTGACTACTTGTGAAACCTTTTAGGGCTCTTAAGTCATTGTTGGACTGGAATTCACAAGCCAGAATACAAATCCCTTGTTTTTTTGATCAGTGGTTTTATTAGTGCAAGAGAAATGAGATTGTTAATAAGGTGCCATATGAAAATGGGCCTTGAAATCTTTTGGCAATAGCTGATGGCTGTAAAATACAGAATTTTGCAATTAAAATGTTTGTATCTGGAGACTGAATCAAATACTAAATTAATCTTGAAGCTCCACTTTGGAAAGCCAAGGTAAAGATTTGGAAAGGGAATAACTGGTAGCAAGAGGCTGGCTGAGCTCTTGAGTCAAACCAGAACCTTCCATTACACCATAGAGTTGACAGCTGCCTATTTGTCATGTTTTCTTGTGTTACCCAGGATTGATTAGTGATGTTTAACTGCTTTTGAGCAATTGCATAACATTTGAAGCTGCTGTGTTTTCCCCATTTATCCAAACTGCACAAGTTCCATGTAGAATGAGATGGAAAGCTGGTTTCACCCTACCCTTCTCCTTTGAGAAATGTCCAGCACCAGCCTGGAGTAAGGTAGAGTGTTTTTTAAATATAGGCTTGGGAGAATAAACTTAGGTTTCATATAGAAAGTAATAGAAAACTTGAGCATAAGCATTCTGGAAATCCAGGTAAGTTAAAATGTAGGCTTTTATTCTCATGTACAGCAGTCTTAGTCGAACAACTGTGAAGGATGGATCTGAAAGGAGTGCAGATGGTTTTCAAAGGGTTTGAATTTATTTAGGACTGGGCAGACTTTCTTATATATATTCCTTGCCTCTCCAACTGTCAGAGAAAAGTTGCTGATATAACAGGGTTGTGTAACATAAAGGTGGCTGCTGCTTCCAAAGGATTTTGGAAGTAGGACCGGTGGGCTTGTCTGCCTCCATTCCCTGTAACCTCCACAGCAAATGCATATGCTGGAAGTACCATGATGCATGACATCAATGGTTATTAATATCATGTTTTTTCTGTCAGTAGAACTTTTATCTGGGGAGCGAAATGTGTTTTGGCAATAAGCCCCACAGAAAGTAAGTAATGTGGCATTTGTATCTTTAGCTCTGACCTCCACTCTCTCATTGTTTGTCTTTGAACAGAAGCCCTTTATGACTCAATTATTTTATACTGTGCTTTTATCAATTGCAGTTTTTAAGGAGATATGCTTTACTCTAGAAACTTCTGGGTCATTTTGCAGGTTAAGTAATTGTTGATGGAATAGGCTGTAATGCTGGCTTTAGATATTGAGAGTTGTGCTTGGACTTCTTACTTATTTTTTAATTATAATTTGGTTTTGAATAATTGTCACGTTGTACTGGAGCTCCTTACCAGATGGGTTTTAATAGCTTTTCACATTATTTGAGAGGCAGCTGGATATTTTAAGTCTTCTTAACTGTTTTATGAAAGTCTGCACACAGCTACCTTACTGTCTCAATAGCTGTGTAGGATAAGTGACATACTTTTCCATTACTTTGAACAAAAGTCTGTGTGGTTGTCAGCACAGAACACAGGTGTTGATCAGCTGAGGTCCTTATTTCAGAAAGGGCTGCAGAAAAGACTGCCAAGACTGTAACCTTTGAGGAGAATCTTCTGCATTTCAAAGCCAATGGCTTTCTGCTGGGTTTTTTTCCCCCTTTTTTTCCTTTTTAACTGTGAAAGATGCTCTTTAAATAGATTTGGCTGACTGTCAGGCTTAAAATCAAATGATTCAGATTAGGTAAGTGTTTGCAAGATTTCATTACACTGCTTTAAGGGGCAGTCCACCAGAGTTTTATAAAACCTACAAGCAATTTGGATGAGGAAGTTGGAGAATGTTTTGCTATAAAGAATATTTTCATGCAGTATAAAGCTATACTTGACCCCAGCAGCTTACAGAGTCTCACTTAGGAGTGTTTCTGCAGAATGTGGTCTCTCCATGCGTCTTGTTGGTCTGAGCAGTTAACAGGAATGTTGAGTGGGTTGGATTTAATGTATCATGGTCTATTGGTTGTTGGTTTGAAAAGTTGGTATAAAAACATATTCTTTCTTCATAAAATTGTTCAGTTTTTTTCTTTCCTATGACTATAGAAGCATTAAGTTATCTATAGAAATGGCAACATTGCCACATAGAGGAAATACATTCCTAAAAGGTGGTTGACCCATCAGTATTTTGACTACAGTTTCTTCTATAGGTTGATAGGCTGTATAAATACGGTGGTACAGTGGTAGGGACCAAAAATATTTGTTATGCTAGTTTTTCTTGCTGTTCTGTCTAGTCTTTTCTGGTTTTGTTTGCATTATCTTGAGGTGATCTCTCAGAAATGGCTTCACTGTGTATTCTGGAGAAACCTGTAGTGTTTGATAAGGCTTGCTGTATCAGTACTCTCTGAAGTACATCCATGGATTTGGGGAAATGTGTTTTTAGTCTTCACCCCAAGATAATTTTGATGGTCTTTAGCAGGAACTTTTAGCCAGACATTCAGATAATCTGCTTCCAATAAATGGAAGGATTTCTCTGGTGTTTGAAATAGCATTTATCATAACTTTAGCAAACTTGATTTTCCAAAAAGGCTCTGGGAAGTTAGTCTAGTACTCAAAGTTTTGTCTTTACAACGCTTTGGGGACTGAGAATTGTGCAATAGCATATGGAAAACAAGGAAGACCAGTATGAGTCTGTTGTGGGCACCAGTGGCACTGTGAGGTGCTGTCAGTTCCCAGTTCCTGGTTCCACCCAGTAGGCTCAAGTAGCACAGAGCCAGGTAATCAGGTTGTTCCTTTAAGAGGAAGACTGACAGATGGGTGCAAGCTTGACAGCAGAAGTATTACAGATTCCTCCCTGCCCCTTTCTCCCAGCAGAGCCATCAAGGCTGAGAAATGCATGCATAAAGCAGAATTTTTTTCCCCTTGGTTGTCCAATTTGTACTGTGAAAAAATTCTTGGCAACAGAGATTAAGGTAAATCTACCTTTTTGTAGTTGCACTTTGTCTAGGTGAGCAAATAAATCTGTCTTGTATTTCTGGCTGGCTAAGAATCTCAAAAAGAAGACATCCTCAAGAGGAGGAAATAATCTCCTTTTGCTTCTGTCAGGTCACTGCCCTCTTCACTCTTCACCCAGCCTCATGGTTATTTGGTGATGGGAAGTTTTTCCACCCCTCTCTTTTATTTCATTACCTTCAAGATGGAATTTAAACTGACTTGCAAAGCTGACTATCTTTTGGGATGTGTAAACTAAATGAAGACTGTAATATTGATATCTCTGCAATTATAGTTTAATCCATGCAGAAATTCACAAATACTTTCCTCATTGCAGGTACATGGAGAAAGTGTTTTCTTAAGCCTCTATTTCTGCAGTCTTTCCATCTAGCTGAGAAGAGCTGTGGGATTATTCTTGTGCCTCTTCACTGAAAGAGTCAAACTCAGGAGTCATCTGGGTGAAAACTTTCAACAAAATCTGTTGTCTTGGACAAGTCTGTCATTTTTTATTATCGAAAAGATCTTGGCTTCAAAGCTGTTTCTCACCTTTTTAGGTTTCAGAGGTGTTGCAGCATGTGAAGGCATGATTTGCCCTCAACACCATTAATCTACTCCCTAGCATCAGAATAGGTGGTAGGATACTGTGGGAGAGGAGTCTCTTCTCTAAAATCAGACACATTCACATATTGAAGCATTTACTTTGTTCTGTGTTTTGAAAGTTTTTTTCAGAAATAAGGTAATAAACACTAAATTCCAGACCTCTGCTTTTATTTAATAGTGTGATAAATACTTAATTGGCGGTTTCAGTCATACATAGTGCTGTATGGAAGCATCTTTGTTCCTAAACAGGGTTGTTCTAATTCAGCCACATGCTTGGACTGGGGGTTCAAGCAGTAGCCTAAAATCTTTGGGTACATGAGTCTGCAGTGAGAGAGGGGTGTTACATTCCACACACCCCTCCTCTTCACCCCCAAAAATGAACAATGATAGTGGAACCTTGCCAGAGAATAAAGGATGCAACTTGAGATGTTACGTTTCTGTGTGATTGATTCAGCAAGGGAATATGGGGGTAAACAGGTCTTGAAATCTTCTGTGGTACATCTTGTAGAGAGTTGTGCTCTGCTATCAAAGGACAGACTTCTTCAGGCCAGAATTATGTGCTGAACCATGGCCAGCTTTGCTCTGGGGTTGTGTTGCTGCAGTGATGCCCTGTGCCTCTCTCATCTCCTGAGCCTGTCTCTGTGGCTGGGAGCCCTCCTGCCTACCCAAAGGAAGCTGCTACAAAGCAGCAGGAAGATCTAGAATGCTAGGTTTGCTTTCTTCATTGTATGTTCTTTATCTATTTTTAATATTTTATTTACTCCTTATTAAAACATTTGTAAGCTGTTTATAAAATATGAGATGTATTACATTGGTAAGTTTTTTAGCGGTTGGCACAGTGCAAAGCTGTAATCTGGAGATCTGGTTTTGTCCTAACTGGGTGATTACCAGCTTAAGTGTTTTTTTGCTTGTTCTTAGCTTTGCAAAGGCTGTGTAGCCAAATGAGCAAACTGAACGTGCTCCTGTGAGCAGTCGTGGTAGGAAGAAGTCAGTTCTGCTAAGCCTATGCAGAATCAGCACAGGTACTAAGCTTGCATGGTTACTGTGAGGGTTCAGGCCAGCTTGAAGTAGTCTTGCTGCAATGGCAGGTGAACTGTGAAGCCTCTAGTCTTGAATTTTGTTCCAAGACAATAAAAATAAATGAAAAAATGTATCCACTTTGTCATATCTGATGTAGCTTTGCTCAAAAATTATTCAAAAGTTAATTTTAGAGCCCATTTTGAGAGCAGAGTCTTGTTTTGTGCTTCAAGTCCACTGTATAGGTGCAGCTCTCAGCTGTTCTGGGCATGTTTTGGGTTGTGTTTTTCTTTCTTTGTAGGTGCTTTGGGAAGAAGACCAAGTGTTTGGCTCAATGGTTTTTGTGAGGCAGCATAGAGCCTGCCTGTCTCAGTTCGTCACACATGGCACTGCTCTGTCTGTGACACACAGGCTTACAGCTATTGCAAGTGGTGTTGCTTTACAGAGATCCCTAAATTCATGCCTTAATAGCTCACACAGTATGGTTGGCTCATGGTTCATTAAGGAGCTGAGCAAAGAAAGGGGGCTGAGGCTGAAATTGTTTTGAAATGACTCCGGTATAAGTTGAGCGCTCAGGCATGTTGCACGACGGGCACAGTACTGGTCTGTGTCTGCAGGCTTGCAAGCACGTCTGAAATTTTGCATGGCACACTGGCAACCAGGAGGACTCCTCATCTGTGAGTAGGTATTTGCCTGCCTTTAACAGAAGTACAAACCAAGTATTACTAGAGGGGAATGTGTTAGGCTGCTGTAACACATTTGCAGGTATTTAGGAAGTTCTCTGTTTTGAGAGGAGATGAAAAATTTGTAATTGTGTGGAAAATGATGAACATGCCCTCACAGATACCCAGGGTATCTTTGTAAGGTATTATACTCTCAGTTAATTTTTGCTGATGTTCAAACCCTACGTATGTCTATTTTGTAGTGAGTTCGTGCTGCAATTATTACTTAAAAGCATTTGGATTAGGGTCGTCTTGCTCATACCAGCGCTAATAGGTAATTTCAATCGTTATTATGTCTATTGAAAGTGGTGTAATTCTAGATGTCATTGGGAATGCCCCTGGAAAATAATGTGCAAGTTTCTGTAAATATAGGTGGACTACACTTGAGAGAACTTAAAAAAATGTGTTGTCATGAATCTGGTAGTTCCTGTGTCTAGAAATTTCTTAAATAATTTTTTTTTCAGTTTCTTGTAGATGAGGGAAAAAGTGAACTCATGGTGGGAGGAGCACTTTCTGTTGAATAATTGTTCTGGCTTCTTCAGAAGCTTCTATGCCTTTCATAAGGCATCATATATCCCATGTACCTAGATTAAATAGCATTTTAGAGGTACACATAGTTTCTGGTGAAGGAAATTTGGAGACTTTTTTCTGGAGAGTGCAGTGGAGCGATGAGCCTTGTGCCTTCCATGTTCAGTGCAAAATCCCAGTTCTAGAGTGGAGAATGTGCTGGCATCTATTCATAGAACCACAAATCCTCTTGTAACTGTTTGAATGAATAAGATACTATTGAAAAAAAATAACACTACAGGATTGTAAAGGTTATGTTTGACTTGGGGTTCCCTTGAACATTGTGGTTTGTTTTTTTAATCTAGTTTCCTTCTTAACCTTGCCAACATACTCCAAGCTTCCTTGCTCTTACATGCTTTTCTTAGAATCCTCTGTTCTTTTCCATATTATTTTATTTTTCTGGGTGGAGGAAGGTTTATATTTTTTGCTTTGTCTCTGAAGATTCAGTGTATTGTGGGAGGTGAGGCAACACTGGTCTTGGCAGAACACCACAAAACCAAGAGAGTTATTAAGTGACGCAAGCCTTTGATTATTTTTCTCTCTCAAGCTTTCTGGCACGGCTGGGCATTCAGATTGCAAAAGGAGGATCGGGAGAAGAAATTTCTAAAGATCGCAAGCAGAATTAGAAGAACTTTATCGGAAACTTCTTGCTGCTTTAAAGCTCTTCGCTCTCAAGTTGTGGAGTTACTTCTTTTTCCCCTGTGAGGACAATGTCTCTTCCATCACTCAAGATACATGTAACTGAAAGGGAGCTGCCAAGGTTGTGTTTTGGTTTCTTTGCTCCCTTACTAACTGGATTTTTCCCATGTTCTTCAGGAGGATTATAGAAGGATTACAGAAGCTGTGTTTTTTGGGGGTGTGGGAGGAAGTTGCTTTTCTCGTCTTGAGTCTGGGACCTTATTGATTTGCCATTTGTTCTCTGAAGTTACTGCCTATTTGGAAAAGGGAGAAGCTGCATAACATGAACTTGCACAACCATGGATTCCTTCCCTTTGCAAATGTTGTATGTGGCTGCTTTTAAAGGAGGTTTTTGCATGCATAAGCAGCAAATGAAGAATAGCATCCCAGGCTGGATTTAAAAGAAGCAAACTCCTTGAGTCCTGGCAAAAGGATAAATACTGTTTAAACTGTAGTTTAAGGAAGACTAGGTGTAATTCCAGTTTCAAATTTTCTGAAAGGAAGCATCTGATCAAGTCAAATACTCTGCCAGCCTAAACCTGCATTTTCTACAGTTGAAACTGGAAGATGTCTTGGAAAAGAAATTACTTTTCTGTGGGTCGGGGCAACGTACAGGGCATGTTTACTCCACGAAATACCACCTCAATAGCACCCAGTAAAGGTCTCAGCAATGAACCAGGACAGAACAGTTGCTTCCTGAATAGCGCGCTACAGGTAAGAGCACAGAATAAAGAATGTTTCTGGTTTTGCCCTCTGTCTGTTGCAGTGTTTTCCTAGGCACTGTGCAACAAATATAGCCAAACTTGAGTACATAGCTGTTGGTGGGCCTAGATAGAATGAAGTTACATTTGGAAAAGCAGATTGAGTTATTGAACAGCTTTTTAATTTTCAGGTTTTCCTAGTGAATTCAATAGCACTTACACAGTCGTCATTTACTTGAATGTCTTGTTTGTGTAAGCTTGTAGAATTTCATCCAAAGCTACAAATATACATAGAAAATGTTTTTCAAATAATAGGATATTGCATAGCTTGCAGAATGTATACTCCTTAAAAGTAAATTTAACTTTTGTTGAACCACTCAAGGTTTGATAATAACTATACAAGATCCATTTTATGTAGTTCAGTTTTCTTTCTGGCTGCTGCTTTGTAGCTTAGTTTAAACGACTGAATGTTTACCTTTTGATTTAGAAGAAAAACCTTTTCTGGTGCCAAATTCAGTGAAGTGGTATGGCTGCTGTAGAGGTGTTGTCACCATTT
The DNA here is from genome assembly GCA_013396995.1 of Dicaeum eximium. Taxonomy (NCBI): domain Eukaryota; kingdom Metazoa; phylum Chordata; class Aves; order Passeriformes; family Dicaeidae; genus Dicaeum; species Dicaeum eximium. The sequence continues at coordinate 1,110,833 of VWZP01006707.1, read as the reverse complement.
TAGATGCTTTGAATGTCTGTGGTTGAGATTCAATCATTTTGGCAGCAGGGCTTTAAACCCCTTCACATCAGTTTCCATCCTTTCATATGACTTGTCTGTGCAGCACAGACTGTATCACTGTGGGTTTGACTTGTGTTTAGTTTTTTTCCCATGGGCATAATCAGATTCTCAACTAACTTGAGGCTTCCATATAGCCCCAGTGCAAATAATACAAATATTTATAACTATGACCCTCAATAGGCTTAATATGTTAGGAATTACAGGGCAAAGAGAAGTTTCCAGTGATGTTCTGTATCAATTACCTTCATTAAGCTGTAAGATGTAATGACTGGCTGCTTCCTAATATTGAGTTAGTGAACCTAGGTCTGGACTAAGTAGATTCTAATACCAGGTGCATGCCATACATGAAGATGAAAACACATGGCCTGGTCTTTAATCTGCTACAGAAACCCTTGTCTTCTAAAGGTGAAGAGAGATAGGATACTCAAAGTACTTACAAGAAAAGCTGAATTTAAAAAAAGGCAGGATGTTAATCATTTCATAAAATACATACTTCTGAGGTTTATCCTAATTTTTTAACACTTAGTCTGAAATGCTCTTGAATGTTTCTTGCTCCTCACTCTTATGAATTTCTATAAACATTGAAGCTAAACTCCAGAGGCAATTACCTTAAAAAAATTGGATTCATTCCTAAACATAATTTTTTGTCCTTTTGTAAAGTCTGAGGTAGTTCTTCAGGAATGTTCGTGTGTAATCAGATATTTTCAAGCCTTGTGTTGCCTCCCAGGCCCTTAATACAGGGATAGTTAGAGTATAAACATAGCCATGGCAATTATAAAGTTTTGGGGAACTTATGGATTATATTTAAAAATGTATTTACTGAATATTACATATTACTGTGGTTTAAATAACAAATCATTCCAGTTGAAAACACTTCTTGAAACCAGCACAAATTTTGCCAGGGTGCTAAATTTTTTCTAACCAGTTGCTCGAGGCAAATTGATGAGAAATAAGAGATTTGGTTCCTCTGTTTGTGCTAATGAAGCATTTAGCCAGTCACATGTCAGCGTGGACCTTGCTGCTCTGTCTGGAACCTGGTAGGATGTGATTTAGGTCAGGGCTTCTTTCAGTGCAGACTGCTGCCTTCTGGAAGGCTGGTGACTACTGAGGTTTGCAGGAAAGTCCAGTTACTGTTAGTTTGAGCTGAAATAGCCAGTGCTGACCACGTTTATACATAAAGAGCTCACTGTAGAACACATCAGATATGGATATTGTTGCTATTTTACAGATACAAATTTGAGTAATTTACCAAGAATGCGCAGGTAAAACTGAAGAGAAAAAAACCATGGTGCTGTTAGAGCAGATGTCACCTCTCACTGTTGCTAGAAGGATATGTAAAAGCCTGCTTGCTTTTCTGTGCTGTGACCCTACCTAGTCACACACCTGGTATTACCACCATACCTGTCCTGAGAGAAAGGTCTAACTGCCCTAACAGGCCAGGGTTAGTAATCATGGCCTGTCAGGACACTTAGTGATGATAATATTGGGCATAACGGATTTTAGTATCCTACTGTTTTCTCTTGCACAAACTCATTTATGTAGATGCTGTTGGTCCTCCATTTCTTCAGCATTTGGGCTTTCTGCTCAGAACAAGAAAGCTGTGTAGGATTGGAAGAAGGGAAGGGTTTCATCCCCATCAGTCCATGAGGTGTCCTCGGCAGCTCTGTTCAGGCCCTGGTGCCAGCACAGCAGGGCAGTCAGAGCAGGTAATGTTTAAGCCAGCACTGCCACATGGATGAAGAAATGAATTGTCTAATCTAAAAGCACATGGCAAGAAATTGAGAGTAAGGTCATATTGTAAATTAGCATGTGAAGATTACAGCTAAAGAAGAAAGTTGAAAACATCAACTTGTACTTAGATAAAGGGCATCCCTTTATCTATCTATTTTAAAGGTGATCACTGATGACATTGGTGTACTTCTTGGATTATTCAGCATATGCATTTCAATCAGAAGCTTATGCAATGTTTTATTGTATATATTCATAAAGTTGGCTGTGCTCTCTTTTCTGTTTCAGGTTCTCTGGCACCTGGACATCTTTCGCCGCAGTTTCCGGCAGATCACAACGCACAAATGTATGGGTGATTCTTGCATCTTCTGTGCTCTTAAGGTAAAAGTTAAAAATACATTGAAAACCATTCTTTAAAAATTTGAACAGAAATATTTGATATTTAATGAATATTTATAATCAAACTTACACCTGAAAATGTGTGTCAACAAGGTAAATGTGATAGCTAGTGGTCCAAGATCAAGTTTCTAAAAGGTGTTCAAGCTAAAAAATCATGAAAATACTGTTGGTATAGTTTCAATTACAAGGACTCTTCTTAATGGTGTGCAGGTCACTGTGAGTCTCCATTAGTTCAGGCAGTAAAATACAAGTTTGCTTTATTTTTTCCAATTTATCATTTGGAATACAAATACAATACCGTATGCAGTCAGTGTGCTCATCAACATTTACCTTTCCCTTCAGAGCTAGTTTAAATGTCAGGATAGGGAAGGGCATTTAGCTAAGCTTTTCTGTTCAAAACTGTTGATTATGTAAGACTAAAAAGCTATTTTCCACTGTAAATATTGATGTCTGAATTAAATGGCTCAGTCTCTGTTTTAAAAAACATCAATTCTGTTTGTAGCTGCAGACTCAGTAACTGACTGTCATAGAGGCTGCCTGGACAGTGAGATCTAGATGCTAGCTCTGATTTTGAGTACTGCTGTGTACTTGAGTAAATTGTGCAATCCTGTGTCTCTGTTTGTCTCTATCACTTAATTTGTTGCGTTTCTGGGGTTTTTTTTGTGGTCTCCTTTCTAAATTTTGCTAGTTCAAACCCCTGGCTTTTTTGTGGGAGAAATGGACATGATGCAAACATGATGAAAATACCCTCTTTAATCTTCCTGAGCAGTGATTTTACTTTCTGAAATTGAGATTTAGATATCTTCTTTGATCACAAATGTGTTGTAAAATCCAACTAAATATATAAACTAATTGTGGGAGAATTTGTGTCATGAATTCTATGTACAGTTACGAAAATGACAGACAACATGTCTTATAAAAATGGCAAAATAGAGAGTGCAAGTTTAAATTAAGATCATCTGATCATATTCCCAGGGAACATTTATGGTATAACAGCTGTCTTGCTGCTGTTAAATAACATCACAGGGTGCTCTGGTAAAAACAGGCTTGAAATTAATTACCTAGTGAGCTTTTGGGCTGTTGTTGAGGAGTTTACCCTGGCAAATGAACAGCAAAGCGGAGACTATTAAGGCATGAAGTAAAAGAATTTATCTTTGTTTGAAGGGGAATTTGTCTCAAGACATACCCATTGAAATTATGAGACAGGATGATATTTCCAGCAGTATGATCAGAAGCGGTTATAACACTGGGTTAGGGGCAAGCTAGAGCATCCAAAGTGAGATAGAGCTCTTCAGAGAAGATGATGTATTCAATCTATCCCTTCCTTAAAGGGGAATGACAAGACTTAGTCATGATCTGGTTTGAGTTCATTAAGTTCAGTGGGATATTTTCAAGCTATTTTTTGTATCATGCCCTTGAGTAATGTCAAGTGATTGTTGGTATTCTTTGTTAGCCGAGATGAGGTCAGAAAGAAAAGGATTTAGGAATTTACCATGAATGTAAGCTTTTGCCATTCTGGGGTTTAACCTAAAAGCGTGATCAAGGAAATACAAGGAGATCAGACAGGTTCTGCCATGAATGAAAGTAGACTGTAAACTCTGCACTAGAGTCCAGTGTATATGAAGATAATAGTTAAAAGCCTTTCTGTGTAGAGTACTGAAAAAGAGGGAGAGGGATGTGAAAGGATATTAGAGGAAAAAGGAGAGGATGAACCTCTGTGGTACTGGTCTTGAAAGATGAACTGCAAAGATTGATGTGGATTAGCAGTACTGGTATGAGAGGGAGAGCATTACAGGAAAACTGGAAGATGACAGGATCTCTAGAATGTATGTATTAAAACTAAACATTCTTTGACCCAATGTCTGGTTTTGTTGGTGAAATCCTTGTTTTTGATGTGTTGAAGTGTGTAGTGTGCTATTATAAACTTGGAAATGACAGGTGGTGTGGCAGAATTCACAAATTCCATGCTTGCAGCCGTATGCTTATTTTTTAAATTAAGCAGCTTTTGAAAAATTTTCTGCTCTCTCTTTTCACTCTCAGATATCTGCAAAGAGTTTGTGTGTGTGTGTATGTGTTTGGTTTTGTTTGGTTTTTTCCTACCTAAAGTTCTTAGCAATAATATTCCCAGTTGGGAGTTGTTACAACCCTTAATTTCCAATAGAACAATAATGTTGCACCAAATCCTCTACTACTTTGGGAAACTTGCGTCTGGTTATGTGCAGAATTCCTAGAGCTCACAAAAACTCTAAAGAAGACATAAGCAATTAAAGACTTACATAGACAAGTCTTTATGAATGTGGGCAGTAACCAAAGCTTGACAAAGTAAATTAATTCCAAATAAAAAAGTTAGCATTTACTGTATGTGCAGTCTGTTCTTCATGGGAGATTGCTGTGTGTCCTAGCAAAGCCTGTTCCAGAAACTGTTTTCTCTGGGTGATATTGTGCCAAGCTTTCACTTTTATTATCTTGTGTAAAATGTTGATGTGTGTACATAAGTATTTGAAAGTTCCCCCCTTCCCCTTTTTATGTTGTTATCAAGTCAAATAGTATTATAAAGGTGAGTTGTAAGGGCTGTCACTTGAGTCTAAGTGAAATTGGGTGTGCAAACCTCCCCTCAAACCCAAAAACCCCCTCTGGGCACCAGAAACATAAGCTGTCATGCTTGAATGCAGCTGAAAAGGTAGGGGTATTCACAAGGGACAGCCCCAAACCATGGAGATGGTCCTACTCATCTTCATATACTCCTTAAGCAGGCAGTAGAAGGGGAGAAAAGCCTGTTCAAGGTATTTACTCATTCTCTGCTGCCCTCTGCATCAGTGTTTTCAAACTGCTCTATTTTTTTCCTCCTGTACAAGTCTGTCTGATACATGTTACGTGTAAACTTCTATAAGACAGGTGGGATTATGTGCTTAATGTGCACCTAATACTGCAAGCATCACCAAGAGCATGTTTTGTGTTCCAGGGCAGCAGGGTCATCCCCTCCCTTCTGTGCTCATCTCTTCCCCTGCCCCAGCTCTCCTTTCTGCTCTGGAAGCCTTTAACTATTGTCCTGCCAGAGTAATGCTGGATTAGCCTCCAGATCTTTGACATCCTCTTTTTCTTGAATCTTGCCTTAGGCTTTGCTAAGATGAGGGAGAAGAAGTGGCTGGATCCAGTGGGAACACCAGAATTTGGAGCTCTATACCATGCGAAAATCTCCTATTAGGGTCTGGGGAGAGGTAATTAGCCTTGCATGCTGCCAGGTGGATCTGCCCAAAATACTTGTCCAGACCAAGCAAGGTGGAGACAGGACATGTTCACTCTTCTTCAGAGCATGCTGGCATGTTCAGATTCCAGCCTGGCCTGGGAAAGGGACAATACTTGTGGGGAGGAGCCTATGGGATGGGTTCCCCCACTTCACTTCAGGGTCCTTCCACAGCATACCTGACACTATCTGTGTCAGAGAGGGTTCATGCTCTTCTCCTACTCAGAAACGTTGCTCTGAAGGTAACATACTCTTCCTTTTGACTCTAGAGGAAGATAGTCTTCTCTAAGCTAAATTTAGCCATGGAATAACGCTGAAGAAGTTGTATTTTTTCCACACTTTCTTGGCTTGTTGCAACTCTTTCTAGGGATTTGGATGTCATGCACAGTATTTACTGTAAATGCTCAGTTAGCTCTCTAAATATTACTTGTGATTTCAAATATGGGATCACAGGACAGTGATGTCATACCTGATCAAATCACATTTTATTTTTGTACCACATTGAAGACTTCCATTGCACAAATTCTTGAAGTTATTTTACAACTTGATGTGCTACCTGACTGTGTTTATGTAGCTAGAAAATGAACCTTGAAATCATTCCAGATATGCATTCCTTGATGATTTGGAAGGAACCTTGCATCAACAGCTATAAAAAGGGAGAGCTGCAGACTCTGTGCTGGAATCCCAAACACTGCTTCTTAATATGTGGCATTATTTAAATATTTTTTTCAATACACAAGCTGTCCTTACCGCTATGTGGTTTGCCTGCCATAGCACTGGAACAGCTCTTTGATTTATTATTTATGCTGAAGTCTACTATGATTTGGTTTGTTTTCCTTTTTTTTCAGCATGACTGCTTTGGTGTTTATCACAGCTGGAAGAGGGTAGGAAGGGGGAAATCCGTCCACTGTACTGAGCATGCCACAGAGAGTTTGTTCTCCTTCCAGGGATTGTACTGGGAGCTCCATAGTGCCAGGATACAGGACAGAGTGTTTTTTGTAGGTCACAAAGAAGAATGTTCTATTGATTGATAAATTCTAATAGGGCTGGTCTTTTCTGTTGTTTTGTCATGTGCAACAAAAGCAGGAAGAATGTGAATTTTCTGGTGTAGGAATGATGTTGTTGTTTAAGATGAAAATGGAGAACAGTAGGATTTTACAGTGTTTTAAAAAAGTGTAATGACTGTAGTTGGTTCTGATAAGCCACTTGCTTGAAATTGAGTGATTTATTATGAAATGTTCATCATGTGGTTGAGACCATAGTAGGTTGGTTGCAAAGATTTCATCTTCTTGTTTTATGTTTTTTTTTCTAATGACAATAATTTCAGGGTAAAACAGTAGCCAGAAATCCATAAAATAATTAGTTTCATTGTTTGAATGTTTTTTATCAGTTGGCACTTGCAGTTAAGTGCCTGCCAAATAAACTAGCAGCAAGTCCAGTTTCCTGAGTTAATAAACTGGTAATTGAAGCTTCCAAATAACAATTGGCTGTTTTGATCTTGATCAAGCAGTTAATGAATTGTTACCTAGTAGGTGTGCACATTCTATGAGTTGCATTTATTTTCCTGCCACCTTCCTAAACAACACTTGTGGAAAGTATTATTTTTACTTGATTTTGGTATTAGCCAGGAGTGCCTGACTTGACAGTCTGTACTGGGAACCTGATCTTAATATTCAAGGTACAGTGTGAATACAAATGGAAGAGACATAAAAAGAAATGAATAAATGGAAATCTAGGTTGATTGTTACCAGACTTGGAGGTTTGGAAAGAGATCAAAAGATCCAAAACCAAATAGACCTAGAATTTGCTGCAACCTTGAAGGTGAATATAGTGTGAGGAAATGTGGGGAAGAAATGTGAGCTAGTGGAAATACTGTGGGTGGAGGCTGATGTGTTTGGATAGGAAAAAAAGATTTTTAGCAGCCATTTGAAACAGGCTTTTGTACTGAGTAGAAAGCTTCACTGGGAGAGTGTGATACTCTGAATGAGAGATTAGGTACTACTAGCAAGAAAAAAAGGTGCACTGAATTGAGCAGGGTAGGAAGGGCATGCTATTGAAACAGAGAGAAAGCTTAAATTATGCAAACAAAAATCCCATCACCAAAACCCAGAAACAATTGATTTGTGTAGGGAATACTAAGGTGAGGGGAACATGTTTTATTCTTTGAAATACCATACCACTACATCTGCAGTGATATCCCTATACAGAAGAAGCTTCCGTGTGATTCTGGAAGGGTGAGTTCTCAGCTGCCAAGGACACAACTCAAAATTACAGTGAATAAACACTGTTCTGATTCAGTTTCTGTTCTCCATTGTCTTCGCCCATCAATTTATTCTTACGTCAGCCTACTTTTGAACACTTGATTAAAAAGTCATATGTGAATGTATATCAAGTTTGGTTTGTTTCATCAGTGTGGTTAGTTACACGCTGCAGATTTCAATTTACTCCAAATAAACGGAATACTTCTTTGCTAGGGAGGAAGTTGATTCCAAGTACTATTCAAGATAATTGTGAGCAGATCTTGTAAACTATAGAAGGAGGGTCACAGTTATTGCAACTTTCAGATCTTTAAAAGAACTCCCAAGAATGCATGTCAATCCCATGAATTACCTAAAAGAATACTTGCTATCTTTATTCTCTAAACCATGTGAAAAAAGCTTGGTTTATGATCATGCATGTGGATTCTAGTGTTCTGAAATATCTTCAAGGTTTCTTGAAGAGTTGTGTGATAAATATATCTTGTCTCAAAACTTAGCTTGTTTTCCTTTATTTGATCCTTGATCAATACATATCCAGAAAGTTCATACTGATCCCCACACCCACACTTCCCAAAGCGGAGGACATTATTTTGGAAGCCCACTGACTCTGCAAGGCTTTGTTCTGATGTGTGTCAGATTCCCAGCTGTGTAGTAGTAGAAAGGATATGAAGCCTTGAGTTAAAAAATACGAAAAAGCTTTCTGAATAGTAAAACACAAAGTGAGGCCCTCCAATTGATTGTGTGAGATGGTTAAGGACCCATTGAGAGCAAGCTGGTGAAAGATAACAATGTAATTGGAGTTGATACTAGTATTAGGGGGGAAGGACTATATGCAGCTAGATGGACTTTGTGATTTTATTGGTCATAAAGAACACAGGCACTTCCTAACTTTATTCTCTGCTACCCTTTCCAAACTTTTGACGAGCTGTGGGGAAGGGATGTGAAGGGAGATGGGCTTCGTTTTCATATAGCCCTCTCATAGAAATGCAGTATAACCAGAACACAGACTTTCTATCTGAAAAATCCCTTGCTCACACTGTTCTCTCTTAGCTTGTAGACTGGCCAACGTGCCAAGAACCATGTCCTCAGTGTAGAAATCAAAGTACTGCTATTAATACAGTATTAGTAATTTCTATATTTTTATGTTAAGCTAACTATTTTTTTGTTCTGCTTCCTTGATTTTAGTTACTGAAAGCAGGTAAAATAGAAGAAACTTTGCATTTTCATGGGGGTTTTAGCAGTGTCCATTCATATTGTTGCCACTGTTAGGCACACACTCATTTGTGTTGGAAAGTAGCCATTGAAAGAGACCATCCGTGCAGTGAGTACTCTGGTGGGATTTCCACCATCTTCAGTTTCAGAAGTTTTTGGAGAATGAAGTTTGACTGTTTCATACATGAAGTTCTCATGCTCCATAATCCCTTGGAAGAAAGGTGCCGTGAGAGCTCCTGGGGCAGAATCAGGAGTGCTTTCCTGGTCTGCACCCAGCTAGTTTTCATACCTGTGTTTCAAACCAGTGTTTGAGCAGTTGACAGTATCGCTCACAGGCAAGACCTTAAATTAAGGAGGGAGACCTGGCTTAGATAATGTAAAGTGATGAAATTGCAGGAAATGCCACACCTGTCCCTCTCAGGCTGAGAGACAGGAAAGACTTGTTCTGAAGGGGAGCAAAGAACCTATCTTGAAAAAGAAAGGGGAACCAACCCAAACAACCCCATCTCTCCCCCAAAAGCCCAACCCAACCCCAGTGACTGAAACCTAAGAAGAATCAAACTCCCCTATGTTCAAAGTGCTTTTGACTCCATTTGAGGTGCTTTTGGGACTTCCTGCAAGCACTGGGTTCCAGCATGCTCTAAACTGCACTGTGCAATGACATAATAAGATTTGATCTTTATTAGATTAAAATGCACAATTACTCATTGGTTTTAAGATTCTGTTCCTCTTTTGTTATCTAAATAAGACTATATATCATTGTGTGCTATGTCATTACAAATTTGAGGAAGCACTCTTCCATATAATATTGGAATCTATTGCATCCTGATTCTTGCATTATTCACAGAATTGACATTGCTTAATTATTTTTTGTTCCATGGTAAGTATACTGTTTCTTTAAATATGGAAGTTTAAAATCAGCGTTTCAGTTTACTTCTTTGCTTCTCCTTTTAGCATTTTTTTTTCTCAATCCCCAGGAGTGCAAAGCCATTTCAGGGCTCTCATTGAAGCAAACCAGGTCCTGCCCATCAGCTCATGGCAGTGAGGTTGTGGACCAGTTGCTAGACAAGTGTCTCAGATCTATGTAGTGAGATTGAATAAACAGAATAAACACATTTCTGTAGCACAGTTGTGAATATTTTGGAGTGCTCTTGGTGGAGTTATGCTTCACTGCCTCTTTTTTTTTTTTTAAGGGTCACTGAAATGAGAAAATTCACTAATGAAACATGAAACTTGCTCAGTTATCAGAGTGACAGAAATGGCGATCAAGTTTAAGTGCAGAGACTTTGTAATTCTCTCTGTTTTATGTATGTATATATAAAAGATAACTAAGGAGGGGTATTGTCTGTAGTTCATGGAGTATGATACTGACTCATGGCTTTCTTTTTGTTACCCTTTCTCATGATTCTGCTCTAATAAAGGCAATAATAGGAGAGCTGTGGGCTTCAGCACAATGGGCCATTATCCATGAATGAGCACCTTGAGTACCACCAAAATAAAAGTTGCAGTAAAGAGAGATGGGCATATTACATCTATTTTAGATTATGCCAACACTATAAACTGTACCATTCCTATGGGCAGAAATGGCAGGGGTGTGGATGTTGGTTTGCCACCTGTGCAGTGACAGTGGTGCTTGGCACTTCGCCAGCTTCTTCAAAACAGACAAGATTGTACCATTTGGCAAACTTCCCAGCTTACCTTCTCATTTCCTGATGGGAAACAAGTAAAAATAGTTCAAGGAGAGAAATAATTAGATTATTTCCAATTAATGTAGATCCTAAGTATGTTGGGGAGAAGGTTCCTGTAATTAAAGGAACAAGTGCTACGTGAATTTTGAATCACTTCAGATTAGTGTAGTTTGAAAGAAAATCAAACAGGCAAACCAATTTGATTTTCTTGTCATTTTACTAAGTTTAGAAGGCAGAAAAGCAGACTGGTGCACAATTAAAGGTGATCCCTTTTTCCTCTCTTGCAGGATGAATTGAGCTTTTCCACAGTCTTTAGAGAAATTATGAGGACAGTTTTATAGGAAAGGACAAGCAGAATTTTGAGATTGACACTGATGAAGATGCTTGTCATAGGAAATGTCATATGAAATGAGGTAGAAAGTGGAGCACAGTGGTGATGGAGAGTTGTCTTGTATTAAAATAAGGACTAGAAGTTTTTTACTTAGACTGAGCATCTTGCATACAGAGCTATGTTCCTGTTTTTGTAGGAAGGGCACAGTGAAAGTTAACTGTTCAGATGATGTTTTGGATATTTCACACACACGTGCACACCAGCACACAAAATAAGTGTGGGCATTTAATCAGTTGGGAATAGGTATGGAACTTCCTGCATATAACCCACATTTCAGACAGTAATGTGTCTTTTTAGAACTACTCATCCTTGCAAATGGTTGTTACCCAAGTGATGTGTGAGTTACAGTTATGAAAATGCAGGTTTATGGCAGCAAGTGAACAGCTGGCTATACATAGGAGCTGTGCCTTTTTCCTCCTGCATGCTGATACAAAAATCATCTAATTCTTATCCACTTGGACTTACGAAAGGTAAATTTCTTAAAGTGCACAAGAATCAAGTTAGAAAGTGGCTGTTTGAGGGCTAGAGATGTTTGGAAAGAGTTGCTTAAAAAAGGGAACAAGGTGGCATGTGTAAGCTGGAAGTTAATTGGAGAGAGAGAGAGATGGGAATAAAAAGTGCAAAGTTTTGGTGTTCGTTGTGTTTGCTTCAGGAATCAGATTTGGAGAAAGACAAATCGATCCGGGGGGGATTTACACTGAGGGAAAGTTCATCCTAAACTCCTAACCCTCCCGTGTATGTGTGAAAGGAAAGGAAGAAATACACAAAGATGCATATGATTTCAAAGGAGGAACTTTGAGGATTTTCTCTTGTAGTCTGTATACCTCACAAGTATCTGCGTGTTGCAGGATACAAACAAGTTACATGTTTGCTGTTTGTTTTCAGATAAATTGAGTCATGTTTTGAAAAATACAGTAATTTAACTGTCTTTTTGGTTTTTTACTAGGGTATATTCAACCAGTTTCAGTGTAGCAGTGAGAAGGTACTGCCTTCTGATGCCCTGCGCACTGCTCTTGCAAAGACATTTCAGGATGAGCAACGCTTCCAGCTGGGCATCATGGATGATGCTGCTGAATGTTTTGTGAGTATAACAAAGATGCTTTGACAGGCAGAGATGTCGCCCACCACTACCTAGTCTTCCCTGATTTTTTTTCCCCCTAAATTTTTTCCCCCCTATTTCTCCTTTCCCCAAATTGCAACAGACTTTGCATGTCTGGCATGGAAAAGTGCACGGAGTGGTCTCCAGACTAATTATTTGGAAATGGTAATATCATTGGTAACCATTTTTACAGTTTCTTTTGCATATGTACTGCTTGTCCTCTACAGTGTGCTTTAGATGTGAATTACGAAAAAATTATGCTAAAAGAATGATCCAGGATTCTAATTTTAAGGATCGCCTCAAAAGGGTGAAAGGATATTTTGTTTGCCAGTTTTTTCTGAAATTGCATTTTCACAGGAAAAATTTTCAAGGGAAATTGTACAGTGTTAGAGCTGTTTTGCCAAATAATTGATCTTGACCTGTTTATTGCAGGCCTATAAAACCACCCAGGCAGCTAGTAGTGTTAGTGAAAAGCCTTCTGCTGGAAGAATTGTCAAGAGATTTCTGGCACCCACAGATTAATGTTGGCAACAGTGGGAGGAGAAAGATCTTGGGGCAAGAATTCCTGGGAACTTTAAAACAGATGTAGTTGTATGAAATAATATCTAGGAAATGTTCAGTCTTTTTGTTTCTTACAGAATTTAGTCTGCCTCTTTATTTATTAGTTCTCCCCCTTTTTGATAGAATGTAGATGATGTGGCATATTTCAAAGGTCTCATGGAGTGTAGAAGTGCGTATATTTTGTGTTAATGAGAAGTTAGTGTCAATCCAGTGATTTTTAAAACTGCGTAGGTACTCTGTTACGTTTGGTCATATCCATGGATGCTTAAGAACTGGACAGAAAAATGAGCAGCAGAGTCTTCAGGAGTGCTAGTAAATAAAATAAATGGTTACCTGATCCAGCATTTCAAATCAGAAGTGGAGGGCATTTCATTTTTTTATCCAAGAAATACCAACTTCTTTGTTTTTGAAGCAACTTTCACAAATTTGCAGGAGCCTCCTGTCTGTAACATTATTGCATCTAACATGCTTTTGTGATTTATATCTTTTTTTCTGCAGTTGAAATTATCTAATGCATTTTCTCCTTTTTTCCTTTGGCCAGGAAAACCTGTTAATGCGAATTCACTTCCACATTGCAGATGAGACAAAGGAAGATATTTGCACTGCACCACATTGTGTTTCCCACCAGAAGTTTGCAATGACTTTATTTGAACAGGTGAGGTAGTGATATGTGCTTAATACCAAGGACCAGTTCTCAAGTTTTATGTTTTCATTCCTTAAACATGCATTCCAACAGTAAAGAAATGTACAGGCAGGAGCGTTGCAGTGGAAATCCCTGTTTAATCTTGTCAATGTATTATATTTTCTTTCTTGTTAGTGTGTTTGTACCAGTTGTGGTGCCACCTCTGACCCGTTACCTTTCATCCAGATGGTACATTATATTTCCACAACCTCACTCTGGTGAGTTGAGTTTTTCACAGGTACCTTCCCCCAACCCCCCGTCTTTCTTTTTTTTCTCCCCCCATACTGATATTGCAGTTAGATCTTTATGGTCTTTATTGATTAAATGTCTAGAACATGGTTTATTCAAAGTTGGCAGAGCTTTGATAACTGTGATAAAGAACATGAGGATTTAGTGAAGCAGAAGATGGTAGTTTATGCATGGATCAGTGTGTCTGCTTGTTTATGATTCTGAATCTTGACAACTGTAGCAGCAAGGACTCATGTACATTTTGAAATACTTTAATGTGTGTGCAGGAGATTTAAGAAGACATAAGAAAAATAACAAAAAAAATTACATTGAAAAGGACCTTTGAACATCTACTCCATCCTCCTGTTCAAAGCAGGGCTAACTTCAAAGCTAAATCAGGCTGCTTGGGGTTGTGTGTAGCTGAGTTTTGAAAGTGCTTAAAGGACAAAAATTCCATGACTTCTCTGGGCTCCTGTTCCAGTTCTAAACGGAAGGGTTTTTTCCTCCTTCATGGTGACCAGGACAGCTCCCCAATAACTAGGGGAAGATGCAGAAAGGGAAGTTCTCACTACAGGTCAGACATGGTTTGCCCTTGCTAAATTTGTGCTGACTGCTCCGACTCGCCTTATCCTTCACATGCGTGGGGTTGATTTCCAAGGTGACTGATCTGGTGTGACACGGCCCCAGGTGGTGGAGTGAGACTGACCAGCCTGTTCTCAAATCCTCTTTACTTGGACCAATATATAGCTCTTGTTGAATCTAGTTATGGGGGAACTTCCCTGGTCACTGTGACCTTTTGTTAAAGGTGATGCACAGAGCACGAGTACTAAATCTGTAGCAGATTGTTTGAACTAATGCTGAAGAAGCCTTCTTTGACTAGATGGCTGCTCAGTTAAAAGCTTTTTAAATCGATTGAGACAGGAATCTGTTATTTGTTTCTGTCTTTAAATTTTTATTGGGATGAGAACTTCTCTTTGTTTTATGTTTGGCACGTGAGATATGTAATTTCAGTTGTGTCTGTAGTTACAGAAAAAATTGTCACGAAAACTGCTAGTTGTTCTTCACATGCAGATCTTTTAAAAGGTACCACTTAACCTGTGTAGCAAGAGTACTGTAAAGCATCCCCCTTGTGGCTGCTGCCTGCTGTTTCATCAAGCTGTAGATTTTCATTAGGTTCCAGCAGACACTGTATATCAGAATAATATTTATTAGAAAAAGGGGAAAATAGTTATGTAAATGGTATTCAGTATTTTTCATGAAATACACATCGATCTTAAGTCATGCATTATTTTAGAAATACGAATACATACTAATATATTTATTCATCTCTGAAAGCATTTTAAGCTTGAACAGGCTTTGAGGACTAATAGCCTTGTGTACACATCTTTCTTTCAATTTGGACAGTGAAATAAATTGGGTACTGTGCTATTTTTTGTTTGTAATTTTATTTGGAATGTGTCTTTCTGTGCTACTTTACTATAATTGTGCTTATTGAAGGGGGCACATTTTGAAGCAAACATTTCATTTTGAAGCCAAGTATTTATTAAAATGCTTAGATTTTCTTTTAAGAGACAAAATTTAAGCCAAAGAATCTATTTCTATTTTGAGTTTTACTTGTTTTCTTTATGCAGTATTTTTGTGGAAGATACAGTAATTCACAATTAATTATGTGGTTTTTTCCTGTATTACAAGTGTTGTGTGTTTTAAGTTTCTTAACTTTAAAAAAATTTAGGTGAAATGTATACCAGATCAGCACGGGCTTGTGTTTTTATTAATTATTAAACTTCTGTTTTCTGTACTTTGTCTATACTGAAGCAATCAAGCTATTTGTATGTTGGAGAGGCGGGAGAAACCAACTCCAGATATGTTTGGAGAGCTCCTGCAGAATGCCAGCACTATGGGGGACCTGCGAAACTGTCCAGTGAGTAGCCTTAGTTTTCTTTGGGTGTGAGTTCAGTATCTCACAGTTACTCAGTGAAGGAAGGGAGAACTTAGTGATGATGGGTGCTTCTTTGACTAGCCACAAGTATTAAAATCAGGAATAGATGCTTATTTTTTATGTATATCATAAGTGCTAGATTTCTAAAGTAAGAGTTCAATATCTTGTTCTGCCTTTTAATAAATATGCAAAAGGAGTTATCAAACTTTTTTTACATATTGATTAATATGTAGGAGAGGAAACAGCTGAAAAGTTGGTGTTTCATGTAATGCTACTGTTAGGTGCATTGGCTTTAACAGGAAGGCTTGTGTACTTGGTCGCTGGGGCCAGTGTAAGTATTTCCATTTTATACCTGGCTCCCGTCCCAATTTCTAACTCTGAAACCTTAAGTAAAAGTCTCCATTAAATTATATATGTTTAATATTGGCAAATAGTGATTTACTAAGTAAAAGAAATTAAGATATTTTATTGTCATTTAAAAGGTTCATGTGAGTCCAGCTATTTAATGACCAAAGAATGTGAAATGTAATAGAAATACATTCTTGGTCAGGACAAACTGCTATTTGACTGTGAAATCATCAGTTGGATAAAACTGCACACCAGCATTTGCTGCCCCTTCCTTTTTGTACTCAAAAATTTTTTCTGGTGAGGTTTAGCTAAGTGTGGTCTCAAAATTATGCACAGGAAGCTTTTTATCAGGATGCCATGTTCCTGCTGTCATGCTGAAAATGCTGAAGCAAAGAAGACAGTTTGAGAGCAAGATAGGTTGGGAGGTAATAAACAGAATTGCTTGTACTTTAAATGACCCTTTCAAAATATGTGTGAAAAAAGTAATATTAAAACCTCATATCTGCATTTAAACATCAGAGTCCTCCACAGTTTCTTTCTGCTTTCCTAATTTTTCTTTTTTTTCTCTCACTGATGTTTGGGACTGAAATTCCGGTTAAATTTTCTAGATTGCTGTGGAGAAGAGACGCCTTGTGATCTCTTCCCTGGTTTTAGTGTCAGAAATTATTACATTCAATTGTGAAATTGGACTCTGTAGACAAGAGAAACGATTCTCAGTATGAAAATGGTTTTTTTCCTATAGTCTTGTGGGGGCACCTTTGTGATGTGCCTCGGAAAAAATGAATGTTGTGAATGGATTTAGTCATAGATTTTGTTGTGTCCACACCCACTCCATTGCATCATTGACACTCCCCTCCCCTGCAAAATGCACTGGTACTTGTTTAAAAAGTAAAAAATCAGAAGAAAAATCGAAACAGGAAATAAGAATTGTAGAACTCCTTTTAGTTACTAAAACAACTCTTATCTCATCTTCCAGTTGCTGTTCTCATATTTATACAAATACTGACCTAACTATACTGTCTAAGATGGGATGTTTGAGGTACCATGTAGAAACAGTCAAATCGAACAGCAAAGCAGGACTTTTTCTGCTTTTTCAGCAAACCAGAAAATTTTTCTGACACTGTCATATAAGGCATCAGTCTCTGTACATACAATTTTTAATCTTGAGATTCTGATCAAAAGTGACCTTTCCATCCAATTCCTAAGAATGTTACTGGGATCTTTCATGTATTTTGCTTATCTTTTTTTAAATAAGCTTCTTTTTGTGCTCTGTTTTAATCATTATCAGTAGCAAGACAAAGAATTGGCAGTGTTCACTTCAAAGCTTGAGATTGCAGGATAGTCTTGATAGGACATCTCATCTGTGACATGAGAAGCTCCTACCTTAACACTGAGCGTGTCTGCTGTGTTTCACCACCTCTGCTTTGGAAGCTGTACTTCTGAGACTTTTACTTGTTAGTGCCTTGCCCTAACATTATAATAAGCCAAGAATTATATTCAGTGTCTTGTTTTATTTGTATGCTCAGAGTAACTGTGGAGAAAAGATCCGTATTCGTCGTGTGCTGATGAACTCGCCACAAATCATCACCATTGGCTTGGTTTGGGACTCAGACCACTCTGATCTGGCTGAGGATGTGATTCACAGTCTGGGAACTTGCCTTAAACTGGGAGATGTAAGTTTTTTTTAGTTTGGCATGACTTACAAAGACTGTCTTTTTCATGGTAGTCTACAGTAGCTAATGAAGAAAAATATAAAGTCGCCACCTTCACCTCATTGGTGTCCATAAAAAGAGGAATAGAGGGCAGAACCAAGGATCTGACCTGTCTCTGAAAGCCTTAGGAAAACCTGTGAACTGTATATTCTTCAGTTTCTGAAATGTCCAAAACTGTAAAAATACTTTCAAGTGAAAGGATATTCTGGATCAGGGTTGTGCTATTTCTATGAAAATACATGCTCTTTCATTTTAAAGAATAGAAGTTTATTTCTATTTCTTTTGAAGACAAAATGTGGTTTAGTGGTCCTTGGGGTTGGTTTTTTTTTTACCTTTTCCTCCTCTTTTTGGTGAAAATGTGTGGTCATAGCACTGAAAAGTTATTTGTGACTGAACAGTCTCTAAGAGGTGGTGGCTTGCACTGTGTGATTGAATGAAAGACTGAATTAAATAGGATCCAGATGTTTGTCTTCTGGAGGATTCACTTACTCTACATTAACTGATGCTTTAGAGCTGAATTATTGGTATACCAAACTGTAGCTGTGTCTTACTGTAGCATTAAGATATTACATAAAATAGTTATGTATAAAATATACACTTTATGTTTAAAAAAAAGCATTGTCCAGTGCACAGCGTACCAGAATCAGTGTGAGCTGATGGAAATGTGTTTATGAAACAGTGTGGTCTTTGTGTAGTAAAGCAGTAATGCACTAAAACATGAGACCTGTGCGTTTTAAATCACCAAAATTAAATTAAATAGAAAAGATTTTTTTTTGTGTGTGCTGAATTCTTTTGATCTACTGATGTCTTCAGTTGATCTTGTATGTTTTACCATCATAAACTCGTCCATGCTAAATGCTGGATAACCCTTGCTAAATAAATGTCAGAATAAATGCCAGCTGTTTACTGTCCAAACCACTTTGTTTCTACAAAAAGGAATGAATGTTTTAAACTGTATTTAATATAATCAGCAAACATGACACAGAATACAAATTTTTGAAAGAGAACCACATTCAAATTATGTAGCAGGTATTTTATCATTGTTGTAAATATCTTCCTTCAAGTATACACATACTCCAAGTCCAACACAATTTATGAGCATCTGGTAAGTTGGTCAGAATCCATTTCTGGTCTCTCTCTGGGTTTTCTTAGACATTACATGATTACTTACTTATTGCCTTGTTTTCTCTGTCTTTTGAAGGAAAAGCATGACACCTCTCTATGGTACTTTGAGGTCTTTGAAGATAAAGGAGTATGCAAAATTCTGAGCACTTTATTAATTTTTCCTTCCATTTTTCTTGCCTCCCTTCTTGAAGCTCTTCTTCAGAGTTACTGATGACAGAGCAAAACACTCGGAGCTGTATTTGGTGGGAATGATCTGTTACTATGGAAAACACTATTCAACCTTCTTCTTCCAAACTAAAATCCGCAAGTGGATGTACTTTGATGATGCTCATGTCAAAGAGGTGAGGAAAAAATGTTTATAAAAACCCTCTGTTGGAAAGTTAGCTGCTTGTGTGTAAATCCATCCCATTTCTACAGATTTTGAGAGAATTTTTTGTTTTCCACTCAGGATCCACAAATTTGTTACTCCTTTTTTCTCAGCAAAGTGAAGTATTTTCACCAGGAATCTCAAAAGCCCTATTTTTAGTACTGTTCTGTTGGCTCCCAGTCTTGTTTTTATCCTGTTGTTTGAAAACATTCAGTTTGCTTGTGCATACAGCTAACACCCATCTCTTTCCCTTGCTGACAAGCAGTAGAGCTATTTAGTGCCTGTTGTTGAGCTCTGCTTGAGTGTCTACATGCCAGTCTTCCTTAGTGCTAGCTGCCAACAACAAATTTTCTGCTCTTCTGTTAGTGCTTTTTTTAACCTTTACACCAAGCATGAGGTCCTTGACATTAAAGACACCAGTGCTGGAATCTTGGCATGACATTGTAACCCATTAGATTGTTTGGCATTATTTCATACCACTCTCCTTTTTTCCTTCTAGTCATGGAATCACAAAGATGAGAGAGCAAAATCTTCTTCTGTAGTTGTGCCAAACACAGTTTCAATGGGGAAAAAACTCCTAGTGCATTTGTTCAGTCATACTTCTTAGCAGAAAAAATTGGCACGGATAGGCACTGCAGTGCTTTAGTAGAATACTCACGTATGGAGCAAATTTGTTGGAGTAAATGTTCAGTGTATCAGCTGAAACCTGTAATAGTACATGGGGAAGATTTGTGAGATTATTATTACTAAGTGAATTAATTGCCTGGCCTGTCAGTGCTTGCAGAGGTTCTGTTGCAGCAGAAAGATTCACACACTTGAAGTATCTAGCTTTGACTTGAATTTACTGTCCTGATATCTTTTATTGTTCATTTTATTCATTAACAGGTTCTTCTGCTTTTTGGTTTATGCAAAGTTAGAACATCTCAGAGGATGAAAAGTTTTTTATGGACAAAATCATCTGACTGGGAATGATTATTTTTGTAATTATATTTTTAGCAGGGATTGTAATCAGTCATAGGATTATATTGTATTAGCCATAGGATGATGAATACCTGGATTTTAATTAGGTTGGCTCAGGAGCTTTCTTGCTGAGTCCAGGTCACTGGTGACTATAGAGACTTCACGTATGTCAGTGGAAAAGCAAACTCTGAAGGAATTGTGATGGGGGGAAAAGAGAACTTACTCTAGAAAATTATGACAGAAAACCTTACTTGTGGTTTTTTGGCTTTTTTTTTTTTTTCTGGTTGTCAATTCAGATTGGTCCAAAGTGGAAAGATGTTGTGACAAAGTGCATTAAGGGTCACTATCAGCCTTTGCTGCTGCTCTATGCAGATCCAAGAGGAACTCCAGTGTCAACACAAGACTTGCCCCCTCAAGTGGATTTACAGCAATATAGCAGGACTTGCTATGATAGTGAAGACTCAGGTAAGCAATGTGGGCTCTGTGCCTTGTACCTTCACGCTGAAATGCAGCATGGGAAATGTTTTCCTTCTTTGGTGTGTATTAGTGTCAGCAGGGGTCCTTGTTGCTTGTTAAAGCTGATCAAGAATTCTGAAGGGGATTTCCAGTGTTTCATCTGTGAACCTCTATCTTGGTCTGAATGTTGGTTGTTGGGACAGCAGTCTTTTCCAAAAAAGATTAGGGAAAGAAATTGGGGGATGGGGGAAGTGAAGGACCTGGTGTGGTGTGGATGTAGAGAGGAGCACTAACTGATGACTTGAATAATAACTGAAGTTTCTGACTTCAGAAGATCTTAACTGTCCTTAAATAGGACATTTACTGAAGGATTTGTTCTCACCAAAAATACAAAGTGCCTTCAAGGTCAATGCTTGCAATTAAACGTAAGAATGACTTCCTTCTTCATTATATGTTTTTCTTCTTTAATTTATCCACTGAGAAATGAGTATGAAACTAACATCCTGTGTATTAAGGAGTGTATACATCACATATGTAAAATGACCAACAGTCTTCAAACTGTTCAGGTTTTTTACTTTTATTTACTGGAAGTGGAGGGGGGAGATTGCCCTTTTCACCTCCTCTAATGAATTCAAGTACCACTGTACTGAAAGTGAATCATGATGCTTCATACTTTTCAGTAGGGGATTAATGCTGGCTTCTTGAGAAGGAGCAGGTTACTTTGCTTTAGATAAAAGTATTTCAGTACAAAGTTTATATCAGATAGCTTTTGATTTGTAATAGATGGAACCTGTTAATTATTATAACATGATGTTCTTGTTACCCTTGTTAATATTTCATGCTTGAGTAATTCTTTTACTTTCCCCAAAGCAGTGTTTCATATTGTAGTTGCACTCAACAGTGTTGAAAATGAACAATAATTTCAGTATGGTACTAATGTGTACTTTCAGTCCAATGGATGTAGTTTAATTTTGCGTATTAAAAAGATTTGATAAACTTGGACTTAACAAAGAGGAAGAAAGAAACATGTTTTTAGAAGGAATGACACTGTCTCCCTGCTTCCAAAGGAGCAGACTTTTCCCATAATCTCTCGTGTTCTTGAATCTGAATTGGTATCTTTGGTATTCTGTTTTTCTGTTAACTTCTCTATAGTTGCCCCTGCTCTCTTTTCTTAGCCTTTCTTGTCTTTTATAATAGCTGAAAGACATTGAAATTTGATATGTCCTTGACATTTCTTTCTTCTCCAGGGCGAGAGCCTTCCATCTCAAGTGATACCCGGACAGATTCCTCGACAGACAGCTATCCTTATAAACAGGCACACCATGAGTCTGTGGTCAGTCACTTCTCCTCTGACTCCCAGGGGACAGTCATCTACAATGTGGAGAATGATGCAGCTTCACAAAGCAGCAGGGACACAGGTAGCAGACACCATTACATCTGTGTGTGATCATGGTCCCTAGATAAGATGACTGCAGTGGATTCCACTTGAAAATGTGTCTATATATATACACAATCTTTAATAGAATAGCAAAGAGTGTTTAATATCCTGAGTTTTAGATTTGTAACGAACAGTTGGCATTAAAAAAAAGCCCACCATGATTTAAAAGTCTTGTTGGCTTCTGTAGACCTGTGTCTAGCCAGACAAGCATTTACAGATTTTTTTTTCTGTTATCCACAATACTGCCTGCTCCGTTACATAATTCTGTGAGTTGGAGTCTGCATGGCCCCGTTGTAGGGTTTGGTGAGTGTTGCATGTGCTACTTACTCATCTCCGGGCAGTTACTTCTTTTCAGGAGTTGCAGCTGTCTGGGAAAGGTGCTTTCATCACCAGAGTTCCTCACACTTGGGAACTAAAGACTTTCTGTCTGAGTGTTGGTAGTATTTACTGCACCAGTGAGGCGCATAAGATAATTTCCTGCCTGTGCCATGGAAGCGAGTTAAGCTGGAATATCCAGTGAGAAGACAGTCTGGATATATGTTCTTTGGGCAGCTGAACAGTCTGCCTGAACACTCCTTAGTTGAAAAGAGGTTAACTGGAAGTCTAAAGACTTGATCTCCTCAATTATTCATGGCCAGTGTCCACAGCCAGCCTGTTTCTGCATGCAATAACTTGTAACATCACTTCTAAAAAAGTAGCGCATAAGTTAAGGTCAGACTTCTCTATCATCAGAAACAGGATCTGCTATTTCTGTTTGAAAAGTTACTTTATTGTGCTGTAAATAGATTTTCTAAGAAGACCTAAGAGTAGAATCAGCAGCTGTTAGGTTGCACCAGAGTATCAAAGCTGTCAGTCTGCTTTGTCGTTTTGTTTGTGAAATCGTTCTTCTTTTGTATTGTAATTGGTTCATTTGTAACAATCTATGGTACGTCAGAATCTGAAAAAAGTGTTTCAAGTTCACTTGATTTAGTATTCTTCCATTCTTCATCAGAGGTCTGAGTAACTGTAATACACAGGTTAAGATAGCCCAAGAATCCTTGCAGTGTTTTAGTGAATACTTAATGCTGTAGGGACCAGTCATAGTCTTAGGTAGGCTATGAGAAAGAAAAGAAAGCTGGAGCAGAAATTGAGAGTTGCAGACACGAAATTTATGTTTGTCTTCGGAGCACAAAGAAGACAAAATTGAAAGAGATAGTGGTATACTATTTAAATAGTCAGCAAAAATAGCAGAGAGTTTATTGGATTAGGTTCCTGTCTGCAAAACTTGCCATGCAGAGGTTGGCAGAAAAGGAGAGTAAGAGGGATGGTCACAAACATGTAAGCATGAAGTTCAGCATGTAACCTTTTGTTCTGTCATTTTTAGTGACTTTGTCCTTTTCTTTTTCTTTCTTCTCCTATTAATTCTATCCTGTGTTATTCCCTTCAGCTTAGCCCATTTCTCCACCTAAATTCACTTGTCCTTATCTTCCCTGATTCAGCCTTAGCTATGGTCAGTCTGTCCCCTTAGCTAGCCACTTGTCTGGGCATTTCCCCTCTTTTTTTACCTACCCACTACCTTTCCAAAAAAAGTCAGTCTGCCAACTAATACAACTGCTCTGTCATCAAATGGTGATCCGTGGGGCTATAAAGAAGCCATCCACACTGACCTGTCAACTGAATCGTTCTGGGCAAGAGCAGGATTCTTCATTTAATGGCCATTTACCCACTACTCCAGCCCAGAAAATTATGGACCCTATCCCACATCATCCTCCGGGGAAGCACCAGCATTGGGTTGTATGACCTCAGGCTCCTGGGTACTCCAGAATGGGGGCAGAAGAGTGGCTGCATAAGCCCTCTGTTTGCTCCTACCCACCTGTGCTGCTGAGAAAAATGTGCGTATTCTGGCTGCCCTATTTGCGCAAGTGACATTTCAGGGGGAGGGAGTAGAGGGTGTTCTGTCTTAACCCATTTGATACAATTTTCTTCTCTAACATGCTCTTAGACACACACAACTCCTACAAAACCAAACTTCTCCTTTGAATATTACTGTTTGCTTGTGAAGCCATGCAAAGTCTGGAGGGTGAGGTATTTAAGTGATACATTTATCGAGGCAGCTTTTAAGCCTATCCTTAGGCACTTAGAAGTCCTGGCTTGTTATTTTAGTGCATTTTACAAAGTGATAGTTAAGTGTTAGCTAATATTCTTGGGATTTTAATTCCTATATTCATGCATTATGTTGTATTTAGTCTTTGTTTTAGAGTGTCCAAATAAAGACAACAAAGCCTGTGTCCTATGGACTTCTGATTTTTGACATCTCCTCTGTGCCTATGAAATGCCTGATTACAATGAGACAGTATTTGCATTCTTTGAAAGGAGAAGAAAATATTAATGCAAAGTTAGCAGCCCTCATTCTAAAAGATCGAGGTGGGCTTTAGTCAGTGCAAACCCTCAGCTAGTGCTAACAGCACTAAATACTGTCTAATAGTTTCTCTTATGGTAGTTAAGGATGCTAACCAAGCAGTCTCTATCAGGTTGGAAGGTTTAACTAGAGAAGTTGTGTATGCTGAAGTGAAATATCAGTCTCTTGTGTCTTGATGGGAGCCACTACAAGGATATCCTTATTACAAGGATAATGCTGTTCTTGGAGTTCCTGAAAGATAAGTGGCAGTCCATGCTGTGAAGGGGAAAAAGAAATCCATCAAAGCACAGGCTTATGTTCGGTCACCAAAATGCTAC
Source organism: Dicaeum eximium (assembly GCA_013396995.1). NCBI lineage: Eukaryota > Metazoa > Chordata > Aves > Passeriformes > Dicaeidae > Dicaeum > Dicaeum eximium. The sequence goes on along the minus strand of VWZP01006707.1, from coordinate 1,086,223 downwards.
ACATCTTTGATATTCATTACCAACATTTCTCTTCTGTTTCCTTAATTTCTTTTTTTTTATGTGCTTGTTTCTAAAAAAATTGGCCACAAAATCACTCTTTGCTTTCCAGATGAGAAGTGAGCCTTGTGTACCTTGCTTTTTATTGTTTAGATTCCTTCAGACTCGTTTATTGTAATATCTTTGTAGCAATTGTACTTGCAGTGAATTGGTTTTTTAACTGCTGCAGGTACAATTTTATATGTAAAATCTGCTTTTAGTGTTATTGATGTTTATGCTAATCTTTAGAGCAGGCAAAAGGCTCAGAAGGGCCAGCTCTGCAGTCTGGGGGCTGTTAGACCACTATTTGCTATTAGGGATTGTCATTTCCTATCATCCTATGTGAGGTAAAGTTTGTGATGTAAAGGCTAGAAAAAAGTCTTTGTAGCTTATCATAAATTCCCTTCTTATCCTGCATCTCTGCTTGGGACTACTCACGTGAGTAAAGCCATGCGTGTGTTTGTGCTTGCAGGTTTAGGAGTGTGACTGTGTGAGAATCATAGAATTAAGCCAAGGCAATACAGAAAACTTGTCAAATTCCCATTTCATGTGAGGAAATGGGGAGTAAATTGTGTTGAAGAGAAAATACTGGCACTCAGACACATAAGCTGTAGTAAGGGAATGTTGTGTGTCAGCTGATCCATGTTCATAGTCTGTGTGTGTGCTCTTAGCTTGTGGCACATGTGAATTAGTTGGTTTGGCCCTTGAGAGCCAGGTGAGGCTTCTTCACTGTAGATTAGGCTAACTCAGGTTACTTAGTGTTTGCTACAGGCATAGAGTGTAGATGAATAGTTATTGCAGAGCAGCTGAGGATGTACAGTAATTTATTGTTGGTAACTTGTTCCTGTGTTTGAGTCTTTATTCAGCAGAGTAATGGCTAGCAAGCTGTCCTCAGGAGTTTCATGTTCATGGTCGTTAAAACTGACAGTGAGAAAGTAGTGTCCTTAGACTATTAGAAGACAAAGCAGTCAACCTTTTCCTTGGCCTGTGGATAAGCTGTCAATAACCAAAGTCGTTGGAGGGGCTGTATTGTTCTTTTATGACCTTAAAAATGAAACATCCTCTCCAAGACAAAACCAAAAACTTAGAAATACAAAAACTTACCTAAATTTGCCAGTTAGTGTTGGAGTATCTGCAGTTCCTAAGGAGCAAGAGTCCTGCTCTTAGCACAGTGAACACTTGATCTGAAGGCTCTTGTCATATCTACTGTGTTCTTCCTCCTTCCAGGCCACCTGACTGACAGTGAGTGCAATCAGAGGCATGTTTCAAAGAAGGGCTCGCTGGCAGACCGCAAGAGGAGTTCTAGCCGCTCTAGGCGGAAAGGAGATGAGGCTCAGTCATCAGGATACCATAGTGAAGGCAAGAGATGTTACTTTATTTTAAATATCAGTATCTGTCTGAATGTTTTTAATGTTCTCAGTCTGTACATGCATTTCCCTCCTAGTTTCTCCCCTGCTGTCTTTATTTAGTCCTCTCTTTGCTTTTTGATGCTTAGTTCTGTTTTGGTTGGATGTTTGTTTAGAGTGTGTTGGTTTTTTTATTATCATTTTGTTGTTTTGGATTGCACTTTTCAAAGTCTGCATGATGATGCTGCAAGTAGGGCTGCTAGTTTAATTGAAGTTATTTTTGTGGCTTTTGCTGTCTCTACAAACTGCAGGAGAAACCTTGAAGGAGAAACAAGCCCCCAGAACTGCCCCCAAACCATCCAGCAGCACCAGCAGGCTGAGGGAATTTAAAGAGACAGTGAGCAATATGATCCACAGCAGACCACAGCAGATTTCCCAAACCATCCAGAATTCCCCTCACGGAGGGAATAGTGTGGATCAGGCAGAAACACGACCCTCAAAAAGCCTGTCTGCACACGCTCGAGACTGGGAACTGGAGAGTACCAGCAGTGAGTCTAAATCCAGTTCATCTAGCAGGTACCGGCCAACGTGGAGACCTAAAAGAGAATCTCTCAATATAGACAGCATCTTCAGTAAAGACAAGAGGAAACATTGTGGCTACACTCAGCTTAGCCCTTTCTCTGAAGAAGCAGGTAAGAGTTTGAGAAGATACATTTCAGAATGTGTGGGAAGTGAAATTTTGAACATGGAGTTCAGGTCAGTGGTGAGTCATGTCTGTGAAGACTAAATCCTGTGTGAGTGTTCATGTTTGATTTCTGTGTGCTGTGTTTCCTGTCTAAGGAAAAACAAAGGGAAACAATACCATCTACCTTGCTTAAATGGACACAGGCTATATTACTGGGTGTCCAAAGTTAGTCCTTTGGAGTGAGCTTTTGTATTGCTCTGGTTTTTCCTCTGGCTCATCATGGTATTTTTATTTGGTGGCTCAGAGTATGGTGCTGAAAGTACCTTGTGTGTCAGTGCAGAGTTCTTGTTGTGAAGATGAGAGCCTGGAAGCCAGTGATGATTTTACAGCTATCCAGCTTGTACGTGGAGACTTTGCTGGATTTGATAGTTGAAAAGAATTGGGAAGCATAAAGGAATATCTAAAGGGAAGGTGAAGGGGAAGAGAACACACCTCCAGGGAAGAAAGGGAAGCAAACAAGAATTAAGTGGAAAGACGATGAAATGTACAAGGGAGAATTTAAAAAAACAAGTTTTCCTGTCCTCTGTATAAGCCACAACAAATCATAAATGGCAAAATAAGCAGTGTAAGAAATGAGAGCATCTGAAGTAGATATGACAGAGTATTGGAAATGCAATTGGATATAGTGTAAAATTATCTTGTACAAATTAAAATTATTATGGGGAAGAAAGGATTTTCATTCCAGACTTAATTGTTACCTGAGGGGGAATATGCTAAGTTATACTAAAGGGGAACATTCAAAGATAAATTTGTGAGCAGGTTATTGCTTAAAATTGCTAGGAAAGCTATAAAAGTATTGCATTTTTCTTGCTTAATATTGCAGGTTTTACACAAAATTAAGGGTGGTGCTTCTGATTTAAACATAGCTGAGAAGCTAATGTGTATGGATGTTTTGTTGGTATTGAAGCTTGGGTCTTCTACCAAGCTGTATTGTTTATCTTGACAGGTAAAGAACTTACTGAGAATGAGGTGAAGGAACACGCTGTTCATGAGACAAGGTCAAGCCATGTCAGATACAAGCGTGGTGTGCTGGGCCGGGGCACGCAGCACCACATGGTGGATCAACATCCTCATCTAATTCAGAGGATGGAGTCTGGCTATGAAAGCAGTGAGCGCAACAGCAACAGCCCAGTTAGTCTGGACATGCCCTTGTCTGAAAGCTCAAGCACCCACAGGTAGATTTGAACAAAACTTATGTTTGGAATGACTGAAGTCTTGATTTCTTTGTAGTTACGTAATGGTGTAGAACGTTTTACAGAACAGTGGTCCTAGTTTTAAATACAGCTTGATTGGGACAGGGGAGAAATAGTAGGGAAATGGGAGCCTATTCTTCTCAGTATATTGATAACTTACTGCTAGTGAGCAGGGAAAACAATGGGGCTCGAATGAGTGAGAAATATGGTCTAAAGTGATGCATCTGAAATAGTTGTACCCTTAGTCTATGATTTAAAAGCTTGTACTTTGAGTAGCTCATAGTCCTTTTTGTTTCAATTAAACCATTGATTCATAGACACCTTGTTGAAAATGAGAAATCAATAGCCTTGTATAGAAATCTTTGTTTTCAGACATACTTGCAATATTTGTATGTAAAAATAAATAGACAGCACAATGTGTTTCTTTCCTTGACTTAGGAAGCTTCAGGTAACCACAAACTGGCACTTTGTGGCCAGAATATGTAAGAATCTGTTCTGAACAGCTCCTGGACCACAGTTATAATATGAATTGCGTCATCTTACAGAAGAGAATAGAATTACTGTGCTCCTTGTTAACTTTGTCTTCTGCTGTTTCTCCTAAAATTTTCTTATGGTAGACTTCTTTTAAAATTAGATTAAAATGCACGACTTGTGTGGGTACAAAAAAGGTAGATACAATTTCTCCTGGACAGATTAGTCAAATGGTAAACTATAATTACTCTCTTCTTGGAGGGATGTTCATATGAAGCGAGCAGGTGGATTTGTTCCTGCTTGGCGTAACATCCCCAAGTCTCACAGTAGCAGCATCTTGGAAGTGGAGTCGGCTTCATCAATTGGGAGCTGGACAAACAGCCCACGCACCATGGGAAACGGTAAGATACGCTTTGTAGGGGTGGTTATGCAAAGCAGATGTATCGGAGTTGTTCTTTACTTTCTGGATGTTTATGTTCACAGAGAGATTATAAGGAAAGGGAAGAGCAACTTTGAGGAAGATAAGTTTTACAAGAAATAATAAGATTTATCAAAGGGGATTGTAAAAAAACTTTGTTGGAATATTTCTTTGATTGTTGCTCTGGCATGTCTTTTGTGTATTGAATTAAAAGATAAAAGAAAGCTATCTTTCCTATTCTTTCTTAAAACTCAATATTCTGCCATCAGTCAAAAATACCCTCCTAAGCATAACTCATAACTTGGTAGAGTCCTGAAAACAAGCTTGTAATTCTATACAAAATTCAAAACTGTTAGAACTGTGAATGTTTTTTTACAAGTTGTTTGGGCTGAGGCTAAGCTTTTCTCCTTATGTATCATTTGAAGCAAATACTTTATTCCAGAGAGGGAAGGGAAAGGCAGCAGGGGAGACATTTTCTGAATACCAGTAACAGTTGAACTGAGAATGAGAGCTGATGGATTTCTGTTGTGTAGGATATTGAGGTACTTTATTTTCCTCCCATTTTCATCCACTTCATGCAGTTAGATTAAAAACATTTCATCGGAATCCATTTAACTTCAACAAGCTACTGATCTGGCTAATTTGACATAGCTTTATTTACAAGTTATAAACACAGTAAGAAGCCTCAAGATTTCATCATCAGCTTAGGGTTATTTCTTTCAGTGATTCTCTCTGTTCTATATGCTGTTTTTGTGAGCCAGTGAATCCATGGGCTGTGCTGCAGGGGAGCTTGAAGCACTGCTGTGTTGGGTGGGGTTTCATAAGTAAAATTTAACAAAACAAAACTACGTTCTATAATTCAGTGGTCTCAGACTGTTATTACCTAACGTTAATTTTATTCTCCAGTAATATTTCCTTATCTTTTAAGGGATACTGATGTAGCTATCAAAAATGTTTGGTTGGTTGTTTTGTTTGTTTGTTTTGTTTTGAAGGCGGAGACATCTTTGTTCCTTTAAAGAGTGAGCTAGATGAATTGCAAGAAGAGGTGGCAAGGAGAGCGCATGAGCAAGAACTACGCAGAAAAAGAGAAAAGGAAATGGAGGCAGCAATGGGCTTTAATCCCCGTCCCAGCAGGTTCATGGATCTAGATGAACTGCAGAATCAGGGTAACCTTTGAATGCAGTGTACTTTGCAAGATGGTAGTGCTGAAGATTTTTTGAAGCTTTGAATGTAATTTCCTGATCTAATTGTGTGTGTGTGTTTCTCGCCACATCCACCCCACATTACAGTTTTGTACCTTCAGGAAGTGAAATACTGTCCATTTCAAACTTGTAGGAAGTTAAAAAATTGTTTGGTATTTTGACCAAATTTCTTCTTAAATGAAAAAGCTAAGTAATGTAGAGATACTCTTAATATATCTGCAATTTTCCATGTTTTCAGTAATATACACTGTTAATAGTATTGATACCTAGATTTAGCTGTAAGCCTTTAACCAGCATCTTGGAATGAGCAGGGCTGGTTTTGCCTTTCAGGCACCTCAGAGGTGGTTCATATAAACCATGGTTCTGTTTCTACTTGATTTTAGTACCTTTGCAGCCTTAAGCAATTCTGTTCCTGCCCTTGTGCTTTGCAGTCTTCTCTCTGCCTGGCTGTGCACCCATGGCACAGGTATTGGGACAAGTACTCTGGCTGGATCTAATTGAAAATCTGATCTGGGTTTAGGTTGCCTATCTTTTCTAGGGAAAAATAATTTTAAAAAATACTAAGTTTGAAACTGAAGGTGCTGCTTGATTAACTTACTGCTCTAACAACTCTAACTTCTTTCTCTAGTACTAGCTTTCAATGCAGGTTCTTTGGGGTTTATGGTAAAGGAGTTTGTATTTACATCTGTGCACAACAGTGTTGGGGGGCAGGTCAGGCCACAGCATGTGTTATGCAGATTGAGAGAATATAATTTATTGTTGGCTGATAAAGGTACTCATTTTCTCTAGCATAATGACAGATGTTCCATTAAAAAAGACCCAGCCCCAAAGAGCGTAAAAGTCAAGTTTTATTTTCTCTTTTCCTTTCCTCGTTTGAATGTTTACATTTTAGTGCATAATTTGCATAATGCCTAATAGGTGACACAAAATAGTTTGGGCATTTCTTCCTCTCAGAAACGGATGTTATGTTGCCAGGATGCAGTTTCTTTTTTGTGTCCAAAATGATTTATCCTTCTCCAACACTGTTTTCTAAATTGTTGCAAAAGGAATTCTTGACAGTTTTCCCTTTCTTCTCAGCTTCCACCACCTTGTTTTTCAAGTTGCAAGACTGTTTGGTTTTTATATTCTGTATGTTACTTACAGCAGTAAAGTGTATGCACTAAACTCATTCATAGGAGTATTTCATGCAGGCATTTATGTTCACACTCACTTCTTCCCCAGACATGTTAGTTGTTTCAGTTTGTTTCCATTTTGATGAAGAAGAAAGAGACAGATGGATTTTGTCAGGAAACTTAACATACGATGAAAAAACCCTAATCTGCTGTATTTCTTTTACTGATACATTTTGGTTTAGATTTGGTTCTAAATTGAGTTTCATTCCTTCTTGACAGAAGTCATTTGAACTGACTCTGTTATATGTCTGTACCATCTTTTATACTGACCTAAAGTGTTGGAAATAGTAGAATAAGCCACTACAACTCTCAACTAAAGAAAATTTGAGGGAAAAAATAAGTTTCGTGTTGTTTCACTGTGTGAATGTCAAGCATATCAGGGTGCTCAAGATGTACTTCTGCTTAGGGAAGGTTAGGTGGTGCAGTCTGGGATATGTGCAGCCTCTGCAAGAACCCGTGTGTGGAAGGATTTGGTGATCACAAATGGGATGAGGGTAAGTGAGGGTTCTGCAATAATGAAACCAAAATGAAGGGTGCTGCCCATTTGCAGGGAGGAGTGATGGCTTTGAGAAGTCGATGCAGGAGGCAGACTCAATCTTTGAAGAGTCGCTGAATCAGGAGCAGAAGGGGGATTGTGCTGCAGCTTTGGCTCTCTGTAACGAAGCTATATGTAAGTAACCTTAACCGCCTGAGCTACTGCGCTTTGACTGTTCACTAATACAGAATAGAGTCTGAAACCCGACATCACACTAAGTGGTCAGGTAGTAATATGGGCGTCCACCTGCTCTTTAGGAACATGCAGGTTGACAGAATTTTTCATTTTTATAAGCGTTCTCAATTGGGGGTTTTAGTCTTATTCCTCTTCATCTGTTTTTTCATGTTTGCATTCATTTTGTTGTTGTCTCCAGTGCTAAGGTAATAACAGCACTGGGGTGCTGATGTGCCCTTTTTGGTGCTAACTGGTTTGTTTCAGCAAGCACCTGGTAGGTGGTTCCCCTTGCCGCTCAGTCCTCACAATTTTTCTCCATCGTCAGGCTGAATTGCAAAGGCCATTAAGCTCCCCTGTTTTTCATGGAGGGTGTAGCATAGGAAGAAAATGGTAGCCCACTCTAGAATCTTCTGGATTAGCAGAAGTGAACTATGCTGTACTTGAACTTTCATGAAGAAAAAAAGCATTAGGACATTGAAGTGCTTAAATGCATTGTGACCTTTGAGAATGTGCTGTGTGATTTCATTTAATTTTTGGTGTTTTTCCATTATGACTGGCTGGCTGTCTCACTCCATGCTCCCCTCTGTCTGTGTAGAATGGCTGCAGACAGGGTGAGTAGCTCCTGTGCTGTTTTCATTTAGAAATTGGCTTTCATGCACTGCAGAATAGAAGGTGCAGCAGACAGCTGTAGTGACAAATCTATTAGCTTTCATTCCAGCAAGGAATCTCAAATCCCAGCTGGGTATTCCTGCACAAAGGGAGTCCTAGGTATGGAGGATGCAGGAGAAGAGTACATGACAGAATGAAGCATCATTGTAGCAGGGCTGGAAAGAGCCTGTATGAAGGGATGAAAAATTGGGCTAAAACAAGGATATTGTTTTTATTTTATTTTGGTTTAATTTCAATTAATGTGTTTGTACACCTGGCTAAGCTGAATGTGCATTAATGGAAATAGTAGCATCCTTGTGAGTTCTTTTGTGGCAGTATTTGCATGGTCCATGTTTTTTGTTCCTGCTGCATCTTTTTTCTTTTTTTTCTTTTTCAATTTTATTCCTTTTTTCTGTTTGTTTTCTGCTATGTTTTCTTTTGCATTTTAGCTAAACTAAGACTTGCCATGCATGATGCCAGCGCTAGCACTCACAGCAGAGCCCTAGTCGATAAGAAGCTGCAAATCAGTATCCGAAAAGCCCGGAGCCTCCAGGATCGCATGCAGCACCAACAGCCACCGCAGCCGCTGCCTCCGCCAGCCTGCCACCCACCCCAGGGCGGCACCATGGCCCAGTCTACCAGGTAGTGCGAGTGCCTCGCCTGGGCACGGACCTGGGCTGCATCTGTGAGCAGTGCAGTCTGGAGAGAAATAGCAAACTATGTATATTCCCGGATAGTCCGAGTCCTACTGTGTTACACCTATTCTTTTCTTCTCTAGGTTAAATTCTATTATAAAACAGTCAACTACCCCATTTTCCCCCTCCCCACCACCCTTTCTCCCAGTCTTTATAGAATAGTCCAATGTGCATGTGTTCAAAATGTGATCTGTGACAGAGAATTGTAGCAGTCAGTGCTTGGCAGCATTGATGTCTCATGCACCAAGGGAAAAAATACAATGGACAATAATCTGGCTAAAAAAAAAATGGGGATACATTAGGATGAAATCAGACTGTTTATAATTGGGAGCAGTTTCAGGACTCACTAAAAGACTGTACTACAGTCAAAATTTTCCTTTAGTTGCTTTTATGTTGGGAACATCAGCCAGTGTGTTTAGTGCTCTGTAGTTTGAAAACTGTTGAGTACACAGATCGTTTCTTTCTAGTCCACTTCTCTAGTGGGGCACTGGTACAACTCTTGAATCCAGATCCTGATCCTGTCACCTTGACTATTCCATCATTCTTCATTTTCTTTCTGTGCTTCCCAGCATCCTGTAGCCTGGCTTACCAGCCCTCCTCAGCATCTCTTCATGATTCTTTCTTCCATACTGACTTTTAACTACAGCATAATTAACTCTCTGCTATACCTGATCCTTTCTTCCTACCGTCTTTAGCATGCAGCTTAATCCTTCTTTCTTCCCATGCCATTCCCTCCTAGCACTAGACCATCCCTATGCAATTTCTAGGCTATTTCTTGAACTGTTACTTATTTTCCCTCTCCCCTTTCTTACATGTTATATTACCAGAAGCTTAGATAAAATCTTGGATGAGAATAATTTTTCTGTTCCTTTCTGTAAAATGCGGGGTACAGCTATATACAAACCCAGTTAATTTGCACACCTGCCAGGCTATAGTTCATAACATTCTTTTCTTTTCCTGCAGTACCTGAATTACCTGTAATGAAAGTTGATCTTGTTGTCAATCAGGGGTCCATTATATTCTCTCTTACAGGAAAAATGCAGAGCTCAAGTTAGGCATTTTGGCAGATTCTAAGAAAATCAAAGGCACTTTCTTAACTAGTTTTGCTAATGCTAAACCTGCTCACGGCTATTCTGTGAAAAGAGTGTTACTTCTGCAAAAAGTTATATCCAACCAAATGTTAATATTTCAGTCAAAGAAAAACCCAATTCATAGCCAGAGTTCTGTACTCCAGCTTTGATTTAAATAACATTGTAGACAGTACAAAGTTTGCAATTCCTCACAAATAATATTCTATTGCTACACATATTAACTAGGTCTTCATGATAGCTTTCATTCCATGCATCTCAAGGAGGAAACAAAGCAGTAATTTTACGGTTGCCTTAAGTTTTCTGCTGGAGCTGATGTAGCCTGTCATTTTCTCATAGGTGGTGGACTTAGTACTGTTTGTTCTGTCTGTATATTAAAATGCTAACTAAATGCAGAAAAAGCCAGGGACATGGCATGACTCAAGAATATAACTGTCTTGCATTGGTACTTAAAAGAATGAACATTATTTTCTAGAAGTATGCTTAGGATACAAATTATTGCAGTGTAATAGTTATGTATTTAGCTTGGACTTAATTTAATGTTTCAGATAAATATCTCAGAAAATGAGATTATAAAGATGATACAACAAAAATTTCAACCTGTTCTTCCAGTTGTCAAGTCATTCTTCATGAAGTTGCCTGGACAGAGGGGACCTTACAGAAATACTGTCAGTTCATGTTCAGATCACTAACATGTCCAAAGTATTTTAAAAGATACCTAAAATCTTACTGTTGAAAACAGTTATTTTATTTTATATAAATGCTATTCTTACTTGCTCTTCTTACAATTATCCCTACTCACATACTCAGTGTACTGGTTGAAATGCCTCTGGTGCTGTACAAGAATATTTCATATAGAGCCTAATTGTAGCAAAATACTCTTAAAAATATTAAATGGATCCAGTTAGATTGTTAGAGTAGGAAAACCAAGTTAGAAGGAAAGGACTAACACGACTGTGTCTAGTGAATTAATGCAAAGTCTTCATCAGAATACAGTGACGAAAGTGTGTTGAGCTGTATGTCACCTAGTGCAAGGTCTGTACCCTAGGAATGAACATAAGCAATAACTACTGCTAATCATTTACTCTTCTGTGTGTTTTAGTGAACAGACTGGCCCGCTCCAAGTACTGCTGAGCCAGGAGGTACCACTGGAACCCAACAAAGAAGTGGAATTTGGGTCCAGTTCTTTCTTCCACCCACCTGCTTCCTGCCATGAATTGCAGTCATCATTATATCCAGAGTCTTCCTCCTTGCCCCCTTCTGAAAGCAATCCATCCAACAGGATCTCTCCAAACTTCCAGTCTGCTTCTGCTGATTTTCATGACCAAGTTCCCTCTTTTCCCTATAGGCAAGGGTTGGCAGAGAGGTCTGCAAGAACTGAGAATGACGCCCACAAGAGTGGGGAACTTGCTGACGTGACAGCCACAGGTCTAAAAGACTATAGGGGTTGCTGCAGTAGCAGCAAGTTAGAAGAGGTTCCTAACATAATGCCTGTTCTCACACCTCAGTACCAGTCCAAGGCTAACACAGTAAACTCTGGGTCTTTGCCTACATTGTTTCCCTGTCCACATCCAGCACAAGCAGCATCTCCTGAAAAGGACAGCCAGCACAGTCCTTATTCCAAACTTGCAAGCTCTCCAGTGCGGCCCAGCATAGATCATTTAGGGGCCTATCATGCAATGACCCCTGCAACTTCATCCCCTACACAGCAGTGTTCCTTGGATCCTTTGCAGAAAAATAAGTACTACAGAGCAAACAGCCAGGAGATTTTACTTCCCTCACAGGGTGAATATGGCACAGCAGACGGTTGTAAATCTGAGGCTTTTAGTACAAAGGGACATGTTCGCTCCTTGGCAGAGCAGTTTCAGAAAATGCATGCAGTCTCCCAGAGAAAAGGTATTCATGAAAAAGACTGGATTACTGCAGTGTGTCAGGATGAGAAGTCTCCAAAGTTAACACAAAAATCTTCCATCAACCATTCATCTTCCGGTTACAGACAGCTAATCCATCAAAACCAAGAAAACAAAAACCAGTCTTCAGAAAAATTACACTCAACTGTGGATATTAGGGACGGGGTAGTTTCTTTGAAGGGTTTTAGTGCCCAACATGTTGCTTCTATGAGTTTTTGTTCTCACAGTGAAGAACTGTGTAGAAGAGGTGGACAGAATATAGCAGACCCTGTACCCTACGTGGAAAGGCACTGTCATGATGGAGGAATGAAAGAGGTGGATGATGGAGCTGCTAGTAGCGTGGTTGCCTCTATGCCTGTGGACCGTTGGGTGAATAATGTTACTAGGTATTACAGTTCTCAGAAGGCTAATAAGAATACTGAATGGCTTCCTGTACCTGGGAAGAGTCCACTCCTTTCTGATCAGAGAGCAGTTGGAGATGACTTGAGCAGGATCCTAGTACACCTGCATCCACAGTGGAATCAAGACACAGAACAGGAGCTCTCAGAACTGGAATCCCTCTATCAGACTAGTCTGCAGGCATCTGAGGCCACTAGGCCTTTCTTGGGAAGACAGGACAGTGCTAGGTATCCATTTGACCAATCAGGTAAGAATGATGCAGTTGTTTTTCTTGGTTGACATGCTTATGTACTCCAGTGTAGGTGAAGATGCCTTTTCCAGTTGATTTAGTTAAACGGGTATTAATTTGTGCACAGATGCATAAAAATTCAGGTTGTAGACTCTGGAAACCTTCCAGCTAACTGGAGAAAGCAGTGTGATAGCACTGCCTGGGGTGGCTGCAGAGTAGCTGTTGATTGTGGCAAACATCTGTTAAGAGTAACATAGAAATAATTGATCCTGTTTTCAAGTAGGGAGCTAGCTGCTTATGTCAAGCTAATGAATTCTGCTGTTTGAAAGTCCTACATCCCCTCTGGAATTTATTAAACTGTTTCTATGCATGATGTTAATGTTCTCCACATTGGTGAATTTTAACTGATTATATTGTAGTTGAGAATTTGATTGAGGGAAATAACTTTAACAGTTATTAAAATAACTTTTAAAAGTTTATCAAGATCTGAGAGTTGAACCTGTGTTTTGCTAAGGACTGCCTGCTTTATGTTCTGGAAAATTACTTGTGAAAGCAGCACTGAGGGTACATGACGGTCCATGAGACCTTGTGGATTAGTTGGTGCCGAAAGAAAATGAACAGATTCCATCAGTGAGAACATCCAGCTGTTGCTGGAGACATTCAATTAGAGTCTGGTGACAGCAGTCTGGTTCCACTTAAGCTGATCTAATCTCCTGCCTGAGATAGGGCAACCTTGTTTTTCTGCTTCACAAGTGAAGCAAATTTCTTTATAATGTGTCATAGCATGAAAGCTGTGCATTTTCTGGTTAAATACAAGGCAGCCTGAAATTGGATGAGTACCAAAATGGCACAGATATAGCTGTACACATATGATGTACATTGCAGTGCATGCACAAGACAGGTTTTCCCCTGCCCTGCAGCCATGGAGGTGGACCCCCCCCATCATTCCTGACCTGGCTGTGTCAGACCTGGCTGTGACCAGAGTCAGTACTGCAGTAAAGTCTTGAACAGGTTTTTGTTGAACAGCTTGAGTTTTCTCTGGAACTCGTGTCTTGCAGTCTACTCACAGACCAGTTTACACATTGAAATGTGGCCATTTGCCATTTGTTGTCCTTTTGGTTTACGTTCAGAGTTAGGCAGGATCTGACTTCACAACTTTGCAGATACTGTCTTGTATGGGCTTGAATCAGAAGGTCTTGTATATTCCTACTTACCTGACTGATTTTGGAGGTTCTTTTTGGAAATCTACCAGCATAAAGCCCAGTTGCTTTAGTGTTAGTTGGAGCTGTAAAATTCTGTCATCAAATGACCCATTTCTTATGCTGATTTTTCTTGCCTGTTCCCCCCGACCTATATGATATGAGATAGGGATATTCTTCAAAAGTGAAGTTTGTATTTGAGATCTTCTGATTTGCTTTAACTTTCAGTTGTTTTTTCCTAAGTTCTGCAAATTCTGTATAAAACTGAAAAGCTCGAATCAGTGCAGCTACTGTGATGAACTAGATGAAAATCACCTGATTTTTTTTAGACCTAGTCCTAGGTCGAGGACTGCTCTTTCTTTCTTTTAGCTTGGATTTCATATTTGTTTTCAAATGCTGTTGAAACTTTGACCCATATCAACTGGTTTTGTCAGACCTTTGCATTCAGAATCATGGTGAAAACACCTCTTTTTCATTAGAGGGGCTTTACAGCACAGTTAAAGCCAAGCCAAATGCAACCACCTCAGAGCAGAAAAGGTGGTGTTGTCAGCATATCACCTTTATTCCTCTATAGAGGAGCTCCCTGTGACCAGTTTAATTAGGCCATTGATCATATTGGTCTATTCAATGAGAAATTTTAGGATTGTAACTGATGATAGGGATTGCATTGAAGTGAATTGTAGCAATCCTAGTTAAAAATAACACGTTTAACTATTTAATCAGCACAACAAATAGCTGAGAAACCGTAGCATTGAATGGGAAGGAGTAGGTGAATGTGTGGGGAGGGAACCTGAGGCTGACTTGTTTATCCCAAATAACTTTAGGTAACTTCCTTCTGGTAGGCTGATTCTGTCTTTTTGGGCCCTCTAAACAATGTCACCTCTGTGTCAGGCAAGTGTTGGTGTGCAGTTAAATAATTTAAATCTTAAATAGTTCAATTAACTGCTCCCCTGAAGCCTGCAGAAGGGCCAGGGAGGTAGGCATAGTATCCTGATAGACTGTCTCCCCTTGAAATGTTGGGTGTTAGCTGATATATTCATGTTCCAAGGATCTGCGACTTCTTGTTCTGCGTGTGTAGTCCCTCTGTGTTTGCTGGAGTCAGACCTAAGGTAGTCAGAAATGTGCCATAACATGCAATCAGGTGTTGAATTTAACCAGTGTTTTCCTTCCCAGTCTCTGTGAACCTGAGTGTGAGGAAGCTGCCTGCTACAGCTGGCATGGGTCTGTCGAAAACCCCAACAGCGGAGATCGAGCGCAGTCTGTGTGGATCCACTGTCTCTTCTGTCTCCAAGGTGACATTTTTGGTACTTAGGATGTATTAGAAGGGGAAGGGCTTACCCTGTGCAAGAAAGAGTTTACTGAGGGATAAGTGAAGTACATTATGTAAAAGATACTGGGGTTATTGATATTAATATTAGAAAGAATTTTAAGTGCAGTCTAGCTCAGGATTAACTAGCTAAAATATGAGTGACTCATGCTACATGTAGCTAGTATGCAGTCAAATGATCTAAATTCTGGCTTGGAGGAACACATTCCTGAAAACATTAGGATCTAGTCTCTTTGAACTTAGTGACATGAATTCCGTTGCATCACAACTGGTGATAACTGCTTCCTAATTTTACCACTTGGAAGGGCACGGGCTCTTTTTCTTTTTGTTTTTTTTTTTCGCTGTGTCACTACATATTTTTAAAGTGGGTGATAATTTTGTATTTGCTACAGTTGGTAGTTAGTCACCTCAGAGTGGGAGAAGATTCTTTCTCCTTTTTTCCTGGGAAGAAACTGTTCAAATAACTGGCAGTTATATATCACTACCTGTATATGAAGACATGAAAGTATTTTCAACAGGAAACAGCATTTCCTGTAATATCTCTGTACTTGTTAAAGGGAGCTCAAAGTCTGTTCCTTTACAGAACAAAAGAAAGGAAAGATGGAATAAACATTTCCCTTGCTAGCATGAGATTACCAAGCTTCCAGCATTCATCAAATCATCCTAGATATATATTTTTTTTGGTTATGAAAAGACTGTAGTACTTTTTAATAAGATGACTGTCAGCTGCAGCCATGATTATCACTCCAGGGGCAGTGACGCCTGTAGCAGCAGTGGGTCCTTTAGGTAGATTCATCCCACTAAAGACATTTTGTCCTGGCTTTAGATACTTATAAAAGAACGTCCTCGTTTAGACAAATCAATCTGTGTATATTTACTAAGGGAAGAAAAGCTATAAGGAATAATATTTTTAATCAGCAGATCCAAACAGACCTATCGATCTTAAGTTTTCAAAGTACCTGAATGAAGGATTTCAGGAAAGAAAAGGTCATTAAATATCATTGAAGTATGCTCCATTAAATTTCTATTTATCAGTTGTCTATAATTATTGTACAAAATTGATGTTATGAAAAACTTTGTTTAAAATGTGTGATGTTGTCTGCAGGTCACATATACCAGAGAACATAGCAGGGAACCAGAAGAGGAGGAAATATACAGTGCAGAGAATTTCCGTCGCATTGCTCGCAGTCTCAGTGGAACAGTTATCTCAAACAGAGAAGAGACCTTGGTCTCTTCTCACAGTTTTGTAAGTAGAATCATGTGCAGCTTTCCAAAGAGCTATCATCTGTGTCTAGGGTTGCTGTTTTCTCTGTCTTCATTTAGTAGTTAACAAACAAGTTAGAAGACAAGTTAATAATAAGCCATGATAAAAGCCTGTCTTTTTTGTTCTGTCTTTGGAAGAAGGACGAACTTTTGTATAAGTAGCAAAGCTGTCTTCTTCAGGTGTCATTGCAGAGTGATGGCTGCTGCATGCTGATAGGCATGTCAGCTAACATTACGTGCCACTATGCAGAAACAACCAGTATAGACATTTTTTTCAGTTGACTTAAAGTATTTTCAAGGAAGCTTCTCATACACCTATAATTTAAAAAAAAAAACAAAACACCAATACCAATATGAAAGTTTCTGCTCTCTTGTGAGTTTATTAAGCAAGTAGCATTTTTAGAGAGTAAAAGTAAACATTAAAGGGGAGTCAATTCTAGACTTGGTGCAGACAGTTACATACGGACAAGAGCTAAAAGTAAGGGGATTGATCTTTCCTTTGGCCTCTGTTAAGTAGTCTTAAATGCAATTTAAAAGTGTCAGAAAAACAGTAACAGTGTTTAGCAACACAGCTATATATAATGTCAATGGCTTGGTCTGAACTTTTTGCAAACTCTGCTTAAGCTTTATTTGAAACCAGCTGTGTAACAGGTATAGAAGAGTCTCAGTTGCAAAATTAGTTATTTAGACAGGTTGGTCTGATTGCACCTCTCTGCTGTGTACCATAAACTAGGTATATGTCAACTTTGATGAGTTTGCTCCTCGGTGTGCTTTAGTTAAGGGCTCTGACACCTGGAGGTGCTGGCAGAAGCAATTAAAAACCTCTAGTTGTCCAAGACCCCCTCTCTGCTAAGGTTTCTATCCCCACAACACAAGCAACCAATAGGATGGTTGTTGGTAAGGCATTTACTTGATGGTTTCAAGTAAGGCACTGCATTCAAGTCTGTGATGGTTTGTTATGACAGGTAGATCTGTTCATAGTCTGGAATCAGAGCTTTCAGTTAAAGCCTGTTAGAAAATAGAAAAGGAAGAATCAGCAATACTCTATTTCATGGCTTGTGTAGCATACCATTTCTAAAGCGGACTGGCCTGACATTGTCTTGTGTATTCAGTTTGTCAGCCAAACCCCCAGGAGTGGTTTGTGTTTGTTTTGGCTTTTTCTTTTTGGTATAATTCCTGTCTAATGATCCTAAGTAGCCCACCACTTCAGTAAGAGCCTTACTGGATTGATGCAATTTTTGTCTGTCTTTTTCATGTACAGATGCATGTTTTTGTTCCAGTAACTCATCCCTTTCTTCCTTGGATCAACACCACCTTTGCTTGTTTCAACCCAACTCTGTGTTTACTCATCATTTTATGTTCTGTTCTTCTCCTTTCTCATTTTACAAAAGGATGCACCAAATACGAGGAAAATGCCAGTGGACACCAGCCACCGTTCTTCCAGCTCCACTTCCCTTCCTTTCCCCCATGATCCTCCTGTATTTCCCTTTGATCCCCAGCACAACCCAAACCAGGTGCAGCACCCACCCCATGATGTACTGATGCCCAGCATGGTGGGCAAGGCACGTAAACTGTCAGGTAATAATCACAGGACTTTTCATCCTTCTTCGTGATCAGAGATATTGCTGAAGTACAACTCCTCAGTTCTTGTCTTTCATAATGGAGTTTCACTATCTGCCTGAATTCCTCCAGAAATCTGGAAGGACAAATCAAGTTTCTTCTTCTCTGTCCTTTGGAATTTTTCTGTGGTTCTATGGTTCTTATGCTAAATGTGCATAACCAAAGCCAATAACCTTTATGGAAGCATTATGATTGCTTTATACGGAATCATATCAATATTTTTGTGAGTTATTTTCTTTAATGTTAAAGTAGTAGTAAGACCCACCACCTTGTTGCCATGTATAAGAGTACTTCCAGAAGTTACTCATTTCCACAAATCATACATGTGCCAGTAGAAATAACTACTTCCTGCATGAGAATTATTTTCCTGTGACAGCATCAAAACCAGTTTGATCTACCAGCCTTGGAATACTTTGTTGGGCTCCTCTATGATGAAACAAGGGGCTAGTAAAGAAATCTGTGACAGCAGCTGCAGTAGGATAAGGAGCAGAAATGCAGTGAGGAAAATAAATGCTGGTAAAGGTACAGCTAGCTTTTATTCAGAATTGCATGTCAGTCAGTAACTGGATGTACTAGTGATTTCATTGTTCTTCTGTCACCTGCTGGCCACAGCTGATAGTTCAGAGAGGATGAAACAAGAATTATAACTAAGCAAACCTTTTTTTTAAAATTTCAGGAGATCAGAAGAACATCATCCAGAAACTTCTGGTTGTGCCTGACAGGGGTGAAGCTTTCCAAGGTGAAGACTACCCAGATGTGGCACTGAGCTATGGGAGTCTCCCTTGTGTACCCAAAGGCACCCTCTCCCAGGGGCAAAAGCCTCTTGTTAATTTGCATTTAGGAGGTGGTGCATCAGGTGTCTCTGGCCGTTTGCTGAACACGAGTTATCCTGCCGTGCAAACAGCCACGTTACCAGATAAGCGAACAATGCTCTGGGGGAAACATGCTGGCCAGCCAGGCAAGAGTTTACAGGAAGGCTTCCTCCAGCAGCCCTCACAACATCACACGCATGAATCTCACACCATCAGTTGCAGATTACCAGCCAGCACAGACTACAGCACTTTAAGAATACCACGTGAGCCTTCTTGGGATCCCGGTGCTTCTCAAGGTTGCCCTGTGCCCCCCTCTTGTGTTAAGGCCCCGGGTCCAAGGAGAGTTGATATGCCTCCAGAAGAAGACTGGCGAGAGAGCAGCTACACCCCGCAGCCTGGCAGAAGGCGAATGCTGCCAGTGCATGTGATGGATGGGACGTTTTCTTCTGCTTCTGAGGCACACAGAAATATGCTGGCTCGAGCAGCAGCTGCTACTGGCACCATGCAAAATAATGGCTGGTGAGATCCCATCCACTCCATGTGCCCCAGTACCCCACTC
This sequence comes from Dicaeum eximium, assembly GCA_013396995.1. Taxonomy (NCBI): domain Eukaryota; kingdom Metazoa; phylum Chordata; class Aves; order Passeriformes; family Dicaeidae; genus Dicaeum; species Dicaeum eximium. Next base: position 1,067,182 of record VWZP01006707.1, on the reverse strand, counting down.
TGTGGACTGTGGTTGTTGCCAGAGTGTGGATTGCATGGAGACAGGAAACTCTTTCAATCAGTATCTGTGCCAGTTTTGTTTTAAAATGTAGCTATACAGTATATGGAAACTAATTGCACTGTATTTTGTTTCTGACACTACTGAACTGCTGTCTGGATGGGGAATCTTAACTGTTCTAGTCCTGGCCTCTCCTAGCAAACAAGTGCTATAGGAATGGTAATTCACTTACGGGTAAGTTCAGAAGTGTGCACATGTTTTGAAGGAAGATGGCAACTAACAAAAGGACATTTTTAAGGACTATTTTTCCATGAAATGTAGCTTTGGTAAATTCTTCACAAAAAGAAACCAGTCCTTTTGTTTTCTTCTCCTTCCTCTCTCCTGTTCTTTCCTAGGAAAAAAAAACTGACCCACCTTCCAGGTTCCAGTAAATCTGCACTTGGCAGGTGGTAGTTAGTGAGGCAAGCACGGTTTTCAGTGTTCTGAGATCTCATACAGAGATCACAGCTGTAGTTGCTGCAGCGGAAGTGACAGGGAGACATTGTTCACAGTAAACCCCAATTTTCTCCACTTCTTTAAAGCAAACTAACGATGCTTCAAACAGAAAAGACTGTTAATGCTGCACGCTTAACTACACCAATGTAAACATAGAATAAGTTTAACTATTTTAGTGTCAAGCATACTTGCTTTTGTAAGTATTTTTCAAATAAATCTATGAAAATAGTTCTATTTACCTGTCTGTGTTTGAGCTTTCTTTTCTGTTTAGCTTTACTCTTCAGCTGGCTGGAAACTTCTGATTAATTTTCTTACACATGAACAAACATAAGTAATTTGTTTATTCTAGTTCATTAACAAAGTTTATGTAATAAAGGCTTAGATTGGCAGACATGCCTAATTTTGACTCAGGACTTGATGTGTTCCATTACTACTCAGCACTTAAATTTCTCCTCATAATGGACAATAATTAAGTGTCCTTCAAAAAGTATTTTGAGACTGACTACTTGTCTTAAGGAAAACTACTCCATCTATGCAGGATGGTATGCAGATACACAGAAAAATAATTGGAAATAATTGGTGTGGAGAGAAGTGTAATTTTAATCACGCTTGCACTCCTGCTCCTGCAGATGCTTTCAGCTGTGGTGGTTACGAGGTGTTCAGCAGCATGGGGGATTCTGTTCTATGCTTGTCCTGGTACATGGTTCTGTTGGGAACAGGGCTGGAGCTGTGGCAGTGCCAGTCCTGGTGGAAGGGCTGCCCTGCCCTGCCATGTCCCTGCCCTGTCATTCACAGTGCTCCAAACCCCAGGGGCTTCGCTCTCATTTCATACTTGACTTGATGGAATCCCATCAGTTGTTGCTGTTTAGCCTGAGATGGAGCCTCATTCGTTTCAGTTGTTGTAATTTGTCAGTTTTTTGTTTCTAAATAATTGCTATTGCTTTTCTTATTATTGCAGTCTCCTGTAGCTACATTTTACATTTGGGATTATGTTGCACACTTCCTTGTACTTAACTGCTCAACTAGCAGTGGTTACCAGAACAAAGCATTCCGTTCTCCCACTCCTCTATTCCAAGAAAACCCTCATGACTTTCAACTTTTTTACGTAATGGTTTTGTGAACTTCATAATATGAAACTTCAATAGTATTTTCTAAATATGAACAAATGGAGTTTATATTTTATTTGAAACAACTGTTTGATTCAGGTTTCCCAATAGATACAGAATTGCTAGTCTCCATGGCATAGCAACCTCTATTTTCAGCTTTTTGATACCTTCAGCAGTTGATGAAAGCTGCAGTGGCCCCAGGATGGAAATGAGGATGTGGATAAGTATTTGACACTTTACTTGACTACAGCTGTAAAAAATTCGGTTGCAGACTGAGACTTAGTAGTCTTGATAATCTAAGAAAACAAGCTGCCAAAGTAAAGTATGAAGTCATCGCTTCAAAAATCAATACAAAGTATGAAACTTTAGCAAATGAAGATAACGTGCATGCTTAGCTTTCTTATGTCCTCACGACCAGGAAAGAATGGAAAGATACTTACATAAAGCTCTGCTGTGGGAAATGAGTAATTCTGAGTTGATGCAATTTATTGAAATAATCAGTAGTAACCGAGTGGGTTTTTTTTAAGAGAACTGTTGTGTTTATTCCATTACAGTTCTAGCTACCAGGTTTCGAAACTGTTTTTAAATGTCCTTTGTATATCAGTTGCTTTCTATGAAGTTAACCAGAGGCCTTGAAAAGGAAAAGCTGAGTCCATACCAAGTAGTATATTAGTACATCTGAAGAGAAACAAACTGAAGTACATTCAGCTATATTTTTAACATGGGAGAAAACGTGAGACTGGAAAAATACTGTTACTCTGCTTCAGCTTGTGCCTGCAAATTTTAGTCAGGTCAGTAAGATAATATTTACTTTGTAATTCATTTGACTAACTTGTCTTTTCAGTGATATTTATACCATACAAAAATCAATTATGTAGTAGTTTAATAGCTTTTTAAAGTTCACTGTTGCCTATAGGAAGGATGAGGAGGAGGTTCCCACAGGAACACAGCAGCTCTTTAGAATTCTTAGGAGTTAACAGTTTGTAAGCTTTGATGCAATATAAGCTTTTCTTTGTCCCTGGCTGAAGAATATGTTATTGGATGGAATGAGATGAATGCAATACATGCTTAAGTTCACCATTTTAAGATAAGTGAATGTTAGTTCTCCTAAAAATAAAATTGTAATTCCCTATGTTTCTATGATTGCTCCCTGTGTTTGTAATATGTATTTAGACCTTGTCTAGGGAGCAAAAGAAAGCAATAACAAAATGAAAAGTAACTTGGTGTCCTAGCAGTAGCATAATTATGTGAGTATGAACCTTCTGTGTTTGGAAGAGGAGCTACCTAGCACAGTTCGTTCTTTCAAAGGCAACCAAGTTTGTACCTGCTGTTTGTGGAAATCATCCTTGGACCTGCTGAGCAGCACATGTGCTCAAATGGAGCGTGCAGCACTTGGGAGTCAACCAGAATGTGCTCTGCTTTAGAGAAGGGAAGTGCCTGTTTGTTTTTAACAAAGGCTGCTGCACCCACATTAGCATGGGGGGATTTGTGAAGAGACTATTAAACTACTATGTGATTGATGTTTGTATGGAACTGTCTTACTGATAATTTCCCCTGATTGCTAATATTGCTGGAATGGACTTAACAGTGATGGTTGGATGGGACATAGGAAGTACAGGCAGGATTCCAGAATACTGCAATTCATGCAGGTTTTGGATCTAATGTTATGTAGGGAGAGGGGCAGGGCAGAGGTGTAGGGAGAAGAAAAGGGGAAAAGCAAAAGAAAGGATGGATTGGAATAGGAAGAAAAGATGGATAGGTGAAAATGGCAGAATGAAAGGAAATGTGTGCATATCTTTGCTCAGATGTGTCTCTTTTAAAGGAACACTCAGTAATCATTTAAGTTTTCCTTCCTTCTTTCAGTAGATAGATTCCTGCACAGAGATGGTCCTCAGCAGCAATGGGCACCTTTTGAGAAGGGAAGATTGACTGATGGAGAGAGTAGGCAATGTTCTTTGTAGCAGTTTTTGCTTATGTTCCTGTGTGGTAAATGAAACTGTGCAGAAGCAGTTTTGTACTGCTGCTATATGTGTAAATAGACATTGGACAAACAGTGTAGGTTAAGTCAGTGTTTGTGTGAGCTTGGACAAGGATGAAAATGAGCTTGGGATTTACAAACACCTCACTGAAGTTAGATGTGTTCTGGAGTCTCCTACTACTGTGCTGTCTCCTGTTCAGTGCTATGGCTGGTAAAAAGCAAAAGTATTTTTTCATCCATCTGTGCTTGCTGCCTTTAGCATTTTATTACTGCATAGTCCAGAATCTTTTCAAATCTAGTTATGTATCTGTAAGGCTTTTTTAAGGCTAGTTCTCCACCATTACTATCACTGATGGAATTACCTTTAAAGTTTCAGAAAATGTTTTAGAAAAAGCATGTTAGATCAACTATTTTTTCTCTTGCTATCTGCGTCATTCTTCTGTTTCATTGAATTAATTTTTTTTTATTTAAAACCAAAACAATGTAACTTGGAAAGGTTTTTAAGATGGCTTTTTCATTAATGGAAAAAATACTAAGACCAGCTATAGAGTTACTTGAGGGCACTGATATTTTCACTAGCGTGTTTGTGGAAGCAGATGCAAACGGAAGAGTTCTGCTGAAGAAACACAAACTTCGTTATTGGCATCAGTAGAATTGTTTTAGTTTTAATTCTTGAGTGAGTAAACACTGAATATACTCATGAATAAGAAGGTCAAGTGTCTGTTTGTAAACTAACTTACATTAGGCTTGTTGAAGGAGAATTATCTTAAGTTTTGTCTGGCCCAGTCCCAGATGATTCACCAGTTAATCACAGGCTTGAGAAGTTCTATGTCTGTACGTATCACTAATCAAAATAATTTTAAATAGGAACACATGAGAAAAGTGAGTACAATAAACTGTGCTTCAGAAACAACCATAAGAATCATTTAATGTTGGTACATTTTAACTTCTTCACTACTCAGGCAAAATGATTTTGATGGCAGTCCAGGGTTAGCTATCATTCCAGGGTTTTACTCAGAATTTATACCAGTTAATTATTATGTGACTGCCAATTGAGGGAGCTCCAAGCACGGAACTTCTGCTGCTTAAAAAAACAAAAAACCAAAACTACTCAAGGTTGTCTTGAACTGCTGAAAGCACTTAAAGCATGAGCATGTTAATAGACAGTATCTCTGTGAACGTTCAGACTGACTTTTAAGATCTAACATATGTCAATCAAATGGAAGTTAATATTATATTACAGTTAAGTCAGCTACAAGTTTTCAGAAATCAGGTATGTATTTAAAAGTATGTTTAAGAAGAAATAACCAATTGTTCATGGCACTATGTATTAATTGTTCCTAATAGGATGAAATAATGCATAAATTCCCCCCCCTTTTTTTGTAATTCAATTAGTTTCTCCAGATAGATTAAAAAAATCTCTGTTGACATTAAACAACCATTTCAGTGCTGTAGACTGGTTTTAGAAAACTGCCCTTAGAGGCATAAAAGAAGCTATTTAATGTAGCAGATGTATCAAGCCAGTTTTTGACACCATACTCGTCTGAAGAGAGAAGAAGGTATGTGTGTGGGAGTCTTGACTGATCAGTAAGCTGCTGATTTGAACACAAGGTTGTAATTCAGGGGAAGAACTCAGTGGTATGGATGAGAAAATAGAATTCTAATGACTTCTTATGGAATGACTTCTCATGGTGGGTTGGGGGAAAGCCCACATCTCTCCAGTGGTTTCAGAATTGTCTGTTAGCTTATAAATTTACTGGGACAAAATACGTCGTAGAACAGCTTTTAAATGTTTATGGGGATTATTTTTATATTATTATATTAATTATTATCTGTTTTGGGATAGCCTTTTCTGCATTCTTTTTTCGTGATCTCATGGTTACCCAGTTATGAAGGTCATTTTTGGTTAAACCCTTTCTTCAACCCTATCCAATCCTAATGTAACAGTTAATTCTTACTAGTACTTGATGGTGTTTGGTCTCAGGAATTTGGGAAAAGGATGCAGAGAGGTAAGCTGAAAGCATAGTTGCACTTTCACCATATAGTCACGATGGCCAGATGTGTTTGGGAGAAAAGAGTGCATGAACTCTTCAGCAACTGAGTTGTCACATCTGCTTTTTGTAGGTTGTTGCCCTAACACTCTCCTTTAAAATTGATTAATGGGATTTCTCTGATCGTAGGACATTGAGTTCAGAGAGCAACAAAGTTTAAAAAATAGTAAAACATATCACACTGTTTTCTATTATAGTTGCTGTTCCAAAGCAGTAGTAAGTTCCGGGCGTTTTTGCAAGGTCCTATACGTAGACCTGCTTACCTGGAGTACTTGGTCAGTTAAGTCTCTTGCTTGTGGAGGCGCTGAGGAAACTAGAGAACACAAAGGAGGGCAGCAAAAAGCAGAGTGAACTCAATTTTTAGAGTGAGTAGAGGTGACTATTAATAGTCTATTAATATCATTAAGGTAGTAAGATAAATGAAGAGAGGGAATTGGTTGGTCTCAGATGGTAGGAGAAAGAGCAATTGCTTAAGGCTAAGGAAGGAAAAGTTTGAACTAGAAAATAAGGGCAGAGGAAGGAATGCTTTAAGCAGGGAAAGTGATGTTTTGAGGAACCTAAGGAAGGGTTTGAGGTACCATCATTCTAGAGGTGTGAAATTTAAATCAGCTATGTGTCTGGTAGGGTTTAATATGTAAAGGTTACCTAAAATTCTGGAGTCAAGTACTCGGTTTTGAGTAAAACTTTAGCCCGTTTTTTACAGTTCTGGTATGATGCAAGTAATGCCTGTGGCCTTGACTAGTTATTTAATGTAGTCTGTACTTCGTCAGCCTGTTCACAGAGTTTATCAGGCAATAAGAGAAATGTGTGCAGGAAGGGAGTACAGGACAGGATACACTGTAATAGTAAAGTAGCTTGTCATTTTATACCAGCAACTTTGTAATAATTTGCTTTTGGTTTGTCTCTTGAAGTCAGTGCAGCTTGTCAGTACTGGATGACATTGGGAGCTGGAGTATGGCAGTGATAATGACTTGGTAATGCTGGAGAAAATGGCTTAAGACAATGCTTTCAACCTTTTTGAAAAATGCCTGTGTGTTACAGATAATAAGATTTGTCATAAAATAGCTGACTTGGGACAGCAGGGAAACCTTGTACTCTCTTAAAAGAAAGCTTTCAAGTATTGCTATTGAAACTCAGTGCAGTGGTATGTCAAGATATATTTAAAATATGTGCCTTGTTTTGTGGTAGTACTACAGTTTATACCAGCCTCAGTAGCATTTCTGGCATTTTAGAAAGAACAGCTTCAAACAGTCACTAGGGAGAGTCAATGAAATGGAACAACTTCTTAAAAGTTTTGTCTTCATCTTACTCTCCTGCTCATATCACGTCTTCTCCTCTCAGACCTGGTTTATCTTCTCAAGATTTGTTCTGTGCATCTTTCTCTTGGGATCCGGAATATATCTCTCTCTCCTGTGAATCAATTTTCTTCTTAGTTTTCAAAAAGTTCTTTTTGGGTAATTAGATGATTCTGGGACATTGTGCCAGTTTTTAAGGTATGTCGTTGTCAGAAGATACTGTTCTGATATCTGCCCTGCTGCACGAGATGGCTACAAAATTTCCCATAATCATTTTTATGTCTGACTTCTTTTTGCTTGAAATTCAATAAATAGCACTTGTCTGGGGCAATGATTAGCTAAAATGTAGTTGGCTGCTATACCTTGCAGCCCTCCATCAGGGGAGGTGTCAGAACAGTCAAGATCTTAACATAGCACCTTTTTGTTTAAAGGGCTCTTGCATGCTGCTTAAGCAAGCACTGCTTTGAGATGGAGCAGAAGGAAATCAGGTATCATCTGCATCCCAAATGGTCCCATTCCCCATGGTACAGAAGAAGATGGATTGGTTTGTTTATTCCATGTGGTTCTTCTGCTCAACTGTTTCTTCATCATGAAAGCAGTTATTCAGAAAGCAGTCCAGTGCTGCTAGGTAATGGTTTTGAGTATCTCATCAGAATAGAAATTTATCAGATTATTTTTCTCTTTTCTCCTTTCCTTTCTTTCCCTTTTCCTTTCATTTCCTTTTCCTTCCTGTCTGTTCCTTGGAACAGAATGGCCACTTGGTGGCAAAGCTGAACAGGAGGTAAAACATGACTCTGCTTTTCAGATTTGTCAACTGGCACTTGTGGGAAACTCACAGGATTATAAAGGCACACTGTCTTCTACCTGCAAGGCTGTATTTCTGATTGTAATTGTGTTCTTAAGTTCCTACAATCATAATGCTACTTGTGGTGCTGGTGGAAGACATTTGACTTGTTGAACACAAGATGGATCAAATCAATTATCTTTGCCTTTACCATGAGGTAAATTGGGACAATGTGAATGTCCCTTCCAGAGTCAATAGTAGATTTAGAGACAATACCATATGAAAAAGCTTCAATTACAAGATAAAGGGCTTAGGAAGAGNGCCCGTTCTATTGGCTGCTGTTCTCAGGTTCCAGTTCTGATGGAGAAAATTCACCTTGATCTATTTCTTTGTGGCCTTCCTTGGTAATCTCGTGGGAAGCCGTGAAAAGTCAAACGTTGTACTTCCTAGGAGAAAAAGTAAAGCATTTTATGTTAGATATATCCATCTAAAACTAGGATGGTCTAGCGACCAAAATGGTGTAAAATAGTTCTTTTCTCTGACCCCTGTGAAGTGTGTCCTTTTAGTTTTTGTGAGGTGAACAATCCTTTGCAACCAGAGCATCCTGAAATATGTGTTAGACTTAAATTGATAGTTAAGGGTAGAGCATAGGTAGTGTTTCAAAGAATTCCTGGGTTGTGTTTACTCAAGTTGCACATAATTTTATTTTTATTCCAGTGGTTTTCCTATTGCACTGTATTTGGTGGTGTCAGTGTGTACAATTGTTATGGCAGGCCTGGTTGGAAATCACAGGTGTACACAAGCAGTTTGCTTTTAAGATTGACATTCCTAGGAACACTGGGTCTGACTGAGTTCAAACGGGTGCAGATTTGTGTTACAGGGAGCCTTGAGAAATGGAGAGGATGCATTTGTCCTCAGCAGGTGTTAATTAAAGCCTTGGAATCCCATTGGATGTTTTGGACATCGGCATGTTCTCTAGTAAACTGGAAAGCTTTATTTGCAATAAATTGTTACGTATTTTGAATTGCGTAACCTGTTGATTTGTTTGAACAAATTGCAAGGGTAAAAGTAGAAAATATTTAATCTAGTCTATTGGAAACATTTACTCCTTAGTGCTACTTCAGTGTGTGGTGTTTAGACCTGAATTTTTGTATCTTTACTGCAGTTTGTGGTAAGAAGTTAAGTTCTTCAAACAATGTAAGAGAATTAATAGTAAGTGATCAGATGCTTTAGAACACAGTGGAAAACATGCTGATTTCCAATCACTTAATATATCAGCGTGTTAAATGTGACCTATGCATCTGGTTGTTTAAAATTGTAGTTAAGACTTGCTTCATTCTAAGCAGAATTACTGCCTTACTTTGGAGTATTTCTTTGAATCTGGGTGTCACGATGCAGTATTATTGTAAAGGTAATCAGTCTTCGATGGCTTCATCTGACATAATTCTAACCAGTTCCTATAGCAGCATTTTTCTTTACCTTCTGTTGACCTGTCCTTTCCATCCCTATCATGCTGAATCACTGGCTCCTGGAGAAAGCCTGGCCAGTTGTGCCAGGCTGTCTGTGTTATTGGTGTGAAGGACAGGGTGGTTTGGTTTCTCCTCCCCTGTTAGGTGCAGTGCAGTTGGAATACTTTTTTTAGACGGTGACCCCAGAAGTGCAAGATTGCAGGTTATGTCAGTCCTAGGTGGGAGTATCTGTGCAATTTGTTGAAACCATGCTAAAATGTGACAACTGTGTCACATCCCTCTTCACAAACAGATGCATTGCCTCTCACATACCAAGAAACATTCACCATACTCTTTCCTATTATACAATGAATAGGTCTTTTATAATGTCTCAGATTCTTAAGAAAAGCCACAGAGTAAATGTAGTAATATTATCTGGTGTATCTGTGTACTGGTCCATATTTCAGCTTTCGTGCTATCTATACACTGTGTCTTTTGGGGAAAAAAATTGAATTCAGGACCTAAAGCTTGCTGTTATTTGCATTGTTTATCTTGATTTTATTTAAGTTTTATTTTCTTCCTCTGTATCACTGTCAGAGGGAGATAAAGAACAGAATCCATTAAATTTCAGAGGCTGTGAGAAATTGAATTCTTTACCAGTTACAATATATGTTAGCAGAAATGGACAAGAGATGCTCACCCAAGAAGAAATTATTAAATTACTGTATCATCACTAACTAATTTTTTCTAATAAGGTAAGATAATGATTAGGATGTGTCCCCCTTCATATTTTGACTTGTATATTTAGCAGTTGATGGGAAGTACAAATATGTAGAGCAGTATCTGAAAGGCTATCAGATGTATTATGTCATATCAGATAGATATAGATAAAATAAACACCATAATAGCTTTAAATACACAGCCTAACCGTGTTGTCTAGCATATCTTTCCAAGTACAAATTGTCTCATCAAAGGTCATTGATTGCTTTTAAAGTGTATAAAAGCTCAAATTTTCTTTTACATGGCTTAGTTAAATTGGCTAAGTAATTTGTACTTACAGAGTTTCCTTTAAATTAATGGTTAGCTGTGGAACTGAAAAGCTGTCTAACGTCAGCTTTTGGCATTTGATTCCCAAAAGGTGTCTTGTGGTGAGGCTTTTGTTACTGTGGTTTTTTTTTTTTCCCCAATTAGGGATGAGAAAATGTACCTGTTGTTCAAATGCTGTATCTGGTTCTTTGGGTTTGCCTTTTTTTTGGATGACAATTGACTGACTTCCATCAGCTCACCTCACCTTTCAGGGCATGGGACTTTCAAACTTTCTTTTGTCCTGAAACAACTGTTTCACTGCTTGTAGTAAAGTACTTTTCCCTGGTGGGAATGACTGGGTGCTTGGGAGCTCACACTGATAGAGTGGTCTTGAGCATGGCAGGCATGAGCCTTCATTGCCTGTTTTTTCAAGAGCAGAGCATCAGGGCTTCTCTGACTCACTCGTGGGTAGTCACAGCCCAGAGCTGGACTTGGAAGTTCCTGTCCTCCCTGCATTACACGTTGTCCACTGTGGGTGTTGCTGGGCCTTGGGACGCAATCCACGGGACCTTGTCATGCTGACCTAATGCTAAATTTGGAGATTATGTCTATTCTACTGGAAATGGAAAGATTTCAGTATTGCTTTGTTTTGGATAAAAGTCATGGTACAGTCTGATTGGCAGACAATAATTTTAGATATTAAATGGAAGCTTACTGAAACAACTCTTTAGAGAAACCCAAAGAAATGTAACTCATATCCTGGAGCAAGCAGTCTCTGAAATAAAGACTCTAATAGCTACTTTTGAATGATTACGCCCATGTAAGGAGAAAAAGAAATCATTGCAGTATTTAAATTTATAATTCATAGTCTGGTTTTAAAAAAAGGTAAAAGGTTAAAAGTTGACAGGCAGCATGAAGCCTGTTTTAAAAATTTTGTAAGGCACTTATGCTGCTGGCCAGAAATTATTCTAAGATGATCCAGAAAAGCAGCAGTGTGAAGAGAGTATTAAAGGCCCATGTTAAAAAAAAAAAAAAATTAAAAATTACAATTTTGTTTTCAGGGAGAGACAATGCAATGGAACTGAATTCTGACAAGTAGGTGTTTGAGTGGGGTTTTTTTTGTTTCAAGGGATGTTTAGAGTGGATAAATGTTGAAATAACAAAACCCAAAAAACCCCACCCAAAAAGAGAAGCCTGCTTCAATTTCGGTAAGGCAACTTGGCAGCTGAGGGCTGGGAAGGCAAGGCCAGAGTACAAAAATCTGGTACGTGCTCACATCTGTGTTTATTGTTTAAGGAGCTAAGGACTCTTTCACACATGAGTCAGTTCTTATTGCTGAATGGATCAAAGAATTCTCTCATTGAAATGTAAGTGGTTTCAAAACGTATCAATGAAAGAAATGTTCCCAAAAAGTATTCCAGGATCAGAAGATATTTGTCTGGTGTCTCTAAAGGAATTCTTTGGGGGATTTGGGTACGAAACTGTGTGTTTCATTTTCCATAGCTTGTGGCATAACTCATCTTCTGAGTCTGAGAGATAGATCATGGCAGCATTTTTTTAAAAATTCTAGATTTAACTGGACAACTGTAGATCAATAAGTTTAATTTAAACAGATTCATCGCACTTGTAAGAAAGAGTGGCCTAACTATAGCCCTGGGAAATACAGTTTTAAAGAGTAGTTGGTACAGATTTCATGGGTGAAAATCAAGAGAAATTGTTAGAATATTTTGAAGAAGCCAGTGAGCTTGTTGATCTAGGCAAAACTAGTCATGATGTTTCTTCACTGAAGTCTTTAAAGTAAGCAGAAGAGGAAATATCCTCTTCTGGATCAAAATTAGTTAGGAGAGAAAGGATGTTAAGAGGTGATAAACTCCCTGGTGGTGGGAGGTTAACATCTATCATCTGTGCTCTTTAAATGTGTTGACAAGTTCTTTAGAAAACAGAGTGAATGGCAAATAGTAACACTTATCCAGGACAGCAAACTTCCAGAGATGCTTCAGTAAGCTCTTGTTAGGCTGAGTGCCTCGTAAAGAGGGAGATTGGAGGAGGTTGTAGGAGATGCTATTGCGAGAAAGACAGAGCAGATTTTACAAAGGACAGAACATTTCTTTCTTAAACATAGAAGGCAGTGAACTCGGGAAAGAAATACTAGGATCTGTATGGATAACATTCTGAAAATGTTAATGCAGTAGCAGTCAGCTGGTCTGATAAGAATTCAGGGAGTATTAGATGACCAATTTAGAAAAAAGAGATTGCACCATCATGCCATTATATGTATGTTGTGTTACATGTGCATCTTGAACAACAGCACGTAATTTTGCTCCATCTTACTGATTTTTTCTTTATCTAAAGATACGTTCAGAGGCAGAGAGTGGCTTTTGGGCAAAGTGGAATAACAAAGATGTCAAGTCTCTGACTGGGAAAAGGAGTGGTTGAATAGGAGATAGAATTAGATATTTCTTACTTTATGAATGTAATTCAATGGAAAAGTTGAATAGGAAGCAACTGTAATTCTTGTCTCCCTGTGAGAAGGAGAAATGCAGTACTGAACAAAATAGAAAAGGTGAAATACCTTTTCATATAACATGTAATTCAAATTGTGGAATTTGTAGCAATAAGGTGCAGTGGAGGCAAAAACTATGAAAGTGTCTATTCAGAATCTGGACAAGATAGTGGAAAACAATTCTAGCAGTGGTCATAACCGTGGTGGTCTGGATGAAACTCTAGAGAAAATCCATAAATCACCCTGTTTCAAAAACAGAATATGGAAAGGGAAGGATCTATGCAGTCATCATTGCCAGAAGTGCATTTAAGCACTAAATAATCTTTTGGCATAACACAGTGTGGCCATTTTAAGGGAAGGAGTATCTTTAAATACATTTCAAACAAATAATTGTATTTTTCCTGTGAGGAACTTCCAAAACCGTCAACCAAGTTAATTGAAAAACTATGCAGTATAAAAGATGAATGAACACACCATGGCATACAAAATATATCCACAGTTTCATCTGAGATTTAAGATTCTATGAAACTTTTGAGACCGCAAGTACATGGTAAGTGAGGATGAAATAAATAGTACCTTCAGTGCTGTTACAGGATTTCAACATTTACAGGGCCATTTTTTCTTGCTTCTAGGATACTGGCTAACATAGCAGGAGCCTTGCATTCAAAGAAACTTCTGGATAGTTTTGGTAATTTGCAAGAAATTTACTTTGCTGGATCTGTGCTTTCTTGCTTGAAGTTAATTGTGTAACTTGTGTTTTTTGTCAGCTTTTGATTGTAGCTTTGTGATTCCAATAGATGCGGTTGTGTATTTGTGCTTTTCTAGTATTTTCAAGGTTGCTGGTCCACAGACCATCTCTGATGCCTTTATGCTATTTCTTTTCAAATCTGTTCTGCCAATGCAAAAGAATAATTGGATATATTCTGTTCTAATAGCAGTTATGGGTGCTGAATCTTTTCCTTCTGTACAGATGTTGGTAGAGGTGTGAAAACTCCAGGGACAAACTGAAAGATGTAAATAGGTGTTAGGCTTTGTGATTCTTCTGAGTGACAATACATAGACAGCAATGCATTTATAAAACCAAAAGACCACAAAAGGTGGTTCCAAATGACAGAAAAAACACAGACCATTTTGCTATCATGGTAATAAACCTGCTGAGAAAATGAAGGATGGCCTTTCTTTCCACAGAACACCATGCTTGTATTGCTACATGATACACTTGGTGGAGACAAACATTATATATACTGTTTCATGTATACCTATCACCAAAGCAACAAATTCTTTGCAAACAGAACATCTGTGTTTAGTAACCTTAGTAATGTGAGGTGAGACAGACTCTATCTATGAAATCAAAAACATTATTGAAACAGAAAATGCAGTCTGGGATATTGAACAGGTTTTAACAGCCAAGACTAAATTTATGAAACATGCCATGGGCTCCTGATGATAGAGGAAAAATGCCTAATTTTCTATCACTGTCAGAGAAAAAGAATTATTTAAGTTTTACAGTCATAAGAACAGTTTTGCTTGTGAAAGTACAGTAGCTTGTACAGTTGATCCCTGATGCTGTTTCTTACGTTAGTCTAGAGGTTTTGATCTCGTCTTGTTTCATGAGCCTGTTCCAACAGGGTGTCTCTTGATACAAGCCAGATTTATCTGAGGTTATTACAATGGGCATATGTATCAGTGTGTTTAAATTTACAGTATCTACATGTAAGATTTTATTAGCAGCTCCTGTTGTATTTAGTTACTAGGCAATGTGGGATCTGCTTTGGGTCTGGAAGTAGCGTGGTTGTGTTAGTTGCCATATTGCACTTCTCAGCAGGGATTATTATATTGGATAAAGTGCCACACTCATGTAGTTTTTCTCCTTTGAACTTCTTACTATGTCATGGGAATTTATCTCTTCAGATTGCTACTAACCTTTGAATCTCCACAGCATGCTTTATTGTAAGGTATCAATGTACCCAGAGGCTTGTAGAAAGTCAGTGTAAAACTAAGTTTAGAGGTTTTGCTTTCTGTATCTCTTATTAGTACTGCAGTATAAAGGAAAGGTGATTTTTTTTCCTCTTTGTTAATGCATATTCAATTACTAATAAAAAGCCATCAAAATATTTTCACTAACAAGTCCCAAAACCTATTCACTGTTTTTTTCCTCAACTCTACTGTTAACATTTTTTGATCAGTATATTAAAATTGTATCATTTGTATGTATTTTTCAAGTGAAATTGATTAATTGGGAGTAGTAAGTAATGGTTTGTTTTAGAAAATCTTGTCTGTGGTTGTAAATCATGCATGTTCCATTTGTTATTAACATCTATACTTTTACTAATAAGATGCTGCAGTGTGTATTACTTTAGAGATTCCTCTCTAGATACTTTTCTGTTGTTTAGCTTGGCTGGGAATGGAAGAAAAGAATCCTTTAATGCCCAACACCATGTTATTTCCTTCGGGTAATTCCTCTTAATTACCATTCTGTTACAGTCCCGAGAGCACAGGTTGTGCACAAAGACTTTGAAACATGGATTATATTTGTGTCTTGGAACACAGCATGCTGCAATTCTTTTTCCTTAGGCTATAAAATTCTATGACTACTTCATCAAAGGTTTAATTAAACCCATTAGTTTGCAGAAATTGTCTACATGCTTCAAAAATCATCATCCTTAACCTAGTAAAAGCAGTTGTAATATATTTCAAAGGTATGCACTTTAATACATTGTTAGCTTTTGCTGGAACAAAACTTAAAGTATAAATGGAAAGAAACAGTTTTTCTAAAAAGTTACTTTTTATTTACTGAGTGATGCAGATCATGGCTAAAATCTTTAGCCATATTTTATTCTGTCTTCTCTGAAAATTTTTCTTAAGAAATCCTTCTTGAATAATGGGAAAATACATGTATTGTGGGAAAAGGATGTTGTTAAACTCTGAGGAACTAGTTTTAAGACTTAATTTTTCCATGAGGTAAATATAACTTTTGAGATGCTTAATTACTGCTCATACCACAGTTGTGGATTTTGGACATTATGGATAACAGACCCCTGGATATAGAGTTTTAAATCTGAGTCTTCATAAGTATATTAATTCATATAATTTGAGACAGATCTTGACACTGGAGTAAAAACAGCTGGGTTTTTAGCCTCCCAGAGAATATCATTTGATAGACAAACTCAAAGCTTTATTTTGTTTGTAGATATAAAAACTTTATTAAGAGAAGGAGATTTCATTTACCATGTACTTAAAACCCCTGAAACATCTGAACTGTCGTAAGGAAGAGGTCTTGAATTGTGCAGCCACTGGTAGTTGTAGTAAGTTAGTAATGATTTGCACTTGAGAGAAAGAAGAAAGGGTAATCACCTCAACAGACCATTCTCTGCTACACCTGCATCTACCAAAAAAGAACTCCAAAAAGAACAAAACAGTTATCTTTCACCTAAGTAGATCTGAATAATACTAGGATTAATGGAGCACAATTCTTACAAAACTGTGTCTTGGAGGTGACCGGCTTTGGTTGTGGGAGGGTGTGTGAGTGAAGACAAGTTTGCTACTGGGGATAGCAGCTATTCCATGATAGATCCTGTTCCTAGATGGACTCTGTTGTTCAAATAGCAGTGTCATGACTACCGTTTCTTCTTTTTCAATTTTAGCTGTCCCTTTTCCACCAACTCATCGCTTGACATCTGAAGAAGTGTTTGACACAGATGGAAGACCAAGGGTTGACATTTTGAAGAACCACTTGATAAAGGAAGGTCGAGTGGATGAAGAAATTGCACTTAGAATCATCAATGAGGGTGCTGCAATCTTACGGAGGGAAAAAACTATGATAGAAGTTGAAGCTCCAATTACAGGTAATATTTCTAGGTCATTTCATACATAATTAAATTTGAAAAAGCCAGATTTTTTCAGTAGTAGAATTTATCTTAAAATTGCTAAACCGAAATTTCTCTGTTAGTCCTACTGAATTATCCCTCACAACTGCATTTGCATAACAGTCTGCGCATTGTTTTGCAAAATGAAGGTAGTAAACCTCTTGAAAAAGCTAGTAGGATTGTTGTTAAAATTTGGACTACATTTGGGAAAAAAGAAGGAAGCAGTTAAATGCAGTTGAAATATGAATTTCTAATTCCTTCAATATTATAAGTAGGAATAAAGGCATCTACCTGAACTCAGGATAATTCTGAAATCTAAATATGTGAAGAGAAGCTAATTATTGTGGTTTGAAACAGGTACTGTGAACTGGGATTCTTAGCAAAAAATACACCATTATGTTGGTCTGTGAGACTGGTAACTGCATGTAAAACCCTGTTCTTGTAAGAGTAGTGGTACTGATGAAGATTGTTTTAGCATCTTTGGCACTAGGGCCAGAGCCACTGGGATACAAAACTGACTTTAGAGTTTTCTTGAGTATTTTCATAGTTTGAACAGTTCTGTTTCTTGTGACAGGTGGAATTGGTATCCTTTAATACTTTTATTTATAAACGATCTAGCCTCATAGAAAGTAGTTATGTTGCATGTATGTTATTTATGATAATGAACGTAGATTTGCTTTTTATGTTCAAATCAGATTTTCTTTAATCTGAACGTGTTTTCTTCTAAATGGACTTACATAAAATTAGTGTCTGAAAGCTTCTTTTAGGGCTTCAGCTTGTTATTTGTTGGTATTGGGTAAATTAAAACTTTACATCAATACATCATTATTATTGTTGATATTTTAAAAAAATTAATGATTGAAATGGTGGGAACTACTAAGTGGCTGACTGAGCTCAGAGTCCTTTGAGGTTCCAGATAAACTCAGAATTAAAGTTGGTTTAGCATTTTTATATTTCTGTAGATACAGGTAATTGGTATATTGGCAACTTAAAAAGGGGAGAAGTTCTTTCAGTGTTTGAGTAGAAATCTGAAGGAAAGAGACATAAAAGAGTCTACATTCTGTTTAGTCTCGTATTTTGTGGGTTGTGATGACAAATGGGAGTAAGAACCTTTAAAATGTGGTGTGCCATATCCCATATTTCTTTCCAAAATTAGGATAGCTTTTTTTCCCCAAAGATTTTACTGATAAATGCTAAGAAGTCAGGAAATGCTATTTGTCAGTTGATCAGTGACATTCTGTATCACTGAAAGGCATAGTCTCTCAAATTCCTGTTAATTGTTACCAGTGACACCTTATGCAGAAGTGAGAAGGAAGCTCCTGACTTCCATTGAACTGGGAACTCCTGTGGGAAAGAGGAGATAGGAGCAGTTGTCTCTTCCATGCATTTTTTACTTACTTTTTTAAAGTTGTGAGATGACCTGGTTTTGCTGTGTGCTCCCTAAAGACTTCCCATCTGCTGCTATCTTTGGCACTTCTGCCTTTGGTTGCTGACCACTGGTCTTGTCCCTCCTCATATTCTAAAAACACAGGAGAAATCCACTGTTGAAATAGTGAACATGGTTAGTTGAAGGAGAAAAGTAACTCAGCAAGGAGATTATATGATTTTATTAAAAAGTATGTTAGACTGACTCAGAAACAAAAGTACACTCCCTGCTTTTTTCAAGTTCATATGGACTCAGCCAACTGTTGCGAAGCAGCAAGCCTTTCAAATACACATACCAAGGAGAGTTTGCAAAGATACCTAAGGAGTTGGGAGGACGTTAAAGAGGTGCTGACAGCTTTCAAGACCTCAATGCTCAGTGCATTAAATGTGTTGGAAGAATACCCCCCAATCTCCTGGACTCAGAGCTATATCATCAGTATTGTCACAGGTAGTGAAGACAGCATCTTAATGAAAGCAGAGGGAGAACTTTCAAAAATTTCTGTTATTCCTGTTTTATACCTGCCTTTCTTCCTAATTACAAGTACTTTGTGGCTGTAAACTATGACTTGGTAACTTTTCCATTAGATTTTTTAAAAATTAATTCGAACACAATTTTTGCTTGCAGTGTGTGGTGATATTCATGGCCAGTTCTTTGATCTAATGAAGCTGTTTGAAGTGGGAGGATCACCTGCTAACACAAGATACCTCTTCCTCGGTGACTATGTAGACAGAGGTTATTTTAGTATAGAGGTAACTGAATATATTAATCTGTTCTGTCCTAATTTTTTTATAAGCACACTTTCAATTGGGTTTTCAAATGAAATTTTAGGTCTGCTTTAACATTTGAATGCGTTCTTCCTTGCTGTGCCTTCTCCTGTGATAAAGGCCTTTACAGGAGGATGTTGACCAGTCATTTGGACTGTCCTGTTGAAATTGCCAGACTTACTCTTTTTTTCTCTTCTTTCTTTAGCTAGTTTTCTAAAAGTTGAATTATGTTACATTATTATACATACTGCTGCTTGTCTGGTAATATGTTTGTATATTTCTGGAGAACAGGTGAGTCATGACTGCAAGGTCATGATTTTCAATTATTTGTAATATTGTTATCTGTTTAATATTATTATCTGTTTATTTTTCTAAAAGAAGCTAATTTTATTTAAATAATCAAATGTTTTTTAATAATTATTAATATTTTTCTTTACCAAAATTCTTAGAGCAAATACAGATATTCCCTAAGGATGACCTGTGTTTCTGCCATTAATTTTTCAGTTACTTTTCAGTTACAATTAAAATAATTTTTTTATTTTCAGCTTGTTTCTTAAATGTGCTACATTTCAAAGATACTCATTTATTCACATTGATTAGTTTCAGAGAATGGTTTTTAAGTTAAGTGTTCTTCTGGAACCAGCCTGGGAAGTGCCTCAGCTTGGGGATCTCTTCATAGATACTAAATCTAATGGAGTGGCATATCATTTGAGATAGTGTCTTGCAAGTCACAGTGTATGTTCTTTCATTTCTGTATTAAAATATTGCAGTTCTAATAATGTGTGGGTATGTGCTGTGAAAGGCATGCACAATGCATTTTGGGGTTGTTAGGGATGGTAGACTGACAGGAGATGCAGCAAGAGCGATTGCCTCAAAGTCATACTGAAGGAAAAACTTCAATAAACGTTACCTATTTATTAATTTGATCTTCTTTGCCTGTTCTTGATGATTACAAATAATGTAATTGTCCTTGAAAAAGGCATTTACATATCAACTCTATATGTTAACATATCAAAACCTGGTATGAAAGCTTTCCAACCACTACACTTAAAAAAAAATTCTGAACCAGGATTGGTTTTGCATATTTTTACTAAGAAGATAAAAATTCAGTAATTAGTTTAGCTAAACTTTACAATGAAAGTGTTTGATGTGTTTCTCAATGTTTGCAGTGTTTTTTTAAAGTGTCCATTTCTTTTCTTTCTTTTTTTTTAATGTACTCTGCCATTCTATGCAAAATAACTTTGAGGAATGGTAGCTTCAGGATACTGGTATTGATTAAGAACAATGATAATAACAGCTTGCAGGTGACTTCAATGAAATCCAAAACTTGTGGGGTTTTGAGATTTCTGTGCTCAGTTAAAATGCAAGAATTAGGTTTGAAATTTATGAAATACGTTTTGGGCATTCAGGACTGCTGGGTGCTAACAGACTCTAAACTGAAATAATTGTGCATGTTCTTAACTCTTATATTTTTGAGGGTTTGCTGCTGATGATGCAGTAATAATGATAGATGGAAAATTAATTCTTTGCTGCTTGTACACTGAAAAAGCAATCAGCTTCTGCGGTGCTTGGGAAAAGGATGATTTACTCTGTCCATTTGTAGTTTAAAAATTGTATCCAAATGATGTATCTAACCTTAAGGGAAATTATTTTGTCGGGTTTTTTTTTTTCCAGTCTCTGTTGGTAAATGTCTGCTTTTCTTCTTATGCCAGTGTTTAGAATCATATATTATACCAGATTTTAGGCAGAAACTCATATAGTATTTGTCTAGATGAAAGTGTTCTACAGTTTAATTCTGGTGAGTTTATTTTATTATTGGATATCCAGCAAATATGAATATTTTTTCAGCATTCTGTGCAGCTATTATTAGGGAAAGTAATAAGCAATTTGCGTAACTCATGTCCAGAACTGGATTCGGGGAAGTAGTGCTATTTTAAAATGGCACATTAAGCAGTATCTGCTTTTTGAAACTGTTAACATCCTTACTCAGTGTTTCTCAGTAATCATTTTTCAAGTTCATATAAACTAGTGTATTTTACTGGTTATCCTGTTTTCTCAACAGTGTGTGCTGTACTTATGGGTCCTGAAAATTCTTTACCCAAGCACATTGTTTCTTTTGAGAGGCAACCATGAATGCAGACACCTAACAGAGTATTTTACTTTTAAGCAAGAATGTAAGTACTGTCTAAGAATGGAAAATTAGCTACTTCCAACCTGCTGATCTATAGTCTGTCATTGTTCTTGAGAGATGTTTGTCTCCTGGTTTAATTAAGGCCTTGCAAACATCTGGAGGCCCCATTGACTTCTGTAGAATTGCTTGCAGTTTAATGTAGCCTTGGAGTGCAAGAAGAGAGCTGGGTGTAAATATACATTATGGAGTAAATCTTGATGTAACAATCTTGATTTTAAAGTCCTGGAGAGGAAGATAATTTTGCTGTAGTCAGGAGTGCAGAGTAACTTGCTGAGCAGTGTTTTGAAGCTAGCAAAAAGTCCCTACTGTGGGGTAATTTCTCCATTTGGAGTATTGATTTCATCTGTACTAGTAAGATAACTCTTTGGTGATGTAAGCTACCTCTCCATTTGAAGGCTTGTGTAAGTATTGATCCTGTGATAAATGGATCATTTGGCCTGGTAAAACCCTCTTTGATGTAGGTAAAAATGAAGTAATCTATAATCAGTTCTTAGCTTTTCACTGTAAATTAGAATTCACAAATTTCTTATTAGTATTTTATACTTAAGTATACTGTATAATTTTATAAAAATATTAAATAATTCAGTGATTTTTTTTTAAAAAAACAAAAATAGTTTCTTCACACTTGAGATAACAGAAGAAGTGAAAACAGTTTATAGTTGTGGAAGAAAATATGTCTTAGAAACATGCTTGCTGTTAAGATGTTTGGAAATGCCCATTTAAACCCCAGAATACTAATTTTTTTGGGTTTTTTTAAGCATTCGCTTTGATATATGTTCTTATAACCATGATCCACTAGAGTACTTCATCCGTATATTATGGATTTTTTAATGATTTCTATTTTCTTTCCTGCAGGTAAAATAAAGTACTCTGAAAGAGTCTATGATGCTTGTATGGAAGCTTTTGATTGTCTCCCTCTTGCTGCTCTCTTAAATCAACAGTTTCTTTGTGTTCATGGTGGACTTTCACCAGAAATTAATACACTAGATGACATTAGGAGAGTGAGTATTTTGTGTATTTGAAAATAAGTGGAAATGGAAATATTTATGTGATGCTATACAAAGTCATCTTTATGAAGTTGTCAGTATATTTTCTGTTCTTGTCTCTTGTTGAAGTGTAAATCAGGAACTGAAATGTAGGCTAAGCAGTATCCTAATTAAAATCTCATTGATTATCTAGTGCATTTTACATTAGTAGGCTTCCTTGGGACAGCTGCGACTGTTACAAAACACACACAAAAAAGAACCCTCAAAATCCCCACATGGTTTTTGAGACAGGTAGTACGAAGAGTTTCATATCCAGTCAAGATAATACATTGTATTTCTTTCTAGATAAGAGCTAGTATTCTCATGGCTTCCATGAGAAAACTTGTTGAAATTAATTGTAGTCTTAAAATTGTTTACTATATCTAACGTCATGTTTCAAATGTCTTTGAAAATTTTTTTACTGTCTTAAATATGTGGATTTTAGTTTTGACAAAATGAGATACTGCAGTATGTAATAGAAATTTGGATTGCTATTTAAAACAGCAAATTTGGTAGGCATTTGAGTAACAGTTGAGAAGTACTTCTCACTGTGGTGAATGTGCTGAGTGTATTAATAAGAAGAATTTAAAAGGTTTTTTTAAATTACACAATGGAAACACTAAATAGGGGTGTGCAATTTAAAGGGCGGAAGATTGTGATGATATGAGGTATCTAATAATGTGGTTTCTACTTGCATGGATAACTTGTCAGGTGGAGATTGTATCAGATGGGAATTTTCAATCAAAATGCTATTTTCCATTGCCTTCATTTTTGCATGCTCATTTTAGACTTCTTTAAGTTAACTTAATTGACATCTTGACCGCTGCACCTGGAAATCAAAACCATTCTTCCTGTTATGATTAGGAACAGCTAAAATGTAGATGATTTCAGCTTAAAATATATGTAGGTGGTTCTAAGAAAGCTTTGGGATTATAGGTAAGGATGGAAGAAAAAACGTGGTTTATACGCATATGGAAGAAGGGACATGGGAGTCTGTGTATTATGGATTAAAGATCTATAATGTCAGAGAGAAAGTAAAAGCATGCTCCTAAATCATTTTTATAGTGTATATATATATAAAAGTATATATTGCAGCCTATTTTGTCTTTTTATCTTCATTAATTGCATTTCTCATTTTCTTAGCATTTTCTCCTTTATTTGTGCTTTGTTTTTCTTTTTTACCTCTCCCTTTCTCAAGTTTATAGGCCGTCCAGTTGAATCTCATTTTTGAATTTACTGTATTTATTCATTAGGGATTTTTTGTAATAATTGGACCATTTCAGAGCCTCAAATGTCAGTTTATTTCACTTACAGATATTACACTGCCAAGCAAAGTGATGTAAGAGGAGAAGAAAATGGTAGAAACAGAGAGGAAGTATATTTACAAGATCAGTGGTGTAAGTGGGAAAATGTACTGAGGCACATTGCATTGTCAAAGCAAATACTCGTGTACAGAAATCCAAATGCATTGTGCAGAGAAAGGGAAGTAAGAAAGCAAAGAGATTAAACAGTGCCATTCTTAGAAAGCCTTAACACTTCTCACTGTATGGATGAAAAGAAGCATGGTCAAGGCTTTTTGGAAAGTAATGTAAAGAAAACATATTCTGGAAAAACACTTTGGAAAGCCACTGTCATAACAGGGTTGTGATTGATTTTTCTGTTAGCCTCAGTCTTGCAGCTAATCAGGTTTCAAAGTGTCAAGTAAATGTAACTAAAAGGTAGTTCTCTTGTCTTGGCCTTTACTTTCAGATATGCTTCTGTAATGTTCAAGGCTACATTAGGGTGAAATGTTTATATGCATATATGAAAATCTGCATTTTATTTTGTTCTGATGAAAAACACATCTGTAAACATAAGGCAGTGTTAATAGAACTGTTCCTTGGGCTTTCTTTGTTTTTAAAGAACCATCTGATAACCTGAAAAAGGTGCTAGTCATGGATTGGCAGCAGCTTCAATAGCTGCATTAGAGCTTGGCATGCACTGATATTTTAAATGTATTTAAATTAAATGGTTGATGTGAAATGCTCATTTTATATCTAGGAAAAATCATATACTTGGGGTACTTGTGGTGTGTGAGATTACTTCTGTAAGCAATCAAGACAATTGTATAATATTCCAGGCCTCCTGGTTTATTAGCAGAAGTTTTTTACTAAGGAGAGGTCTTTGCTGCAAGGGCATAATTATCTGGCATAAAAGGGAAATCACAGCTCTATAAATAGTCCAGGAACCACCTAAGAAAAAAAAGAAAAATTCAACGCAGGGTGCAGATTCTTCTGGATGAAGTCTTTCATCAGTATTGACATGCAGGAAGGTGATTAAACTACACAATTTAAATTATTATTTTTGCTGTCATAAATTTACTTCCAGAAGAGGACTGCTGTCATACTAGGCATGACAGTGAACCCTAACCGGAAAGGTGCTTCATATTTCTGCCAAAATGGAAGTTTGTCAAACTTGCAGTAATCTGATTTTTATTTTCTGAATATCAATTCCACAAATATTTTGATTGTCTTGGTAAAGAGTGTCTCTTTCAGACACATGTCCATCAACTTAGAGATGATGTTTAGTTGGTTTCATTTACACTGCCAAGACTTCTACTGAAACAAATGCCAGGAATTGTGATTTTTAAACCTAGCATTCTAGAAAGAAGGAATTATCCAGGTAAGATTATGAGGACTCTAAAAAAGAGAGACAAATATTTTTTTTCCCTTATTTACAACAGATGGTCACTCTTTCGTTTAGCTTTTGATGATACTGAGACTTGGTCAGCAAATTGCCTTGAAATATTTGGCAGCACAACTGGGAATCTTTGTAATACCTTGCTTCCTTTCTGTGGCCTACTGAAATTTCCTTTTGTTCAGTAATATGTAAGATGACTGCCACTCTTCACTGGCCTTCACATTGTTCTTTAGGTTTTATCAGGTGATAGTTCTCAAGAAAATAAGGACAGATTAATTAAAACTGCTGTCTGTGTGTGAAACTTCTGTGAAGGTCTTTTGCCTCAAAAGTAAAATTGTTTTAATTTGCTGTACCTTAATCTGCCTCCCAGGGTTTGGTGCTTCTGAATTGGAACATCCATGTGGATGTATAATGCACGTCACTTTAATTGTCCTGACTGCATACTACCTAGAAAATAATTTAGATTTAAATGTTTTACAGTATATTAAAAATATACTACCTAGTTCTGTTTCAACACCAGGGGTATTGATTCTTATTCTTGAAAATTGTCTTTCTCAGTTACCATAGTCATATTTAGAAAAATGTTAAATCAGTTTGTATTGAGATTCTGTTTTGCTATAGTCAAAGCACATTCAGAAATAGTTAAATCAGTAACAAGTGTTTTGAATTTACTCATGTCCTTTAACTTTCTTGGTGTGCTAATAGTAGAGAAGCCCTTAAATTGATTATTCTGATTTGATATATGCAGTTTGGGTTGAGTAGCTTGAGGTGACATTACCTTAAATTTTGAGATATCTCAAGAACCATGCCAATTAGTAGACTGTCTAGTGAAGAAGAAACTGATTTGGTGTGTATGTAAGTAAGTAAATGTAGTATATGTGTAAGTGCGTGTGAGTATATTTATTTTTTACAAACTGACCTTACTTCAGGAAATAGCTGCATTATTGTTTCAATGCTATGAGAAATTAGTTTGGGAGAGAGGTGTGTTAATTGCAGGCAGCCAAAACTTTTGTTATAATGTCTCTATCCATTCGGCCAAAGTCATAAGGAAAATCCTTGAAGACTAAAGAAAAATTCTTAGAAATGTTTTCTAGACTTTCAGCCTTCTGTATTGCAGGAAACATCAATCAGCAAACAGTTGAAACTTCCTTGTGTGAATGCCTCTATTAGCTTCTGGATGCAAATTTATTGCTGGAGGTTTAGAAACTTGATGGTTTAATCTACAGAAATTCAGGTACTTACAGAAGTTGATGGACTGACTTCTTCAATCTGGAAGAAATACTCCATACCAGGTTTATCATCCAGTGTGGGAAATGTTAAACCACAGGATTTTTAATACTGAATAAATTCCAACAACTTCAGTTAATACCTGCCTTACCATCATCTGGCAGGAATTTGTAAAGATCTGGACCTCTCCACTTATGTTACAGGTGGCAGCCTCGGGAGCTCTGATTGTCCAGGGCATGAGAGAGCTTGGCACTACTGCTGGTTCCATATTTGAATGGATTCCTATGGACCGTTAGACTCAAATTCACCAGGTGCTCACCAAACCTCCCTTCGAGCCTGTCACGAAGAGTTAAGTGTTCTCTAGTACCATCAAAGTCATCTTCTTTGGTATGGGAAGTGAAGTGAGATAAATGCGCTGTCCATCAAAGAACCGTTCCTACATTTCTTGGATAAAATCATCTTGTGAACAAACTCCAGCTACATAAAGACCAAATAAACTTTACATTGAACCTGGGATATCTACTTTCATTTCTGGGACATCAGAGACTGATTGCCCATAACTTAATTAAGCAGGGCATTTTCTTTTTATGTTAACAAATGCACTTTGCTCCTTAACTTCTGCCCCTTTTGACTATGGTTACTAGGAAAGTTGCAGGCTGCTAAAATAGGTGTTTCAAGTGAAAATCAGTAAAGAACCAGCAAGAGAGAAAACAAGAGAAAATCTGCCAAAATTCTTATGGCCCATTACATCAGGGATAGAGCTGAAAAATAAAACTTGTAGGAGAAAAACCTTAGACAGCTGGGCCAGTCACATCTTCATTACATTGTTAAATGATCCATTATGGAGACGGGTGTTTCAGGGTGGTTTTTTTCCCTTCTGTTGGTTTGGATTTTTAGGGTTGTTTCATAATATATATTAAGTCTCTTCTAGTTGGTGCTAATTATTCATGCTTTTCTTTTATAATTCCTGTTTTCTGTACTGTTTCTCTTTTCTAATTCCTGGTAGTGTCTCCAGATTGGTAGATGTGGCATGTGCATGAAAAAGGACCATTTTGTTCCTTGTCTGTATCTTGACTTTGTATTACACATATCCATCAGTCTGGAAGTTATCTCCCTTCTTTTTACAACTAATAAATCTTATTGCTCTTAACAGGTTTGGTTCTTTTGGCATGCCTGTGCCTTATTTCATGAGGAGGAGAGGAAAAACTATACAGAAACTACTTCTCTTTGATATGGTTGGGATTATTCTAAAAATGCTTGGTATTGATGGATATGTAGGTTAAGAAATGTGCAAAACTTAATTTAATATTTAAAGAGTATTTGTGCTGTTGCCTTTTCTTTCTAAACAGTTAGATAGATTCAAAGAGCCTCCAGCATTTGGACCAATGTGTGACTTACTGTGGTCAGATCCTTCAGAAGATTTTGGAAATGAAAACTCACCAGAGCATTTCAGTCATAATACAGTCAGAGGATGCTCATACTTTTATAGGTGAGAGTATGCTGTGATCTAGTTGGGTGTTTTAGTACTGACTATTCCTGAATATTTTAAGAGAATATCTTTTACTCATAATTGTTTTCATTTCACAGCTATCCAGCAGTTTGTGAATTTTTGCAAAATAATAATTTGTTGTCAATCATTAGAGCACATGAAGCACAAGATGCAGGGTGAGTACTTTCTATCTTTCAAGGAAATAGTCACAATGTAAAATAAAAATTACTTGCTTATTTGCTGTAAGATGTAATCTAATTTGTTTGGTTTTGCAGTTATAGAATGTACAGGAAAAGTCAAACTACAGGGTTCCCATCTTTAATAACAATTTTTTCAGCACCTAATTACCTGGATGTCTACAATAATAAAGGTAAGAACTTTTTATTAGTAATTGTATGTTATAATAAAATAAAATTGTCTAACTAGATAATCTAATATCAACAGCTTTTTGCCAATTAAGAAACTAAAGGACAAAAAAAAAATCTGTTAATGAAAGTTATAAATTACAACCTCCTGTAAGAGGAGTACCTTGAAGCATAAGTGTGGTCAGAGGTTTCCTTTGTGAAAGTTGTTGCTGTTTAGGACTTGTGATTAAATCTACTGGTGTAATCCAGTCAGGCAAGGTTTCTCTGTGCTATGAGTTCTCACTCCTCTGATCACTCCTCTGTCTTTAGTAGGCAAGGAAGGTCGTTTGCATTGTGGATTGTGGCATCTGAGCATCTTAATTGTGATAGTAATTCCCATAATGGTCACATATGGGAAATCAAGAAAGAGCAAGTAGTGATCAAAATACTGATCACCATTGGAAATATTAAGAAGGAAGTATAGAAAAAGAAATCCATTTTTGTCCATCCTCTGCTAAGATAGAGTTGAACTGGAGAAGCATGTTTAATAGTATGGAGAAAGAGATTTACAAGTCAGAATTACAGAGAAGAGCTTAGCTGTGAATTAGCATTATTTGTTGATAAGAATAAAGTTCAACAGAAATTAAAAATAAAGCCTTCTGAAATTCAAATATGATACTAAAGTAAGGCATTTCAAGTATGTGATAAATGAATGATCTCCAAATGTTCAAATAGTGTTCCTTTGAAACAAACACCTTTTTTCTATTAAATACATTGCGTTTTCTTCCACCCACCTATAAAGAACCATCCCCCAGCCCATACCACTTATATTACAGTGAATAACTGTACACAGGAAAAGATGAGCTGTTGTTACTTTCACTGATTGCAAAGGGGAAGTAAAAATATCTTCAACTGGCTTTTTAAGTTTTTTCACTATCTCTATGGATACTGTGTTCATAGAACCCTTTTTCACATGAGCTATTCCCAGTCTGATGCAAGTGTAAGGACAGAAAAATGTGGTCAACAGCTTGTTTAGCTCTAGAATACTTCTGGTTTTCTGTCTTTTTTCTTTATGCTTTCTCTTTTCCCTCATCTTCAAGTTGCCTATGGTTTTACTCCATGCTTATAGCATGGGAAGACATGTATGAAGAATAAAACCTGAATTTACATATACTGAATCTACTGCTGTTCTGAGTTACTTTTGTTAAAGTTACTGAAATTATCCCTTTTCAGGACTTTAAAAAATATTTGTTGATTGTAGAACTAAAATAGGATAGTACAGACCTATATTGACATGTAGCAGTATCTTAAGGTGAAACATCCACAGTGAAAATCCAAAGTGCTCCTTTAGTTACCTGTCTGTAAATACTGTGAAAGAAAGAGAATGGAATACCTCTGGGATTATTTAGTGTAAAGTATAAATAGACCTAAGCCAAGCCTGTGACTTTACATTGGTGGTACTCAAAAGTTTTAAACATTCTTTTCAAAATGTCTGAATTTCATTTTAGCTGCTGTATTAAAATATGAAAACAATGTGATGAATATTCGTCAGTTCAATTGTTCTCCTCATCCTTACTGGTTACCAAATTTTATGGATGTTTTCACATGGTCTTTGCCATTTGTTGGAGAAAAAGGTTAGTAGATGTTATGCATCAACTAATATCTCTGTTTCTCCCAGATTAATGTTGAGAGGATTTTTGGTTTTTAAAATATATTTACCAATGAGAGATGAATTGCATTATTTTTGTGTTGTTTTCTTTAGTTGTTTAAGTCAAGGTAGTTAGAACTGCATCTAATATAGCTAAGTTCAAGTTTAAATTGTTCATATTCTACAAAATGCTAAGTTATATGCATTATTAATCCTGTGTAGTTACAAGTATAAATTTATATTGAGATATTAGTGTAAAATATTAACTTTCCTATATAGATATAACAGATTGACCTTCACTAAAGATGAGTTTTTCAGTTATAATTTTTTCTTGTAAAAAAGATAATTTAGCACAGATCCTCCTTTTTTTTTTCTTTTCCCTCTAGAGATGATAACTCTGAATCTAGGACACTGGGGCCCCAAGTAGTCCTCAGTTGACAAGCAACGAGGTTAGAGGCTATTTGGGTCTGTTTAAAATCCTTCCATGACAGAAACTGCTCTTTTCATTAAAAGAGATCGGGAGAGCTCTTTAAATTTCTTTGAAAATTTCTTTTTCATTTAGTTTAAATTTATTTCAAATAAAATAAATTTAAATACATTTTAGGTTTCTGCAGCTATGTATTTAAGGACATAAAAACCTGGGATTCTAAATTTGCTTGTGTTATCTTTAGTAAGCAGTTAAATGCAAATAGTTTGGACACGTCTTACTGTGGTTAACCCACTTAACAATTTTTTTTATGTTTAAATGAAGGGACCTGACATTTGAAAGAAGATTTTGTTTATATCTCTCTTGCCTGATGATGCAGTAGATAATGCTTTCAACAGCAAAGGGTTGATACTGTGTATTTTGCTTTTGTTGTGTTGCTGGTAATGCCATCCAGCAGCTTATTTAACAGTGTTTGAGTGTTTCATTGCCCTGCTCAAACCTTCAGACTGCTGGAGTCATGGCCCTTGTAGGCAGCCTTGCCTTTGGACAAATGCATGTTTCCACTTTTGATGAAGAGTTTAGTGTCAATATTGTCTGGTCTGCATTGCAAAATCATAATAATTTGGTTGGATTTTTTTTTTTAACATTGGAGAGTAACTCTTTCCCAAGAATGAAGAATACAACCATAGCATATAACACTGGGGTTGTATGAATTAGTCATGAATAAATGTAGGCAGCAATTTACAGGGTTTTTAACCAACTGCCTTTTGGATAGGTTACTGAATACCCTATGTAGAGGAAGGTTTGAATATTTTAAGAAAGAGTCTGATATATGTTGGAAAGAGTGACTGGCAGAATAAGAATATTCCTGGAGAAATATGTTGATATATTTAAGGGGAATTTGAAAAGACAAACTCCCATATTTATATTCTAATATTTTTCTGCTAAAGTACTCTGCTACATGCCTGCAGTTGCCAAAAATAAAATAGCTTTTTCAATTCAAGCCTGAATTTGATCAGTCAAAATTTTTCATATTTAGGTAAAGTTTGCATAAAAACTAGTTCAAATACTTGACTTTTAACATAAAACTACTAATTTACAAGAAAAGTCTTCTTACCTAAAATAACTCCTTGTAAGAGAAGAGTGTTCATGTTGTTTGACTGTTTAGTGTTTAGTTGCATAATTTATAGCTGCTTATTTTTTTTAACTTTTTAAATTCTGTGACAGCTCACATCAAGAATTATTTTGAAATGAGGTCACTGAGCAATGGTGTGAGCATGGCTGTGGTGTGAGAAGTTCATTCACTAGAGTTGCTGGTCACTAGCTGTATCTTGTGTACATGGAAATATTTTCAATTCTACACAGAATGAATTAAGATTTATTTTTTCCTTTGCAGTAACAGAAATGTTGGTGAATGTTTTGAGCATTTGCTCTGATGATGAGCTGATGACAGAGGGCGAAGATCAATTTGACGGTAGGGTTTACTTTAAGATATGTAAATCTTCCTAATGATAATAACTTGTAAACAATAGTTAACTTAGACTGGTGTAATATTGCCTGCCATTTGAACAAAATTGCCTTCAATTTTTTCTGTAGAAAACGATGCTTTTGGTGGGGCTATAAATAAAGTCTGAAAGTACTATAAAGTCTGAAATGCAAGTTTAAGTCTGCGTTTGAGTTTAAAGGACAACTTGTTTATATACATTGTATTTAGTGTATTCATGTAATGAATTACAATATCTTTTTGTCTCTTTTTGTCATCTTTTGTCTACTGTGATACAGTAGATTGTTAAGAAAGATTTGTAGCATGATGATTAGGAAGCAATATTGACATGAAGACCTAGCATATCACATTTTGTTTTGTTGGGCTTTTTACAGAAGTGCTTAATGTCACACCTAAATATTTTTCAGACTTCATCCAATAACAGAACTGATCTGGTGAATTGTTGTTGAAGGGGGAGGAGGTAGAAAACTTTCAGCAGTCTTTGAGGAGCATGAAAGGATCATTTATAACGACATTAGAGACACAACCCCTTTCTTAGCATTTGATAACTACTGTGTTAAAATTTGATGGCAGAATAGTGTTGTGCTAAGCAGCTGTGTGTTTTCCATTGGAGTGCATTGGTTCTGAGCTACTTCAACTTTGCTGCTATTTAGATGATTGCTAGAAATGTGAAAACATGGAAGAAGTTTCAAAAGTGATCCTGCCAACAGTCAATTCCTTTTTTTTATGCGAGTAAATCTACTAAACTGAACATAAAGCAGTTGCACCAAGCAGGGTCTGGTGGTATTCTGAGGCATTAGGATTTCTGTTTGCCAGAGTAGTTGCAGTTGTCAGTTGATTGCAATTAGTTTCCTAATTTGAATGATTTTATTCTTCTGTCTCCTTTAACAATTTCTTTGCTTGATGCATCTCTTATGCCACCTAGGTGCTGTCTATGCTTTATCTTTCTATGTGGTTGGATTTTTTTTTAACTGTTGACTTTCAAGCATTCACTTGTTGTTCGTCAAATTTTAAATATTCTCAACAATTCCACTTCTTGTTTGATGAATGCATTTTCAAGTGTTGCAGTTTTCCATTTTATTTTTTTTTTCACATTTCTCCTTCATTCCTTCTTTATTACCACTGCCAAGTTAAATATCTTTTTTTTTTGTCTCACTCACCTTTTTCTCCATCGTTCACTTCCTTTTTTTCTGGACTCTCCATCTGAAGAGCGACTCATATATGGCAATAAAAAAGGTACAGACCAGACAGAGTAGGAATGTTTTGAAGTATGACTTCACAGAACCTGACAGTATAAAGTATTTATGAGAAAATACCTTTCTATTGAGAGTTATTATGTAGTATTTTATTATTATTAACTATTTTATTGGGAATTTTATAAAGACTCGTGTATTTTGTTATAAGAAGTCATACTTCAAGACATCTGTCTTTCTGTGCATGAATTTTTTTTCCTCCTTTCTTCATTCCTTTTTTTGTAGAATTTCATTCTTTTATCAACCTCTAAAATTTTATCTTTTGTCCTGCATGTGTAGGGAGCTTTCAGTTGTCTGTCTTGCTCTTTAATACTTTCCTCATGCGCTGTTTTTTTAAGGTTGTGCATGGAATGTGTTTATAAAATGTTCCAAAACCTGGTTTGTATAGTACATTTTGTCTTGTTAACTGAGATGTCAAAAAAAGTACTTTTTGATTCTCTGTGCTATTTTGAAGAAGGCTGGATGCAAATGTAAAAAGAAGTTTACTTACTAACTTAAATTCATGGTCTGTCACTTGCTTTTCAGAAATCAGAGGATAGATAGTTCTGTACAGAAAAATTCTTCTGGCTACTACTTGCCTAATTGTTTTTCTCTCGGTACAAATTTGTTGGTTCCAGAGAATATTTCTAATACTTGGGAATGCATTAGATTATAGACATGTTTCCAAAAGTTATGTTTGGGACATAACATGTCAGCGTTCCAGAATTTGTTTCTTGTGCAGGCATTGGGAATGGGAAATGGGGACGTTCTTTGTCATGTCTCCTATAGTTTAGGGTGTAATCAAGACATTCTTCTGCAAGCGATGCCATTCTCTAAGTAACCTAAGTAAGGATTCAATGGCCACATTAGTGCAGTGCTGCAGCCTGGAGTAATGCCTTTGGCTTTTTGCCTTGGCTGTGTTGCTTCTAGAGGGCCAGGGCAATGAGAGATCATCTTAAAAAAAAAACAAAAATGAAAAATCCCAACAAACAAACAAAACCCCCTCAAACAAACCAAACACCCCAAAGCAACCTTTCTCATTTTAAAGCACAGGGACTAGCACTGCCTGAAGTCTTTCCAGTTGGCACGTTACAGCTTGGCATCAATGAAGCCTGCAAATTGGTGTAGGTAAAAGGAAAACTGAGGAACTTAAGAGAAATATTTGATGTCCCCATTAGCCCTGACCTTTTCAAACTCTTAAAAGAGTCTCCTCATTCCAGATTCTCAAGTGGCTATTCAGTAGTGTTCAAAGAGAGAAAGCAAAAATTTCTAGAACTTTAAAAATTAAAAGTTAAGATTTCAAGGAAATTATTTTCAGTAAAAATTTAATGTTTCATACTATCCTGTTCCAAGCTTTTCCTGAGCCACCTGTTTTGTCACTTTTTTAGTTTGATGTCTGTTAAAATCGTAACTTTGTCTAAAAAAAACTTCACTCAGCAGTTCCTGGCTTTTTTGTTTGTTTATGTGGACTGGCAGGTATTTGTCATACCCCAAGATTCTGTAATTGTGTTCTTACAAAGGTTATCTCTTGCCCCCATTTTTTCCTTGTCATTACACCTTTTCTGTCTTGTGTGGTTTTGTTGTTGTTGTTTGTCCTTACATGCTTTATCTTTTGTATTTTATTTGGTTTGGTGGTCAGGGTGGAAAGTCTACCCACTTTTGTGCCACAGAAGGCCTTGTGGTCTGAGAAGTGTGACTGTTGTGCCTGAGTGTCTGTACCCTCATGGGGAAGCCCCATGCTAGTGAGCAGGGATGGAAGACAGCTTCTTCCACAGCTCTTTTTGAATGCAAATAGGCGAGTTTTGGACATGTGGCTCTTCCTCTGCCCTCTTCTGTGGTCCTCTCTTCTACACTCTTGCAATTTAGTTGGCAACTTCTTATTGTGTACCTTTCTCCCAAGACTGAACAACACTACATGGAAGTTCTGGAATACCTAACAGACCTGTCTGAGCTTGTTCACTCTTGGTCCCCTGTGGTTCAATTCACAGTATGACTGAGCTACTCTTACCTTGATGTGCTTAATGCTCTCTTTCTCCAATGGCTGAGGAGAAGTAAAGATTTTGGTTTTGATATCTCCTCATCTGCTTCTACTGTTTTAATAGAATTGAGGAGTTGGCAAAGGGAAAGTAAGATGCAGGGAAGGATGACTTTTATCCATTGAAACAAACCAGAAACACGTAGTGTTGGAGAAAGGTGTTTCCATTTTCATGTCAAGGCAGGCAAAGGTGGCTCTCCTTCCTAATCACAAGCCTCCTTTCAGAGTTTTGTCTTCACTTATGTCTGTCACAAGTGGTATCATTCTGCCCTGTGGAATGTGCAGTATTTACTCCAGATCTTTTGTATTTGTAATTTCTGCAAATGATGCAAACCTAAGATGATGTGGAACAGACTTAAGTGGTAAGAAAGGTACCACTGCAATTTTTCACTTGTTTATCTTCTGAGAGGTTTTCATGGAGTTGTCTTTTGTGTAGCTGACATAAAACCAAGGAAACCACTGTTTTCTCTTGAACAGCTGTGTAACAATTAGAAAATCTTTATTTTTTGTGGCTTTAGTATTTCTTTGCTTTCTATACTGGGCTGCTTGCCTACATACTGATATACACCCATGTCAGTACTAAGAATTTAAAGTGTAAAATTTAGGCAAATGAATTAATATAGTTACTACACTGCAGTGGTGGTAGTTCAGATCCTTAATAGGTTTAGGAAATCGTTGAGAACAATCTAAACTTTTTTGTGTGTGTTTTGTGGACACAGGTTATGGTGGTTTTGCTGGCATTCTGAAGCTGTAATTAGATAACATTGTGCCCTTCAGTATTTGGGTACTGACCTCCTGTCAAGAGTACTGAACTTAAACAGTTGTGTTAAATTTGATACACTTTAAAACAATGACCTTCTAAATACTCAATGAGCTTGAGACTCTTTCTTCTTCTATTGAAAGTAGGTACAGCTGCCGCACGGAAAGAAATAATCAGAAACAAAATTCGTGCCATTGGCAAGATGGCAAGAGTCTTCTCTGTTCTCAGGTACTTGCATGATTTCTGCATTCCTTAACCTCTGTTCCATATGCAAGGTAAACATCTCTGTTTCAGGATAACAAATGCCAAAGATTTTTCAGGGAGTTCACTGTGCATCAGAATCTTGTTTGGCATATTGGTGCACCCTGTTGATGTTGGAATTTTTGGTTAAAGAGTATTTGTGAGTTATTTTTGAGATATGTTCAAGAAGTTAGAGAACATGATCTTTAGTGTATGTGTTGTTTGTCCAGCTGTTAATTAAGAGTCTTGGAAAGGCAATACCAGACAGAAAGACTGAAATCAAGGGTATAATGAAGGAGGTTAGGACTAACTCTGAAAATTTCTGATACACGAGGAACTTGAGGAGTAGAGGGGTTTTGTTTCCAGTTTTGGTTTGTTTCTTTTCAGCTATTTAAAAAATACCCCATCTTCTTTAAATGTAGAGATTGCATCATCCTATTTACCCAAAATGTCTGTTTTTCCATGGAATATAATTGCTTAAATAGGGGTAATTTTTAAAAGTTCTTATTTCCCAAAGTAGAGGCATTTTACAACAAAATTGGGGATTGCTTTATGATAGTGAGATATGTTCTGTACCTCATGAGGCATTCAGTGCTCATTTCAAAGCCAATGAACCTGCATGTGAGTAACTGCTCAGAATTTGGTTCAGAAGTAGCCAGCATTTGTAACTCCTGGGCGGAGGAAAGACTGGTATGGAATAGAGTTCTTTTTGCCTTTTACATTGCTGGAATTTGAATTTACATTCAGTCTTGACATGCCTAAAACACAGCAAAACTAGGCTCTCCCTTTCCCCATCCATTATTTTACTTCAATGCAAGTTTTCATGTGCAGATATTTAAGGTTTTGTTTTTTTCAACACAGGGAGGAGAGTGAAAGTGTGCTGACACTCAAGGGTTTGACTCCCACTGGAATGTTACCTAGTGGAGTGTTGGCTGGAGGACGACAGACCCTGCAAAGTGGTAATGATGTTATGCAACTTGCTGTGCCTCAGATGGACTGGGGCACATCTCACACTTTTGCTAACACCACACATAATGCATGCAGGGAATTTCTTATGCTTTTCAGTTCTTGTCTTAGCGGCTGATACAGGCATAGTGTTATGTGTTAATCAGGCAATGTGAAATGGATACTTAACCAGGGTATAAAACTAAAAGCCAATTAGTTCAGCAGTGTCAAGCTATGTGTTTCAGACTCTGAGCTTCCTTAGTTTACAATTTATCAGGTGGTGTGACCTTCTAGATCTCGTATTGAGGCATTTAATCATTCCAGATACAAAAATGGCAGTGTAATTTTGCATCATTACTTGTGTGCTGTCCATTAAAAAGGTTTTATTATAGCTGTGTTAGTATTTTCATTGACAATGTCAAATACTTGTTGATATTAATATTAACAAACAGCTACAGACTGCATAGTTCCATATTACACTCCATTGACAGATTGGAATGTGCTATGTTTTGTACCCTGGTAATTAATGCCAAAGTTTGTTCTCTATGTTGTTTGTCAAATGTTCTATGTATAATTGACCTCCCTGAATTGTCCTTGTAACATGCTGTTTCCTTCCTCTGCAGATGTAGCTGCTTTCTTAGATCTGTCTGTCTCTCTCTAGGTATAGATGTATGTCTGTATAAGTGTTAAAATTAAACCACTATCCCAGACACCTGTCTGTCTCTTGATGTAGAAGCAATGTTGTAGCACCTTGTTTTTGAGGTTTGCTGCATTTGCTGCTGCACACTGTCTGTGCATTTTCAACAATAATGTACTTGAAAAATATTCAATCATTTGTTATAAAATCAGTTGAGAATAAAGGGATTGAATTTAAAACTTGTAAATAAATCAAAATAAAAGGGTGTTACTAAGTGTGCATATATTTTTTTTGCATGAAAATAAAAAGAACTCTATACAAAATATACCTGTAATCTGGCTCATTGAATATTTTGTAAAAGGTTTTTACTCTTTTTTTAGTTTGTTGAATCATTGGATCGTATTTTTCACAAGGTCCACAGTCACTATTAACTAGGGTTAGGGAGGATGCTATGAGCTTGTACCAAGTGATGAAGTCCATGTTTTCTGTTCACAGTAGTGAATAACTAAAAAACACCAGTCTGAAACTGGACTTCATATCAGCAGCACTCTTAACATATTCAAAGATTTTTATTGGCCACCTTCAGGCTTTACTAGGAAGTATAAAACTTTAGTATGGGAGCACTGAATTTTATAACTATTGGAAGATTGTGATATGTGAATACCACTTTTTACACAATCTATTTTCCAAGAGTAGCTGCTTTTCTCATTTCATTATTTAGACTGTTTATTTGAATTCCTTATATTTTCTATGTAGCTTTTTGAAAGCCTTCCACTACATTTTCTATTAAACTATCAAAGCTGGTTTTCAACAGCTTTGAAACACAAATGTCACATTTTAAATCATTTTTCAGTGGACATATAATGTCTACAAGTAAGTTTATATGTCCAGTGTATGTATGTGATTGTTTTGTGAATGTCTATAACAAGAAATTGTGTATGTTTCCTAATCCATTCAACTATTCCAAAAGCATATGTTTTAGCTTTAATTTTCATTGTTTAATAAGAAATTTTATTATGCTTAAAAATGAGTCTGCATTCCTCTCACTCATTTAACAAATTTTTATTCAAGTTGCATTACGAATACCAGAGAGGATCAAACTGACTAGAAAATTTTTTTTACATAAAGCATATGACTTTCTACCATTACTGGAAATGTGGGACATTTGGAAAGTATGTAAAATCCATTCTGGATTTTTGTGGGTGTGGGTTTTCTCTTGACTAGGGCAATATTCTGAGGGCAATATTCCCTGATGCACTACATTAATATTCCTCATGTGTTTTAGTCATGTTGATTGTTCAAAATAAATCATGCCAACTGTTAGTTCTTAAACTGAAGTGACTTCTTTTTACCGATAAGTATGTTCCTGTTTCAGTCTTAAAAGAATAATTTTCAAATTAGGGTTAATGCTCAATTGCAAAAATAGCAGTAAACCAAAAATAAAATAAAACTTTACTAACTGACCATTTTCTAAACCATTGTAGTATCAGAGAATTTATATTCTTGACAAAAATATGGTCACTGATAGTATAGTATATACTTCTTACTACAAATATTTCATTATTCTTTGAAGTATTTTGTACTATGTTGGTCAGTATACTATCAATAATTTAAACTAGTCTAGGCTTGCAAAAATAAAAGAACGTAATATTAACTGAAGTAATTTTTTATTCTGTTCTTTTGTTGGCTTAAAAATATACAGAACTGACCAGTAGGCCCTAGGTTTTCCTGGTTTCAGTCTTACAAATGCTTAATTTTCAATGGCACATTGGTTGCTGTTAAATCTGTAAGCAGCTTTGAACGTTATAAGAAATTGGAGTGTATATCTACATTTCTCTAGAGAGCTGGGCTGAAATAATTTTATCAGGGCTAATAAATACACACACATATGCAATTTTTGCATATATACCTATTATAGATCTTCATGTCAGTAACATTTTCCATACTGAGTCTTAGCAAATGCCACTGTTCTGTCAGAACTTTGTTGAGCCCAGCTGCTGTGTTTGTGAGCTGCTGGCCCTTCTCCTCCTCTTCCTTGGAGCAGCAGTGCCTGGTGGCTTTGCCTGGTGGCTTTGCCGTCCTGCCAGGCAGCACCGGGACAGATCCTCACTGCACATAGAGCAGCCCAGGGGGGAATGGCAAATGCAGACTGCAGCAAAGGGCTTAAACAAAGACAACTCAGTTCAAAAGCATAATTCTGGAAAAAATGCAAGCCTACATCCTATGGGAGATGTCAATGTATGATTTCTTTTTTCATGAATATAGGGATAGATTTTTTTTAAATTAATCATAGCTTACTTTCGGATAGCTTTAGTGTGTTAGGATAAAAACAGACTTTGGGAAATCATGGCCTTTGTATATTTCTAGGGTTTTTTTAATGTAAATTTGGTTTTTATTATTTTTGTTGCTTGCATTATAGTAGCTGAAATAATAAAAATAATATTAAGTACTGTTATTTAAAATAACATTCCCTAGTGACTTATTTTGTGAATTGAATTCAATAAAATTAGCTTCCAAATTGAGCCATCATCTACTAAAAACTGGCAAAACACCTAGAGCTTTATTCAGCAACATACTAAACACAAGTCTAAATTAAAAATTGTAAGTACTTCCATGGACATCAGTTGAACTACTGCCCCTGTTATTAGTCAGAAAGCAGTTATGATAATTTTTTATGTTTATGTTGAAAATTGATAAGGATTTTCTGTCACATCCATCCATTAAGTAAAACAAGGGGAAAGCTGAAATTAAGGATGGAAATGCCACTGAAACTTGCTGCTTAAAATCAGATTGCAGTTGAGAATTTTCAGAGCAAAGACTTCAGAATTACCTGTTAATATGATCTAGTATTTATTTGAGGTTTATCAAAGCCTACAAAGAATCAAGTTTTAATTTAGATGTACCTGCAAAAGAGAATCCAATAAAATGATTTTCCAAATTGAGTCTCTACAGGTTTTTTAAGTACTTGTATTTTCCAGTCAGTTTGTTCTTTTATGTCAAGTTGAAAATTATCTTTTTCTTAACTGTGAATGAATATTCCAAGGTCTTTTTGGAATAGTAGTACTACAAGTAGCGTGAACTAGGAGTAAATTTTGAAATTTGTATTTATGACCAAGCTACATAATTTACAGAGATAAATCAGTATTCGTGATCTTTTCAGGAAAAGATTGAAAACAAAGACTCCGCAGGTAACAGAAAATGGTGGAAAGAGGTGGTTTTTTAATATAGTTTCATATTTGTATGGCAAATTGATTATAGTTTGCAAGTATGTATTTGCTGACTTTCTAAAATAATTCTTAAAGTAATTTATTTTTAGAAATAGAGAAAGTTTCTTTCCCTAAGGTAAACATAAATAACCATCCATTCAAGTGGCTTTTTGATTTAATTCTGGAATTGCCTTTGTCTCTATAGATTTAAGTGCAGAACTGTTCTAACATTTTTTTCATTTTTTGTTCCATGGAAAGTGCAGGATATGAAATTCAAAGTGCTGCATTTTCCTTAAATATGTAATATTATTTTATTAAATAAAATAGTATTTATTGGATACTTACTTCATGCAAGTATCCAATTTTTTTTAGACTATCTCAGTGAAAATTAGAATCTTATGCAACAGTGAGCTTAAAATATAGTGTAGGCAATTCATACATAACATAGTGTAGGCATGGTGTAGGTGATTGGTTTTGTTGGATAGGAAATGAGAAGTAATAAACTTAAATCTCTTTAAAGAATTCCATTCTCATCTAATGCCCTATTTTCTTATAGAGCTATTTTCCCCAGCAGTTGCTTGAATACTCTGCCATGATTTTTGTTGTTAACAGTATGTATGAAGCACTACACAAGTAGGTTTATCACTATGTAAGCTACTTTTTGTCAATATTTCTGAAATTGTGGTATTAGAGGCATGTCAAATAGTGGAGGAGGTAAAAAGTTGTTACCATGATTGACCTAGCTACAGTTCAGGTTGTAATAATAATAACCTTAAGTTAAATCTTTGCCATCTAGAGCTAAAACTGTAAGGAAAGATCTTACACATAAGAAATCAAAGCACTTGTCATAGTTATTTGGTTAAAAAAACAGCTAGTGAGGTAGATGTTCTTCATATTCACATTAATTCACCCACTAAGACTATCTTAAATCCAGACCTCTTCCTGCTGTAGACTTTGTTGTTGATTCAACTAAATAATTTACAAGACTTTGTAAATATGACTTTCTAGATTTGTCCTCTTTGGCTTAAATTTCACAATTCAGTTCTCACAGATGCCCATTTTAGCTTAAAATATTGTGAGAAATTGAAGTAGTAGTTAAACTTCAGAGAGCTAAAGAGATAAATAATTTTTTATTATTACTAGAATGCTGGTAGTGTTGTTTTTATAGTGTCCTTCCTGGTAATTTATTGAAGCTCACTAATGCATTTTAATCTTCAGAAATAGCTCAAATACATTTTTAGTATTTTTTTAAACCATACGACAACTTTAGCATCAGTTGAAGTTTTCTGTTGCTGTCTTAAAAAAAACCAAAACAAAAATTACAACAAAAAGTTACAGAAATGAATAGTTAATAACATCAGTTCATTAGTGTTACATTGACAGGCTTTTAGTTGATAAACTCTATTAGTTAAAATTTAGGAAAAGTTTCACTGAGACTTAAAAACAATCCCCCAAAAACTTAATTGTCATTTTAACTAATTGTAATCTAATCTGGCGTAGCATACTATATTAAATTGATCATTGCCTTTTCTGCTATGCGATATTACACTCTTCATCTTTCTCATTCATTTTGCATGCATCTGCTCACTTCTGTACAGCCACTGTAGAGGCAATTGAGGCTGAAAAAGGTATGATCAGAGTCTTTGCCCTTGGCAGAGATCTGTGGTGTCTGGGAGGGAATTCAAAAGTACTCTGTGTGGGTGTGTTTTATTTTCAACTTGCACAAGCAGAGATGAATCAACTGCATTGATTCATCTATTTTACATGTAACATTCATTTCTGGCTTTAGGATGATGATTATCTTTAATATTTTAGGGAAGTTCTTGGGGGTTTTTGGTCTCCTTTTGTTTGTTTTTTTTTTAACAGAATATGCTGTAGGTTTTTGTATAATAGCATGTTGTGATATGTGATGTTGTCTTGAAGTTCTTAAAAATAGAAGTGTTTAATGGTTTTTTTCTGCATTCAGCTGAAGGTTTTGTTTGATTGTGGGGAGGGGATGTAATATGTGGAAGGAGGGTTGTTTATGCATGCCTTTTCTCATAAAATACATTTAATGGCTTTGAACATTTATTTAAACTTTCTGTATTATCTGGTAGTGCAAGACGTATAACTTCTGTTCTATATATTTTGAATATAATTTATTGTTCAAATTTATTTCTAGTATTTACGAGACATACTAAATTCAATGGATTATTAGTGCTTCTGTGCTAAATAAGTTGTATATACATCCTCTGTTAGTGGTATTGAGCAAAATGCCATCAAATTATTTGATTCAGAGTATTCAACTTCAGATTGTTTCTTTTCAGAGAGACTTTAGTTTCTTCTTGCTCAGAATTCAATGAAGTGAATAACAAACAGCATAGCCATTGAGAGAGCTACCTTTGGGGTTTTTCAGATTTAGTTGCAAAGCACCATTTAATGACTGTATTCTTTGTTTTTTTAATTAAGGAAGTCAGATCTCCAAAAATATAAACAAGTGCCATATTCTGTTCTCACACACACCTGCAAGAGGTCCTGTTGTTGTGAGTGAAAAGCTGTACTTAAATCTCCAAAGAATTATTTCATCCCAAAGACTTCAGTCTTATTATGTGGTCAGCCATTTTCAGGTGTAAATTCAACTACAGACCTCATTCATCAAAATGATCAGTAGCAAAATAATACCTGTTTTCTATACTTAACTTTAAATACATCTGTATTTAAAT
Organism: Dicaeum eximium; assembly: GCA_013396995.1. Classification (NCBI taxonomy): domain Eukaryota; kingdom Metazoa; phylum Chordata; class Aves; order Passeriformes; family Dicaeidae; genus Dicaeum; species Dicaeum eximium. Next base: position 1,024,152 of record VWZP01006707.1, on the reverse strand, counting down.
GATACCATTGTTGAACCACAGTGCTAACTTGGTGATTGTGGTTGTGTCCATTTCCATCATCCACATGATTAGCACAATGTGAACCACATCCTGCAGTTTTGCCTGCATGAAAACTGCAGGATCAGGCCATTGGTGTGTGTGCAGGATGTAAATCTGCCACTACTTCTGTAACCCTTTGCTGCTTTGCCTCCACTGCACTTGCTGTGCTGCTTAGATCTCACTGACATTGCCCTGCAGAGAAGGGGGATGTTAAGATTAGCCCGATGAGCTGAGCAGCAAAAGCACAGTGGTGACAGCTGGCCCCACCAGGGACATGCAGAAGCAATCAAGTGGGTTAAACCCCTTGATTCCTACTTGCAGAATATTTGCCATACTTTGTTCTTTTTGTAGCGAGCTGAAATCATGGTTACTGTGAACATTTCAGGAAAGCAGGTTAGAGAATCTTTTAGCAATACAGTTGCAGGGCCATAAGTTTCTTTGGCTGATTTTATTATCCTTTTTTAAACATCATTTGTTAGAAAAAGTATATGCTTTCAACCTCTTTTTCCATTACTGACATATCAAATTTGCATTTTGTTAAGCAATACGAGGATTCTCTCCGCAACATAGAATCTGCAGTTTTGAAGAAGCAAAAGGTTTGGATAGGATCAATGAGAGAATGCCACCAAGAAAAGATGCTCTTCAGCAAGATGGTATTAATACTGTAAACACAGCAAATGCCAATGGAAACAATGGAACTGGCAACAACAACGCACAGTGACCACATACATCACTTCTGGTTTACTCACTCATGTCCTGCCTGAGAATTCCTAGATTACTTCTTTTTGATGTGACAACAAATGAAATAGCGGGATCACTAAGAAGTGACTACTTAACACGAGGTGGAAAACCATCTGACTTGATCCCATGAAGAGAGACCATCATGCTTTTGAGACAACAGCCCCTCCCTTACACGGTGACCCAACCTCCTGGGAGCGTGTGCCTCACCCTTTCACACAAACATCCATCACTGGCTGCTGCAGCTTCTGAAGAGATCTGGGGAAAGGACCGGACTGTTCTCACTAAAGCACACCTAGACTAGCATCTTACGCTTACGTTGTCAACACTTTTAAGTTTACAAATGGGATTTTTCTTTCAGTAGAGGTAGTTTGTTTGTTTGTTTGTTTTTTTAAATCAGACTTTCAAATACAACCCTAAGAGCTAACTATTTATTAATGGACATTGGTTTCATGATATGTCTTTAAAATTATAGATTAGAATGGTCTTAAAATATCTGAGGCTGCAAAAACTGTATTTTAAATAACAGAAAAATGGCAAAAAATTTCAGTTGGTCATTCTGTAAAATGCTGACCTCAGGTTTACTCCTTTAGATGTTGCTAATTCCATATTGTATTCACTGTATTTTTTAGTTACAGCTTATCAGAAGATTTCTATGTAGGAATGTTTATTACTTGAACACAGATTTAAAAAAAAATATTTAATTTAGAAACTTTTTTGCCCAGCTTTTTCAAGACTTTTCCCCACCTTGAATTTAAAAAGAAATTATATATACTAATTTTAAAAGTAAGAAAAATATGGAAGTGTTAATTTTAAGGTACTTTTAATTGAACTTTGTACATTGTTTAAGTAAATTTTGATTCATATCAAGTCTGTAAAGCTTGGCATTGTATTTTGTGTATGCATGTTTTCATTTTGCAAATATTTAATATATAGACCTATGATGTACATCTACAGGTTACCTAGATGTTATAGGTACTTTTAGTTTATTGTGAGTATTACAGTTGCATAAATAGCTAATAATCACTGGGCTGAATAGCTGCAAGCTTTTTATTATTTTTAAATCTGTAAAGGAAACTGAACCTGTATCAGACATACTTTTTGTTTAAGCAAAGCAGTGCATAAGCAATTGCTCTGTTTCAACTGCTGAGGCATTAGTGAAAGTGTAAACTTGAGACTGCATGTATTTTGGTATCTACAGGACTGCTTGGTTAAAATAAAAATTGAAGCCCTGTGCTAATTTGTTCACAAATAATGGACTGTACTGATTGCCAGTGTACTTTGTTATATATTTTGACATTTGCCACATGTCCTCCTCATCCCCTGGAACACGACTTGAAACTTATGTCACTCGAGTTCATCTCTTCTTTTTTTTTTTTTTTTCTTTGCCATAAACTACAATCTGTACATACCCCTAAGTTGGAAATTTTATGCATGTTCCGAACTATTGAAGTATTTTATAAACGGTAGCACACAATAAATTTTGTGCATGGGCTGCGGCTCCTATCACTGTGTATTGGTTTTATTTGGCATACATAGGTCTAATCTGACCTTGCAAATTGTTCAGAAACAGTCTCCAATATTTAATCCATTTTTTAAAAATAGCATAAAAGGTCAGATTTAGCTTGCAGAGAACTAGTTCAATGTAAACACTCACTATGTAATTTAAATTTTATTCCTGCTGCTTTTTTTTTGCTTTTGAGTTCTCTCGCAGGAATATTTTGTGTATGGTAAACCAGACATCCACTTTTGGTTTGTACAGGCTTGTTAGAGCAGGGTTAGTGGACTCTAGAGAAGACTCTTATGCATAGCTGTGTTTCATATGTTGGTTTGAACTAAACATTCAACTACTGAAGTGTGTTGGGGCTGCTTTTTGGGCAGAGGGAGAAAATTGTTTGTTTTGGCCCTCTGTACAGACATACATTCGCCTTTTGGCATATTCTTTTTAAACTAAGGACAAGCTGCTGAACAGGATGAGAATTAAGATAAGTGACGTACTGTTGGTAAGGAGAGTTTTAATACTCAATTTTACTTTATTGCAGATGCATTCTAATTGGAAATTCTTCTCAGAGTTTGAGTCCAGAAGATCAAGTTAAAAATGGTAAGGTTTTTGGCTTTTTTATGAAGCACTCCCATCCCTGTGCACTGTACAGTCTCCATATGGCGTCATATTAGAGCAGAAAAGAAACCTATTACCAAGTGGAACTGAAATTGTATGGTGAACATGGTGATGGTACCTTTCTCCTTGTAAGTGCCAGTGGAAAATGTCACAACCTCACAAGCAAGTATTTGTCCTGATTTGATACTCAAGATCTTGGTTGTGATGAGGATTTCAAGTAGCTAGAATTGTGTATATGAAGAAAATACAGATACAATCTTTGTGTGGAAGGACCTCACTGTATTTGGAGAGAACTGGTTCTGATACCTGTATGGCAGTAAGTGCCCAGCTGCAATGATGTTTACTTCTGTGAGGATTCCCTTGCAGAATCTGTTTTGCTGCTGTAAGGACTCCTTTGCAATATCCATTGCCTGTAATGGTTTTTGCCAGATATGAAAGCAGATCTGCAGTAAAGGAAAATACACTGGGTAGTTGTGGGCCTGATTTCTCATGCTGTGTTTCTCCTGTCACTTTTAGGCAAGTAGTCAGGTAACAGGGTTGTGTCTGGGGGTGTTCCTGTTTGTAAAGTAGGCACTCATTTTTTGCTATTGTGTTTCTGTAAGGTGGAGCCTGGAGCTGTCTCTAATTTTTATATTGTTTGGGAGAAGAAATTATTTCCTCACTCCCAGAAAACTGTAAGTAGTTTGCATTACTTGTTTTATGCTTTCAGCATTTTAAAGAGGGGAAGGAAAAAAGAAATCACCTGTATGTCCTTAGTCTGTTCTTGGGTAGGGAGGGGAGAAGGCTTGGCTTTTACAGCCAAAGGAGACAGGCAGCAAAAGATGTGAGGCATGGCAGGTTTGAGCTGGAGTGGTCAGTGCCTCCCTGCCCTGCCCTGGGCTCAGCAGACATGTGTGGGTCACTCCTTCCCTGAGCTGAGGGGTGAGACCATCATCTGTGGTGTTACGTGGAGGGCACCATGAGTGAAGATTCAGAGGTGGGCTGGGGTCTCTGACTGTCCCAAGGAGTGTAGCTGTGTGTTGGTGGAACCCAGACCAAGCTGGGTTTTGGGGAGGTTATTTCCCAGCAGGGCCTTGTGCTGTCAGGGAATGTGCTGCCATTTGCTGAGCTAAATGAGGAAGAGCAGCCAAGTTCACAACCTACCTATATCCAGTTCAATGGCAAACAAACACCTTCACCTCCCAAAATTACAGTGTGAAACAGCTTTCCTTTCAAAGCTTATTAAATTCAATTGTGAAATGGAAAAATTCCTCTAGTCTTATGTCCTGAATTGCAAAGATTGACCCCCTTGCAAAAAGCCAGATGGTCGGGACTGAGGCTGTTTTTCTCTTAGAAAGGGAGGTCTCTTCTGGTGCGAGTCTGAACGCTTTTGGAGGGAAGACTCTCTTAACAGCTTGCTTTTTTTCTGATGTTTAATCTGAAAGCACTATTACATAAGTTAGGTAGAAAACTAAGTCTTCTTCAGAGGCAGGATAGACAGTATCTGTTCAGTCTTTCCTTGCCTATTTTTTGCTAACATTTTATTGGCCAACATTCAATTCTTGCTACTCATTTAACAGTTCTTTGTTGCTAGCATGTAATGAAAATATTTTTGCCATAAAACAGGTAAATGTTTTACATTCACATAGAATAGAACATAGAAGCCTATTCATCTGTTCATTTTCTTGTGGTAGTGTGTATGAGCCAGATTTAATCAATATTCTGCTTTGAATGACAAGTGAATTGATAGGGATTTTCAGTCCCATAAAAAGATACATATACACTAATATGCTTTAATTATTAAGTGTTAAAGTGCTTCACATGTAAGGAAGTTTGTTCATGAACAAATAAATGAGAACCAAAGCTTATCAGAATCTTGATCAAGCTTGGAAGGCTGTTGACAGGTAGATATCTATATACACACATATATATCTATCTCAGTGGATACTTGCACTAAGGATGATCAAAGTAGTGCAGAGTAGAATGTCTTCTAGTCTAATCAAATCAACTTCCATCTGTTTTGTATTCGAAATAATTAATCTGACCCAGCTGAACTGTATTTCTCAGTTAGTATCAGAAAAAGTTTATAGTCTAAAATCAGATTTAGGTTGCAGACCACTAATATAAGTAAAACACATGAGCTTTTTTGATATGATATGCTTGATAATCTATTGTTGCTGTGCAAAAACCTTTATGTTCATGCTGTGCAGAGTGAAAGGTTTGTCATCTTGGAACCAGCTCTGCCAGCCCTAGTGACTTTTGTCTGATGATACTAGAAATAAGTTTCTGCTGTTTGTGTGAGGGTGTCCTATAACAAAATTGTTACTTCTTAAAGCATTGGAAGGAACACACTGCTTGTTACTGCTGGACTTGAAGCTTCTCTTAAATTTATGGTTGGGGATAGATTCATTGCAGCTTTCTAAAAAAAACCAAATGTGCTGTTCAAAGTTGTTCTCTTTAAATCCTTTAAAAACATCCACATAGCCATTTATATTGTGTAGGTCACAACTGCTTTGGGTTAGATTTACAGGTTAGCATTAAATAAGTGCTTTTTCGCTGCTTGGTCAGCTGCTATATAGCCCACTCCTTTACATCTTCAGAATCAGATCCGAGATGATTTCTCCTTTCCATTGCTTAGTTACCATTACACTTAACCATTAATTTAAGGAATTTAATAGATGTGTACAGTCAGATTCTGCCAAGGCCCCTAAATTGTCAGTGTATTGACTTAAATTGAGCACTTGCATGTTTATGGAAACACATTAAAAGGGTGTAAAATGCTTTACATCAGAGCCTCAGGCTTTGTTTGTCTTCCAAGCTCAGCAGTTCAGGTATTTCAGGAAACTTGTTGAGTGCTGGAGATTCATTTCAACTGTTCTGAAACAGTTGACTCCCACACAGGTATGCAGGAATCCAGTAGAGGGGAAGTGGTTTTGTCTGGGTCAAAAAGACTAAAGCTTAGGGTCTAATAGACAAGATGTATATTTTATTATACAATAAAGAATGTTATGTGCTGTAAATTAAGGCATTGTAAGTGCAAAAAGCTTACTGAATCATCAAGAAGGCGTATTTGATTATGCAACCTTTAAAATTATTCTTTTACAAGGATAGATAGTATCTATGTAAAGCATGTTTCATGTCCTTCGGTTTGTTTAAAAAAAAAACCCAAAAAGCCACATAATCCTCTTCTATTGCCCAACAATTGCCAGCAGCAACCGCCGGTAATCACCACTTGTATCACTTGCTATCATTGTAGCCAATGTCTTCTGATACATCTGTGTGAACATCTGTTTAATTTGCACAAGGTCAATCTATGCAAAGACAAAAAAAAAAGCAGAAAACTCAACCACAGTGTATGATTTAAATCCTAGACAGTCACCCCACATCTCCTCCCTTGTGAACTAGAGAACACATGCCAAGGGTGAGATGTGCAATGACTAACCCTGTGCAGTGGAGGACAGAGGAGCAGCTCCCAAAGCAGAGTTGTTCCATGCTTTGTTAGGATTGTGCTGTCCTAACTCTGAACAGGTGAACTTCTCACCTGGAGGTGCTCACTTGCTACATAGACAGGCAACAACAGTTAAAAAGGAAAACAAGCAGTTACTACAATCTAGGCAGTTATTTCAATTACTATGTGAAAGCTGGCTTTAGAACTAATTAAAACATGCATCTTAAATGTGAGCCCCATAAAAGGTTCATGCAGTACATGATTCTACACCTATGAAGGGAGGACTAAGTGACAAGCTGGTTTGGGTAGATGGCTTTCTGCTGCATGTCTGGTACATAGGAGAAAATTTCTTACCTCACTACGAGTGACTACAATTCTGATGAGGGTAGAATCATCTGTGCCAGCTCCTTTCATAGAATAATAAAGTCTTTCTGCAAAAAAGGCTGGGCGATTTAAAGCACATTGCACTGCAATAAAGTATATTGTTAGGATTAGTTCCAGTAATGTATCCTGTATAGTGATACTTGGCAGGATCAACTTGGCAGGAGTTTTGCTGTAGACAGCTAGAGGTTGGTCTCAGTGAAGATCCAGTTACTGTGATTAACAGGACCTGATTATAGAGCTAAGCTTATTTTCAAGTTGATCAAATGAGTTATTCCTTCACACAAAAACTTACGGTTAGTAGCAGTTAACTCCTTTGGAAGTGCTTTTCAAAACTCTGAAATCTTAATTCTCAAACAGGTAATTCAAAAACAGTTAATTCAAAAACAGTTCTTCTCCTTGGATAGCTGGTATTGGGACACAAGGTATTTTACTCATGTTCTATTGCTAGAATCTCACTAAGAAAAGTACAAATGCAGAAGATTCTCTAGTAGTTCCATAACTCATGTAGTTATAGAATGGATCTTGTTTCAGGTAGATTGTTCACACTCAGAGACTAGCCGTTATTCTTCTACCTGATTCTCAGACCTGAATTTTTCCCATTAAACTCTAGAGTAGAATGTACTCTGGGAAGTTTTTGCTTATCCATTATGGCTACAGAATTGCTATTCATTTGGGTAAGCACTGTTATGACTGGTGTCTCCAGATTTACTGCTGAATATTACTGATTTTCACCATCAGTTAATTGTGCTGAATTGTGTTGAACTGCTTTACTATAACAGTCAGTAGGAAAAAGTGAATTCAAAACGTCTTCTATTTTGCTAAGCTTGTCCTTAGCCACAGCTGAGCTTTTTGGGGTAGGTGGTGGTGGTGAAGAGGGTGGAAAGGGAACTGTGCCTTCAGCAGGTTCATGTTGGTTCTGAGGTTATCTGTGCAGGTGGCTCAGCTGTCTCTGCTGAGGAGTTGCACACCCAGTCATGGCTCTGTGACACTGGTACCCCCTTTTGCAGAACTCTGAATTACACAGCTAAAAGCACTTGATTCTGTGCACTTGTCCACCTTCCCAGAGAAGTGACAAGTAGTTTCTATGTGGCCTTTTCTTATTTGAAACTGACTTCTTAATGATGGATGCTTATTTTCTTCATTTCAGTGCAAGATGAATCATTTGAATAATTGAAGCTACTTCTGTTCTAGCAGACTCTCTGATCATTTGCCATATGGCCAGTGCTGAATTGGATTTTTCTTTGGTTACATTTAGGTTTAATTCCTAAAGGATAAGGGAGGGGAGGGAGGAAGATATAACTTACCAATAGTCTTCAAACCACGTTCCACATTTCCAGAAAATTCTCGTTCAATGCTGCTTAATAAATCCCGATTAGCAATCTACAAATAAATGAGATTAATATGTGGATGATGAAATGCAGTAGCAACTGGAACCTTAATTCAAAATACATTGAGCAAGCTTATTTGAAATCAGTGAAGAACTCCTACCTGGGAGTATGCCTCAACTGTTGCTTTCAGCTGGGGAAAACTTCTGCTTGCCAGAACCATATTAAAGCAAGATTCATCAGTCCCAAGTTTTCCTTCACCTGCTTGGTACAGACGCTGAGCATCTTCTTGAGCTTTTTGATAATCCACAGTTTGATTCTCATCACGGTTACCCTTAATGCAAAGACAACAGATTTCAAATGAAAATTTCACAGAGAAAACTGTGCTTTAACTGCTTGCAGTGTACATAGACCCCAAGCATGTATCATCAAAGCTTGAAGCGGAAAGAGAAGTAGTTTGATAAATACATTACATGGCTTTAAAACTTCTCTTTGGTTTAATATTCTTTATAGGAAATAAATACAGAAGTGGCTCAGAACCCTATCTGTAGGACATGTTTTAAACTGCAGATACACTGACTCAGATAACTTCGCCCCTACAAACCATCTCATAGTCTAATTAAGTACTGTGCTTAATTCTCTGTTTTACTTAATAATGTAAGCTTTCTCTTGATTTGTTTCTAGGCTTCAAGTTGCAAAGACTCTTCCCAAATGAACTAATGAATTATCTTACTGAATATGCACCTGAAATATCTTACCTGAAATATCTCAGGTTTCCCTCCTATTTTATTTTGAAGTTGCTTATTTCAAGTAAGAATGTCTCCAGAAAGCACTTACTACACTTGTGTCAGTAGGGCTTATATGACATTTTATGTGCTTTGGTGGTTGTTTTGGCATTTTGCTACCCCGTGCATGGATGGATACTGCTAAACATACTGGCTGAGTAGGCTCAATACATTCTCTCCAATACTGTTGTATCTATAGAGGCTAACATACTATTTAAATTATGTGGTTGTCAGTTATTGTAAACTACTGGATTTATCAAAATAAACATTAGCAGCATGAGCTTCTCCAGGTTTGCTTTCTTGTGGATTTTGACTTTTAAAGAAATATCTAGAACACAGCTGAACTCTCACAAAGGAAGAAGCCAATGAGACAGAGAGGTGTCATAGAAATTCTAACAGAAATAGGGAAATTTCTGTTAGAAATATGCCTATGAGACATGTGGGAAGTTGCATTAGTTACATATCTCTTCTTAAATATGAGTAATTGAAAATTACTATTCTTTGACAAAATGAGCCCTAGTAAATGATATGGGATAAACAAGCTCCAGTGATCATCTGCGTTCAACAGCAGCACCTCCCTAATTCTGGTAATGTAAAGGGAAGGCAGGCTATAGAGTAACCTGGGGGGGAGGTTTTGCCCTGTGGCACATCTTATCTTGTTTGTAGGGATTCTCACAGGCATTTTTCATACCACAGAGATTATTCAATCAGCTTCACCCAGATTACTTTGTTAACATATGCAAAAAATAAAAAGCATCTTGCTCTAACAGCAGTGTAGAGCACGGTTTTAGGGAACCACTTGGTTGCATCTGCACAGTATTTCCACATAAGTTCTGATATTAATTGAAGGTGCTAAATTAGGTCACACAATTCATCATGGATTTGTAGATAAGAAGTATCTCTTGAGGAGGGACTGAAGTGTCATATCTTAGGGAATAAATTAATGACCATGGGCTAATTTCTTAAAAACCTGCCTCTTGCTAAGCACACACAGATGCTATTTATGGAGCCATTATGACTAAAAACATCAGCCTGTATGCTGTTATCTTATTAAAAAAAAATTAAAGCTCACTTGGCACATAGATATAAGTAATCGTTCAAAGTGTCCTGAAGTGTCTGATCTGATGTCTTCTTCAATGTCCCTTCCAAATTCTGATTTATAGCAGTTCACTATGTCGCGAATTTCCTGGTTTGTCCTTGTGCAAAGGATCTCAATCAGCACACTCTCCTGAGTGCCTGCTCCCTGTAGGCAGAGAAAACAAAGGCATAACTACAGAGCACTACCTGTGCTGTTTCCTTCAACTGTGAAATAAGGCAGTCATCTGGTATTTCAAAACTTAACACAATCTAGATTGTAAGAACAGTATCCCTGCAGTGTGAAAGCACCAAGTCTACTGTATACTTAAAATGGAATGAAAATTCCTCAAACATGCCATTCTGCACCAGTCTAGAGAAACATCCCAAAACTATACATCCACATCAGTGACACTGGCTGAAGTTAAATGGAAAATGGTTTAGGAAGGAAATTCTTTGGCAACCATAATCTGGAAATTTACCAAAGGAAGGTAGAGCCTTATAATAATCATTAAAGCAAAGGTACACATGTAAATTCTGTTTTGGTCAGTACACAAGTGTATTCCCTATCCAATTGTGGCTGCTTCCACAATCTGGAACTTTATATGGATGCTTCCCTCCTAGGTAATCTTATATTATGAATTTTTGAAAATGGTTGAGTGGCTACTCCCCATTAAAAGCAGATCTTCATTTAAGCTCCACGTTCTCTAGAAGGTGTGCATTCATACATGGGTTGAGTTACTCATTTCCACTGTCCACTACCTGCTAGCTGCTGCAGCTCAAGCAAGACATTCCAGTAAACTGGATGTACCAGTTTACCTGAGTTAAAAGTTTAAACCAACTAACTCATCTAATCTCTAAATGCTGTCTTTATATTTCAACAGAGACATCCATCATCTGACTTTACAAAATTACTTTTTCATTGTCTTTTTGGGGGGAAAAAGGGATAATCCAAAAATACCTTTCAGTAACAAAGGTTTGTTCCTACTGAGGAAAGGAATATACCTTTAGGTTAAACAGTGGTTATGGTTTTAACAGCACCCTGGCACTTTCTAGCTTCTAGCAAAATTATGCCCAAGTGGTAGAGAACAAGGTTCTGTCCTGCAGCATTTCCTCCTCTACTGAATGGACATCTGCCCTAAATTGGCTAATCCTTTAAAAATTGTCTGGAACTGGGGGATGCAGCAGAAAAGAATTTTAAGCCCTGCAATCCCAGCATTTGTTTGACACTAGCGGATTTTTCAACATTGCTGGGACCAAGTGTTCTTAGATGAGCATTTTAAGATGGTTTTAAACTCTTTCCTTCACAGGAATACCATACCTTCATCGCATGACGTAAACTCCAGGCATCATAGTAGGTACTAGGCATGAAGAGGGCTAGAATCAATTCTTCCACATTACCACTTAACTCAGACTTCAGATCTTTAATTAAATCCTGTTCAATTATAAACACAAAAAGGGCTTTGCAGAGTGTTAGGCATATATAGATTATATACTGAAGAAAGATCAAACTAGAACATACTTTTATTACTTATTTCTACCTTTCTACCTTTGTGCTGTTTTTCCTGCAAAGCTTTGTTTTATTTCTTATTAAGAAATTCCCTCTGTCCAAATCTCTGACAGCTCAACTCTTCTGCATTATCTCCTCACTAATGCCACAACTACAAAATTTCATTTTAGGTTGCAAAAATGACAGGGAAGAAATTAAATTAACCTGGAATTTAAATTACTATCCAATCCTCAATCATTTCTCAGTTTGTTTCTTGGGAAGAAGAAGATTTCAGTGCTGGTTTGTGTGCATAAAAAACTCAGTCGTTTCAGACACTAACAGAGGGCAGTTTAAGCTTGATTATTTTCTGTCAAGCATTAGAGAAGCTTCTTGTGTGGTCAGGGACAGAGCCTCCAGCCTTCCCCCACCCCTCCTCCTGCCAGGTATCAGGGCAACCCTATGTCAAATACCAGACGTCTCCCAGTACATAAGGAATATAACCAAAACAAGTGTCTTTAAAAATGCCCAAATCATTCCCCAGGACTAGAATGCAACTGGGCAGTTAAAGCAGTAGCTGAAAGTTTGAGTTTGTTTCCCAGTTCAAAGAACTAGTGAACATACCTTGCCATACATAGTCTTGAAAGCTGCCTTAATATTTTGCCTTTGATCATTGGAGCGGTTAGCAACAACATTTATGATGGCCTGCTCATCAGTTCCTTGGAAACAGAAGGACATTGTCATGTAAGAATGCAGTATAGTCCCTCCAAAACTGTGCATTTTATACTGTTGCATTTGGGCATAATTACATAATAAGAGGCTACTATTTAAGTCCACCAAATTTTCTGTGTAACTTCATCTACTAAATAGCCCAGGCCATTTTGAAAAGGTAACTTTTGAAAAGCTTGTGGGGGGGAAGTATAGTTAAATAAAAGCTGAAGAAAACAACAAAATGACATTAAAAAGTCAGATCAATAGGAACTAAAGCTGCTAATGCTTACTTACCAAAACCTTTCATAGCTTTGCGTAGAATTTCTGCATCCCTTCCAGCATCAAAGTTTGGAGCAGCTTGAATTGTACCCTGGGTACCCTGAAACAGTGCAGCAGGCTGAAAATAAGAGTCACATGTAACTAGGTATCTACACAATAAAAATTCAAATTAAAATCACAACTCTGCAATCATTACTTCAGAAGGAGTTCTCCATTAGTTCTCCATTTCTTCCTCTAACACAGAATCTACTCTGAGGGTAGATGGAAACTCCTGATGCAGAACACTATCAAAACTTTTGGAAATCAGCTCTAAAAACATTAAAACTACAGAAGCCACATAAGATTAATTATAGAAGAGAAAACAGCACATACCTGACCAGGCATTGGGGATGGTACTTGTCCACCAGGAAATCCTAGTGAAAATAAAGAACAAGGTAGGATAAATTAATTTGGTCTTCTCTTATTATGGAAATGCCATCTAATCTGAATATAAAGCCAGACTTACCACTGCACACAACCTGTTTCCTAGTGATACCTACCACAATCAATAACTGAATTTCCTCCCTTGGGCATAACAGGAAGAAGCAACCACAGATGCATTTTGGTATATACACTAGCAATGAAATTCTGAAAATACTAAACTTACTGGTGTTGTGAGAACTGGAAGGCTCTCTCCTTATGAAATTCTGCTATTTTTGACAGAAGCCAAGATAGCCCAAACAAATGAAGAACATGTGTTCCGTGCTCTCTTTAGCTGTTATTAACACTTTAAAATGCCTAGCATATAAACAATAAATATTCAGAATTCATTGCTGCAAAAAGGATTGAAGGAATCTCATTTTGTGATCAAAAGCAGTGGTAATACAAAAGCTAAAACTACTTTTTGTACTGGAATTCTCTTTTTATTCATTTTATATATATATATATATATATATGAATATATATATATGAATGCAAATGTGTGCATTCTCCTTTCCTCTTTCTCCAGTGTGTCAGGGATCACTGTGAACACACAGGTCTAAAAAATGCAATTGAGATTTACAGAACTGCTAGATACTCATTGAATGTGGATTCTGTATTTCATAGTTCTCATCAGATACTTGCAGTTTGATGAAGGGTAAGCACCTAAACCACTACATCATGACCATTATTCAGGGACAGCCATCCTTTTGGATGTAGCACCTACAGAACTGGTTCTCATCAGCCCTTCAGCGGCCTGGTCAAGAAAGGTGGCAGGAGGTACACAGCATACAAACCTCAACAGCTACAAGGAACAAAGGTAAGGGCTTAATTTGTTACTACCTATCCTGGGGGTCTCCTGGTTTAACCTTGGATGCTTCAAGTTTCTTATATATGACATACCTGGAATTTGTGCTGGTCCACCTCCACCATAGCTTTGGGCAGGAAGCTGCTGTGGATAGCCACCAAAGCCAGGCCCAGTGGGAGACACAGCAAAGCCAGGGCCTGGAGGAGCCAGGGAAAAAAAAAAACCAGATTTTATCACACTTAGTATTTTGTACTTGACTTGTTGATGCAACAGGAGCCAGGTTATTGAGCAGAGCTAACTAAGAGACCAGTTTCTCCATCTCTGTGCAGTGACCCAGAACCACCAAGGCTTTGCATCAGCATGCAGGTATTCAGTGCTGGATGGCAACCTGGCTGGCTGCCTGCATGCTGCTGCCTGAACTGCTCACTGAACAAAGCTGCTTTTCTTTGCTATTTCTAATGAGCACAGGGAATGGTTACACTGGAAATCACTCCTGACTGGTACTCTAACAAAGGATCTTACCTCCAGGATACGGGGGCATTCCTCCAGCCTGGGGAGCTCCAGGGAAGCCCCCCGAAGAAGGGTAGCCCCCTGGGGCAGGATATCCTGCTGCACCTGGAAACCCAGGATTCGGTGGATAGGTCCCTCCTCCTGATTGAGGGAATCCTCCAGGAACAGCAGGATAGGTGTACTGACCAGCTGGTGGATAGGCAGACTCCTGTCCTGTTGGCTGAAACACAAAAATGGGATGTCTGTATGCCTGTAAACAGCACATTAGAGTAAATATTCCCAAGATGCCAAAATGTCCACATGAATAATAATGGGAATTATACAATTAGCTGTAGGGTTTGAAGCAGCAGCAGAATTCCTGAAGCTTGGATGGGGTTCTCCTGGTTGGGTGTTCTGATGCATCTCCTATGTATCTTAAAGGCATTCAGGCTGAGGTCCGTGCTTAAGTCTGGTTCTATACTACACAGAACATAGGTAAAACTCCCACAGACTCCTCAATTACAGTGTGACAAGTGCCATGAGTGCCATGATCAGTGCCATAAAAGCACAGAAATTAATCTAGCTTTGAAAAATATTGCAGGCATATCAAAAAGACTGCAGTATCAGCCATACCTGATACATTTCAGCCTTCCATTAAGTTTCCTTGAAATTTTTAGTCCATTCAGTTGTGAGATGAAGGTGGAACAGTCCTGTGGATAGGGTAGTCAAGATACAGTGTCCTCTATCCTCAGAAAAATATTTACTTGCTGTTATATGAAAGTTATATGAAACCTGGGCTACTTGAGTGAAGTGTTCCAAGCTCTTCCTGATGGCTGTGACCACTGAATCTTGTTGAACATCTCTGTAAATCCTGAGATATGGCTATGTAAGTGTTTTGTACAGATTGGTTCAGAGATTACTTCTAACCCTACATGTAAAGGGCCTCCTATTTACAGGAGAGACTTTAAAAAAGAAAAAAAGGAAAAAGAATAGTTGAGATAAGACGGCTGTATTTAAAAAACCAAGCTCACAAGAAAAAAAAATAAAACAAGACCAAAGACCTTTCTGGAACAATGGGCGTCATTAAAAAAACTAAACTTCCTTCTTGGAATTCTTGTGTGACAGCTGTAAAGTCATCCTCAGAGATATACAGATGAAAACAAAGATCATAATCACTAGAGAACAGGGTACATGAACTGACTACTACTATTTACTACTAGCTACTATTTACAGACACATGGAGCACAGTCAGAAGAGGTATTCACAGAATACAAATCCATTAGGAATGCAACACATTCAAGAGCCATACTTACAGGATAACCTGGGAATGCAGGGTAGCCATCAGAAGGGGGATAACCTGGGTATGACATTCTGGGGAAGAAAAAATAAAAAAGGTATTTTCACTGCGAAGCAATCTATGAGTTTGTAGAAAGTATTTGCTTGCTAATTACCTGTTAAATCACTTGAATAATCTGCTATTGACCCACAGAACTTTTCCTTTTTTTCTCTCCTACATCTCACCATAGCAATCAGAATTCAGAAGGGAAACATCTTCAATTGATAGTAATTAACTGTTACTCTTATTTAGGGTCAGACAGACATTTAAGCATGGTAAGAGGCTCAAACGTCCAGAAAGCTCTGAAGTACAGCATACACTTTTGAGGTGCCAGCAGGAGGGAGCTGAACCCTTTGCCAGGACAGAAATCATGCAGGTTTCTGGACTGTACCAAGCACCTGTATCCATCATCCTGCATTGCTCTGCTCACAGGGGTAGTTACTGGGAGAAGAGCAGTACCCTAGCTATCCCATGCAAAATGGTAATTTGAAAAGAACAGGTGTAATCCCTCAGCATTACTTCATTTGTGGAGCAAATTTCTATTTCCTGACAATAACTGTTTATTTTAGTCACATCTTTAACAGAGAGACTTGGGGAGTGGGGGTAGAGATCATCCCATCCTGCATGTTGCCAACCAGTTGGGCAGGGAGATTCGAGACCATCAGCCAGGTTATGAAACTTTAAATGACGGGGGGAAAATGGACTTTGAATTTGGCACAAGCATCCTCAAATTGAACACTGGCTCTGACATAACTACTTTTATAACCAAAACAACAAGAGATTTTTTTTTTTTCCGTCAGACTGTCGTTTCGCTCCGCTGTCCCCGGATGGGCACGGGGCCGGCTGTGAGTCAGCTGCGGCAGTGGCCCGCGGTGAACATCAGCGGGGGCGCCGCGCTCCGTGTGTTGGGTGGAGCTCAGCCAGTAAACACGGAGCCGTCTTGCCTTTGCGGCAGCTCCACCGGGACCCCCCAGCCCGGCCCCGCACCGGGAAGGGGCACCGGGAAGGGGCACCGCCCGAGCCCTTCCCGCGCCCCCGCCCCCGCCGCCTTAAGGGCCCCGCCTGCCGCTGCCCCGCTCCGCTCCGGGCAGTCACGCAGCGCCCCAGGCTCCTCCCGCTCCCTCAGCCGAGAGCCGCGGGCCGGCGCGGCGAATCCTACGGCGGGGTGGCG